>JAZGUH010000793.1:0-490000 GCA_037893225.1 Hippasteria phrygiana | reverse complement strand
CAGAGTGTCGTAGATGTGACGTATCCCATTCTTGACTTCAGTCGTAACCACGTGATTTCTGTGCACGCTGTTACGTAATAAGTTCCGTCTCTTCTCCGTCTTGGCGAGATGTTCCTGCATCTTCTCAAGAAGTTGCTGACCTCTGTGAGAGGGAAACGAAGGACAAAAATTGAGGTATAATAATGACAAACAACTAGCATTAATTGTAGACTTGTTTGGTATCGTCTAACACAAGGCCAAAAGGCCATTCAAGGTGTGGGTTACAAAAGACAAGAAAGGACAGAAATCACACGGATAGAAGGGCATGTATTCACATTTAGTTTGAATTGTGAAAGATTACATGTAAAAAGGGGTTCAAAAGAGAGGCATGCAGTACGGGGAAAAAATGAAGAGTATCTCACAGTATAGCCTTTGGAACAACAACAGTGAAAGGATGTGATGAGACAGCCAGGCAAGTAGAGTGCCTGAAAGTTTGGACGGGGGAACTAATGATGAAAGGCCAATGGAACACCTTCCATGATAGTGCTTGAAGTACCAAATTTAAGTTACCTGTTGTGCATAAAGTCAATAAAAATGTATAGCACTAGTAGTCTATGGGCATTTACGAAGTGGGGACTACAGGTTAGAAGCTATGGGTAGGCTCGGTTGGCACTAGGCTAGAGTCTCGGGCTTGTCGTATAATAAAATGGCTGCCAAACGTTTTCGTACGGTCAGGCTTAGGGAAGCTTCGGCAAGCCTCGGGCTTCGGGATGGCTTCAAAATGTCACGGAAAGCTTTGTATGTGTTGTCAAAGAATTGTTTCGTTTTGAATCACGCGGGAACTGGAACTTACTTGGCATTTGTTATCAATTAACATCCATAATTTCTAAATTTATTCGGTGCAAACACTTCATTCGATCGTTCGTCATGCAGGGCTAGTTAGTTGGAACTTTGTCAAAAGGCCCGGCAAAGGACTCGTCCGAAAATTTGGCAGGCCAAATCTAGACGGACAAGCAGACAACTCACTGAGACATTTTGCTCTCCCCGCTGTACTTCATGGCTTCGTATTGCTGCGTCAGCTGTCGTTTCTGCTCGCTCAGCCACTTGCGTTGTTTCTCTACAGTGTGTTTCTGGGCCAGGAGATGCTGATGGGTGCTTCCTTGGTTCAGGAAACGGTCCTCGATTTCCTGATAATCCAAACATTTCCAATTTGTCTTAAAATTATTTGGCAGAACTAATCAGAGAAGAAAACTTTGTCCTCAAATTTAACGTCAAACAAATCACAAGGGAAACTAACTAGGTAATTTTGAATGAATTTTTAAACTAAAAATAGAAAACTGGCATGATTGACTGACTCTTGAAAAAACACCCAAAAACTAAACAACCCAATCCCTCTAGAATAGGACTTGACCACAGAGCTAAATTTGATCTCGCCTCGTTTTTTTTACCTCGATGTTTGAGACACCAGTTGCCTCCTGGATTCGGCTGAATGCTTCCTCATAGGTCGTGACCTTGACCCAGTTATCTTCATCCATCTGAGACTGACGCTTGCTCTCTGCGTATCCATGGAAACACGAGTTGCATCTTTAACGAGTCCTTTTTATGTGAGGCTACTATTTCTTTTGGGG
Organism: Hippasteria phrygiana; assembly: GCA_037893225.1. Lineage (NCBI taxonomy): Eukaryota > Metazoa > Echinodermata > Asteroidea > Valvatida > Goniasteridae > Hippasteria > Hippasteria phrygiana. The sequence goes on along the minus strand of JAZGUH010000793.1, from coordinate 488,393 downwards.
GGGGGGGGGTGAGTAATGTGGACTAATGTTTCTGGCCTTCTGAGATCCCCTTTTTGCTCACGAGTAAACTACCCTTTGTAGTATTTATTCATTATTGTTAACCTTCGATCTGTACTTTGCAATGAGGTGAAACGAATTTATTCATTCATTTACTCTGATATTTTTGTGAGAAGGACTTCGCCACCAGACACACACACACACACACACACACAAGTGTGTAAACACCGGCAATCGCGGACCTCCTATTGTCCCTCTTTTGTTTATACTCTAACTTTTTCGGAAGGCCTCCCATTGGTTTTGTACACGATTTTCAATCGTGGACCTTGACACAATTGCGGACACTATTGTCCTCTTTGTTAAAGGTCCACGGTCTGAATAGCTATACAAACGCACCCACACACACACACCCCGCAATGCCTGTGATTTCAATTGAATGGATTTGGAGGTAAACTATTTTTGAATGAAAAAAAATGCTTATAGTACACTTTGCGATCTATTTGGTCTTAACTTTTATACGCGTGATGATTACCCTATACATAAACACTGTACGAATAGGAGCGTGCCGCGCATAATGTAAAAAAAATATTCACTGTGTTACTTATCTTCAATTTATTAAATTTTTGTGGAATGTCTCATTGGGAAGCTCATAACGTATTTAATTCTTGTAAATTAGCAATTCAATTTCAAATTTTGTTTCGCGATGCCACGCCCAAAAAGCACGGACTCGGCATCTTTTAAGAAATTCCATTCAACCATCAGCAATCAGATAACACAACTCCTTTCCAACGTGGTTCTTTTTCACAGGCGGGTATGCCAATAATAGGTTAATTTTGGTGCAGGTGATTTGCTGTAAATCATGTTTAAAATCAGTTTTACCAGTGTTTTTTGTGCACTATATTGAAAATGCTGAACTCATTTTTGATTTGATTAACTTGGCAAGGGAATTTCATTATTAGTGCTTCACACACTACGTCGTAAAGGGCAAAAATTTATCTTCAAATTTACATCATCCACGACGCCATGTTCCATCTTTTCAATGAATGGAATAGTTTAAATTGAATCTAAACTCAATACACGCAATGGCAATATCACTGTATTTGTTAGTCTGTCCAGTTGTCCGTATGTTTCTCTTATTGTGTATGCCTATCTCTCCTTTCCTGTTTATTTTCCCCCTCTAATTTGACCCCTTATTTCTTACACACCCTGTGAGGGGTCATCTGTGTGGAGTGTTGCGCGTGCGCGCTTCTCGATCTTGTCGGCCATTTCCTTCTGTTTGTCCGCTTGCTTCTTCATCCGGATCAAGGTGCGATCACGTGACCGCTTCGCCTCGATCATCGTCTGTTCCAGAACAGCCAGTTCCGCCTGAATAAAATGAAATGGCCACTTGAAAAATATCCGGCGAAGGAGCATGCACACCACCTTTAAAATTGCAAAGTTCCCCTTATAGATTGGGTAAGCGCAGTCCAAGACTGATTTTTTTCGCCTCCTTTTTTAAGCGGCCAAAATATTCTTTTTTGTGGTACCCAGTTATATTAAGATTTTAGTTTGGAGGATGTATAAAAAAAAAGAAGACGGATAGGGGGATCTTCGAAAGTTACAAGTGTCAAGATCATTTCCTACTAAAGTAGGAAGGGGAGTCATTATTGAGCCACTAGCCCGGCTGTAGAGCCTCGCGACAAAATCGCGGCTCTTGACAGAAAATATACCAACACGTGAACCTCCCAAAATTTAAGTCCGGCTCCGACTTGCCTTTGCCTGGTCTCGCTTGATTCGTGCATCCTGGCTGATCCCGGTCAATTCAGTCAACTCCTGTCGCTGCTCTTCAAGCGCGGCCTCTAGGGATTTCAGCTTCTTGGGAAGGCTCAGTCGCTCCTTGGTTTGAAAAGAAAACCAGACATCAGTATAATCGTCATTATTGTCACCATTGCTCCTGGGAGCAAACTTCCAAAATTGTCGACGTCAGCATTCTTTTGTAGTTCACCATCGTGGTCGTCTTATCGTCGCTGGTATTCACCTCATCATCAGACCACCCGCTTACCTCTTCAAGACACTTGATGATCTCCACGTACGTCCGTTGCAGCTTCTTTGCCGTTTCATGCTTGATCCCTGCCTTGTCTATGTTGTTCTCGACCATACGAATTGTCTAAATGAGGACGAGAAGAATTGACGAGAAGTCAGAATACATCTTTTTTACATTTAGCGCGCATACTCCACCATGATGACTGCCCATGAAGGATACAGTAATACATTATTGACAGTTGGCGTTAGCTCGGCTCGACCAATTCATTTATTCACTAATTCAATCAACATTGCTTTTCACAATCTGACAAATCATGGTAACATCAGAAGTACAGACATGAACAAAAATACAGACAAATAAACAAGGTGAAAAATAATCAAGTAATTAAGTAACTAGCAGTAATGTGTAAATTCCACAAAAAAAAAAAAGTTCCTATATGTATAACTAACAAGAAACGAAAAGCTTGACAAAATCTATTTTAAACCAACGGTGATTTAAATTGAAACAAAATTAAGTTACTATCAAGACATGAAAAATTAAACGAGGTAAGATACAATCAGGTGTTTAAGTCACGAACAACAAAATATGGTACAGCAAACAAAGTAAAATAAAATTAAAACTAAAAATATCATCAAGCTTATAACGGCCGAGATTCTGAAACCGGGATATTATGCAGCTCATGTTTTAACGTCGCAAGCCCCAAGCAAGTGAGGTTTTCCGTACGTAAGCAAAGTTAGGTCAACTTTTAAAAATTGCATTTTTCCCCCGTATCTAATTCAATTGATTTGCATTTGACAAAAAACGCCAGAAAAGTTGGCCTTCCTTCTTACACGTACACAGGCATAATTCGTAATCGGGCCACTGTGAACTGAAGTCGACTTGGCAGAAGCCGCGCTGACCTTCTATCGTAAGATCGACAAAGCCCGTGGAACTTTCGTCACAAAGCCGGCAGTTGCTTTTAAACGTCGAATTTCTGTTGCGTCCAATCATCCAATGGGAGACTCAGAACTATGCGCGCATGCTCAGACCAAGCAAAAAGGACCGGTATGTCTGCTGCCACCAGCGTTAAAATGTCTCCCATTTAAAATAATTTGGAAATGTATTTGAATAATACGCGGTAGAAATTGGACGCCGATAGCACCTACCTTGAGGTCGTATTGCGCGTGGTTATTGTCACTATTCTTGGCCAGCAGGTCGAGTCTTGCCAGCGCTGTCTCCAGTTCATTGATGCGACTCTCTCGTCTCTCCCGCTGCTCTCTCAAGGAGTTCAGCTGTTTCTCCTTCTCGCACATCTTCTGGTCCATCTCGGCGACGGCATCCTCCAGACGAGAAATAAGTCAAAGATAAGTCTGCTGTGGCTCTAGTCAATAGATCTTATTATCTGAGGCTGGTCCCCTTCACCCACCCTTCCCCTTTCCTACCCCCATCATACATTCTTCCAAACCATCCTACCTCTTACCCAGAGGAGTATCCAGGTTTGGGGTCGGGGTGGGAGATCAAAGTACCAATTGTGAAGCGTTGGCACTTCCACAAAAAAAAGGCAACATGTCGCCGGGGGGAGGGGCGCAGTGCCGGAGGGGGAGTCCCCCCCCCCCCCCGATACGCCACTGATCTTACCATCTCCTCGTCCACTACCAATACCCACCCTCTCCTGGCTTGACTCTCCATATGCACTTCCCAAAATATTTTTAAATCGTTGTTTCCCCTAAAATGACCAAAAAGTCATAGCGCTTCATAAGTTAGAAGAAATAAAATAGCTTTTCATGACTTGAATGTTGTACATCGTTGTTTGTATACCTCTGCTGTTTTCTTTCGAAAAGCTAGATTTTCTTCTCTGTGAGACATGAGCGCATCGTGAATAACCCGCTCGTCGCCCTGGAAACGAAACAAACATGATAAGAGGAGAAAGTAAAAACAGAGCTCAGTTTCACAGCCAACAGGTAAGGGAATTCGGTGAAGAAACATAGTTATGGTGAGGGGTAACCCTTCGATGTTTCCAAATGTCCTCCGTCATTTCTTTGATGAAAGAGAATTGTCCTTTCAAGGTATCTTGACCACTCAATGGAAGAAAAATCGAGATAATGGGAAGACTCTTAAGATGCTAGAGGGCAGCAGACATACCGGTCCTTTTTGTTTGTTCCGGGCATGCGCGCGTAATTCTGAACAGGCGCACGACTGGAAAAGGTATGTCTACTGTCACCAGCGTCTCATCAAAAGTCTCCCATTAAACGCTTTACAGCACTGCATTTTTTGTCCAATATCATGTAAAAGACGCAGCTAAAATCCTGCACTGGGGCACATAAGGCTACAGAAATGACAAGAATTGACGGAAATCAATCTGAATTATTCCGTGCTTTAAGATTTTGGTCCCCTGATTCGCATGAAGTCGGACAATTTGTTTAGAGTAGGGTAAGGCATACTGCGTGGAAGAGTTACGTATGTTACTATGTATTTGAACGCAGGAAAGGGTAGCAACGACATTTAGCATTTGTATGCCCGTGAGTTGTATGCCCGTGGGTTGAACAGGTCAAGAAGATAACTCATCTAACAAAACAAAAAACACAAAAATGCAAAAAAATTGGGGGGAAATGGAATTCGAATGTCATTTCTATAGAGAATAACAGGTGTTTAATCTTGTTGCTTTTTATCTCACTTGGAAGGTATTTTCTGCTAGGGCCACCCTCTTCGTCTTGTTTTTCTGTCTCAGCCCCGCAATCTCATCCTCGTTGTATCGCTTGTCAACCTGGGAACTCTCGTAATACGCCCGGTGATCGCGCTCTGAAGCCAGAAGAAACATGAGGGGGTTATCAGGCAGGTGGATGGACCGATGGTAGGCAGGGGGTGCTGAGGGCTGGGGATCGTGGGGGTGTCAACGAAACAATGGGTTTGTGTCGGTTTCCTCCTTTCACTGCGGCCGATTGCAGTGTGCCAGTCATGATGTCGTATATATAAAACGTTGACAGCTTGAGTTTTAATTTAGTTTTGATCCTGAATGAAATGGGACATTTGCCGTTTCGAGAACTGGGTTGGGTGGTGGATGAGCCGATGGATGGGCCGGCGATTTTTGGCCGGGGTCGGCCGGGTCCACCCTGACCACCCCCACCTACGTTTCTTGGGATGACCTTCATTTTTCATTTGTTTTCACCTTGCTTATCTGATCATTTGATAAACATTTTTTTTAAAAGAGGCAGGCCTAAATTCAGCACACATTGTGTGTGCTGATCAAGCGCAATACTGGTAGAAAGTTAGGCCTATCACACGTTACAATGCGTTGTCTTGATAATTAAGACGCTTCCGTAGATCTCATGATGCTCGTTATTGTGGCAATCTACTTTACACTGCTCGATGGTTTATACTCGTTCCTTACCTTTGAGAGCTACTTTGCCTCTGTATTCGTCAATGTGATCATACACCGTCCAGGCATTCAGCATGGCGTCTTGTTTTGCTGACGTCATGGTGACTGCCCACGATTCCAACTTTCAACTCAAAGACACAAATTTATTTAAAAAGCACAACGTTATTCGTGAGCAATAAACTAATTTCGTTTAGACACTTTTAAAAAAAATGCAAATCGCCCATCACAAGGCCAAAGGCCACTCAAGGTGTGGGCTACATAGGAAAGTGTGGAAGAACCAGCCTCACACTGAAACAAGATAATCTGATCTCTTCACAGTATGAATAGGTTCGGGATGGGTAACTATAGTCCACTGCAATGCATTAATTATGCCTACCCATATTAGCCCAGGTTGGACGATGTCTTCATTGCACTACGACTGACGTCCAGGATATGAGATTTCGCAGTAATTGAAATCAAAACTTTAACAGGATTTTTTTCCACGTTTTACCTCGTTGTAGAAGCTAATTTCATGCCCACACATACTCTTTGTGTCCTTATCTATCTGTCCGTTAGGTTCAGGAATTCCATAGGACCAAAAGTGAATGTTTCTCACAGGCCTCTGTAAACTGTACAGGCCCGCACAATTCCATTTTCCCGATATTGCATATGACATTGTGTGCAATTATTTAATGTATTATGCTGTGAGTATTCCATTTGTTTCATACACCTATATTTCCTATTCTTGTTCCAAAGGCTACAGTGTGAGATAGGCCTTCTCTTCAAGTTTATTTTCCCTCGTACTGCCTCTCTTTAAGACTCCTTACCTGTAACCTGATTCCCTTCCACCTGTAATCTTTCACAATTCAAACGAAATGTGAATAGATACCTTCTATCCCTGTGATTTCTGTCTTTTCTTGTCTTTTGTAGCCCACACCTTGAGTAGCCTTTTTGCCCTGTGCTGGGCGAGAAGTTATAAAAAAAGAAAATAGAAATAACTATACGATTTTGAAGTGGAAATGAAATGAAAACGTTGAAGCAACCGACTCTACTGCAATTTAACAAAAATGCATGCATGAATTAGGACTTACCAGACAATCTCTTTAAACCCGGTAGTTTTCTCTCATTAGTTCCGTCATCAAAGTTTGAGAATTAACTATTCAGTTCAACTGTATGGATAAAAGTTAATGTAAACACGTATGCATGCCATTTATTCGACGGTTTGTTGTTTGAATTCCTTATTACACGCGCGCGTCTCAAGTTTACGTTTTGCGTGATCGGCGCTTGCGTCACAAACGAAATATCACCGGCGTAAGTGTGACGTCACGTAGAAACGGAAACATACGCAGACAAACGGTGCAGTGCAATGCGCAAACGGGATGATTTACTTGCTACGAAATGACCATTTTAGATCATTGTCGTATAAAATTAATGAGGGGACGCGGTGCGGATACCGAAAGCTAAAGCTATTAATATACGGAGAAGAGTGGGGGGAAAATAGTTTATACTTGTATCATTGTAATACGTTACACTTGGTGAGAACAGTCATGTCCGACGCTCTGAGCTTCACTGAGCCTCTTTTATCGATACTGTCATGGAAGGTGCTCCAGTGGCCTAGCCTTTCATCATTAGTTCTCCCGTCCAAACTTTCAGGCACTCTACTCGCCTGGCTGTCTCATCACACATCCTGTCACTGTTGCTGTTCCAAAGGCTAGTACTGTGAGATACTCTTCAAGTTTTTCCCTCGTATTGCCTCTCTTCGGAACTCCTTACCTGTAACCTGCTTCCCTTCCACCTATAATCTTTCACAATTCAAATGAAATGTGAATATATACCTTCTGTAGCCCACACCTTGAGTTGTAGTTTGGCCTTGGGTTGGGCGATACCCATAACAAAATTGGAAAATTAACAAAATTGAAAAGGGAGATGTGTCTTCTTTTTTCGAATTTCCACAAAACAAATGGAATAGGGAAACCCTACATGAAAGGTTAACCGTATAGCCGTGACGTGTAAAGACTGTCATCATTCTAAACAGCATCAAGATAAGTCTTGGGACTGTGTTATGGGCCACCAGACTAGCTTCAAACACGAACAAAGAGCAACCTCGTTACCATGGGTACGATCTTGCTGCGCAATGTTTTTCCCACCATGCCTTGCGCGATAACGCACACGCGCCCATGGAGTCCAGGCTGAATAAAGAGTTTCTTGTGTAAACACTTATTGTTCTGGTCTGGATCGCTTTCGAAATTTGATACATCCAATGTCTCTTTGCGCGTTGGTCAAGTGGTCTGTATATGCACCGTAGTTGTACCCCAACACCTTGTACGAAAGGGCATACTGTTTTGAAGGCCATTTTCTGAATAAGGAGGGTTTATATTTCGCACATTTGTAAGTCATGTTTAATGTATCACCGACTGAAAACAACGGAATTAGTATTTAGTTTCGTTCTATTGCATCTTATATATGTATCGGTGCGACTCAATGCCGAGTTTGTCATTTCTTGCTAACACTTTGGAGGCTCGACATCGCATTAATTTTGTCCAAAGTCAAAATTTACCGGCTGTTCAAGAGATAATCAAGAGATTTGGACGATGGTTTTTAAACTTTGACCACCACGGTATTGTATAGGGACAAGCAAGTTCTTTTCATCGCAACAGCCACTGCAAATCGCAAGAATGTTTCTGTTCATAGCTTGTCTATTTCTCGGCCAGTATATGGTAACAGGTAAGATGATTTAATTGGCTATTACATGAGTATTTTCTACAACACCAACCACAATAGTTTTTTTCATGTAAAAGCTGTTTTCGTATTTGTACTTGTGTACTTCAATTTCAGCCGATAGCCCGGTTCATACTTCATGCGAATGCGAAGCGAATTTCATGACGTCAACAATTGAAGTTTCATTGTGCACAATGAAACATCACCTTAACGAATTCGCTTCGCATACGCATTCGCATGAAGTATGAACCGGGCTTTGCTGTCTGAGCTGTACAGGCTGTTCTCTACAAGCCTTAGTTTTATAATGCACAATTTAGTTTTCTCCTATTAGGCTATTTGACGTCACCTGTCTTTTAAAAAATAGCGTGCGTTCATTGACTTTCGAGACGCTGGTGGCAGCAGACATACCGGTCCTTTTCCATTGTTCTCACCAGTCGTGCGCATGCTCAGAACTATGCGCGCATGCTCAGAACTAGCAAAAAAGAACCAGTATGTCTGTTGACACCAGCGTCTCAAAAGTCTCCTATTAATTTTACGCTTCACGTATGTTTTATACCTTCGGCTTTATTGTCAGTTTTTTAGCAGTCACTTTCTATTGAAAAGTTGCACATGCACACCTGTCTTATATTTAGGGACTAAACTGCAGGTAATCGATTTTCAGCCAAGACTAAAAATGTAGCTCTTTATTGCACTCTTGTATCTTAAAAAAGGGCGAAAATTATTATAAAAAGTTAACATGAACGTGCAGTTTGTGTACAATGATTTCCTTACGTTTTAACTGTGAATACACTGAATTCAGATTTCAGAAATGTATGGAAATAAATGTAAACCGAACCGAAGCGAAGCGAATTAAATACATTGAAAGCCTGTTAAGTTTGATTTTATTTTGTTGTTACTCGGCAGGTTCCCCTGGTACCCAGTTCATTATTGGTTTCATGGAGAACGTCGAGGCAAAGTACCTCCCCCTCCTCGTGATTGGTGGAAACCCACATACGTCATCAAACGTCACCGTGACGTGCCCCGGGCTGAACTTCAGTCAGTCCTTTGAAGTCTTGAAACAGCAAGCAGTGCGCATAGAGATACCCACTGAAGCTCTGAACATCGGATCCTTCCATAATGCGAACGGGATTCTGGTTGAAGCATCAGTGGATGTCACTGTGTACGGACTGAACACAGCCAGCGCCAACTCCATGGACGGATTCACTGCACTTCCTACTAAGGATCTGGGCTTGGAATATCGTGTGATCTCAATGAATGTATCAGAGCAGCTACCGTCAGACCAACGTTGGAGCGAGTTTCTTGTAATTGGTGTATTCGACAACACGATCATTGAAGTGAAACTGATTGCACCAACATATTACCGAAATGTGAGCCACAATACGGGTGACACGCTCAGAATACAGCTGTCCCGCCTGGAGACGGTTCAACTCCAAAGCCAACGAGATTTAACAGGAACTCGCGTTATTTCCGACAGGCCGGTCGCTGTCATGTCTGGTAGTAAGTGCGCCAATATCCCCGTAGACGTCTCCGCCTGCGATCACCTGGTGGCGTTCGTGCCTCCGGTCAACCGACTGGGCAGGCAGTTCATTCTGCCGACTTTCCTCGCTAGGATGGCCGGGGATTATTTCAGACTGGTTGGATTCGAACCGGAGACCAGCGTAACGATCGTATCACCAAGCATCAGTAACCACACCATCCAGCTGCTGCGTGCGGGCGAACACCATACATTTGAACTGCACTCGTTGGAGAGTGGTTACGTCACGAGCTCTAAACCAATCATAGCTGTCCAATACTCTCAAGGCGCGTTCAGTGATGGCGGGCTCAGAGGTGACCCCTCGATGCTCCTTCTTACACCAACTGACCAATGGATGCGAGGCTCTTCTACACACGTGACTTTCACCACATATGATGTCACAGCGGATGGTCTTAAAACCATCCAAAGCTATCTAACGGTGACGTCATTGTGCTCATTCAGTGATGACGTCGTCGTGGATGGAAGATCACTTCCGGTTCCCAAAGAGCTAGTCGCGATGCACGGTTTAGATGGTGAAGATGCACAAATCTGCGTGATGCGTTCACAGTTAGCACCAGGAGTACACACTGTCTCCAACTTGAACTCTGAGGCAGCCTTCGCTGCTTATGTCTATAACTTCGGGGAGCATATTGCATACGCCTACCCCCTCGGGTCTGGAGAACCAGTTACTGAAACACCAACTCCTGAAACACCAACTCCTGAAACACCAACTCCTTCCATACCGACCTATGAACAAATTCAAGAATCTAGTACAGGTTGTTGCTATGCAAACACTGCCCTCTGGGTTGTCGCTTGTATCTTGATTACGGCTGTGTGTGTTATGGCGTGTTATGCCCTGGCACTAAGAAATAAACTCAAGGCGATCACAGTAGTACAACCACTCAATGGCGAAAAGCCACGACCCTTGCAACTGTAGAATCAGTGACTTCAATCCACTCAATCAAGTTCACATTCAGTCTTTATTGGATAATACGTTGTCATACACAATGCAATGATATCATTTTTTTTATACAACCTTCACAATAGACGAATTTCGGAAAATGGCAACTTTTTTGGCAAATGTACGAAAAAAATCCCCAAACCCCACCACCGGAAAGATCCTGGATCCGCCCATAGGTAGGTTTTCATTATGTAAAAAGTTGAACATCATATCGATTAAGAATGAATTTTGACTTTCTTGTGATGAACCGGTACTGCCAGACCATGCTGACCGTACGCTTCGCTGACATTTTAAGTGATTTATACATGCATGGATGGATTTGTTGAATAGCATTGAGTTTGTTTAGCACTGAGAACGGAAGTGGGCAGACGGGGCTGAGGTGAAATTCGTCTTTCATCGGGAAATTCGACGATACAGTGCACCACCAAGCGGTTGCAACGCAACGGAGAGGCCATTCTGAAATTTTATGTCAAGGGCCTTGGAAAATTGCTCATGTAACGTCATTCACCAAGGAGTATTTCTCGAGACATTTCAGTTGAGCAGTTTTTGAAAATCCCTTTGCACCCAACACTTTATAAGCAATGGTTACATCAGTCAGTGAAACTACAGTGTTTTTCTTCTGGTGCAAAAGCATACCACAGTACGGTGAAATAAAAACCTGCCTCTCTGGACCAAACTATTGGTGGCGCACTGCATTGGGAATCACCCGAATTGGTAGCGTTGAGTTGAGCAACACGTTGGGTGACTCTTCAAATCCGACAGTCCAGGGGCGGATCCATAAGGGAGGTTGGGGGCCGTTGCCAATTTTCTTTTGCAAGGGCCTACACCTAAAAGTTGCTAACCAGAAAAGCAAAAGGTCTTATTTTGCGTGCGCGGGCAAAACCAAAACAAAGAGGTTAAATGGCGCCACCAACGTTGAGAAAGTGTGTCTCTCCCCGCACTCCCTCACCCCCTCCCCTCCTGCTTGTAAAATTTTGTTCGCAGGCGAAACATTTTGGGAGTCAACTGTTTGGGCAAATGTACGAGAACAAAAATCAGAACCCCCGCCCCTGCAGTCCTGTTATACAGTTCAAACAAAACTTTCACAGAAATAGAAACTAGAATGTTATTAATGTTTCTGAAACAATGATAAATAATTGTTTCAAAGTAATTTGTCTTTTCGTAATTTATTGAGACTTAGGATTGAAAAATCACAGGGTGGGCCGCGCCCACAAAATACCCCGTTTGGGTATGACGTCTTCGGCGTTAAAAACATTGCTTGCTAATTATCTGCACACTCATACACCGTTAGTTTTGTTCATAGCTTCGGACCACTGATCTCTATGTAAACTGGATTGCGCATCGGCTGTTCGAGTTGAGGCCACCGCCCGCCATGTTATCACTCCCAATACAACAGGTTTTCAAACCTTGTCCCCACGGTCTCCTTTCATCCTCGTTCTCCTTACATAGTGATCAATGGTAAATTGGGAGTGGTAATATGGCGGGTGCTGGCTTCAGTTGCTTGTACAGCGCGCAATTGCAAATGAGCTATCCAGTTTATATAGAGATCAGTGCTTCGGACATCGGGAGTGCAGGAAGCAACGCTTTTACCACCAGTGACGTCACAGCCAAAAGATTATTTTTCTTGGCGGGAGATTCCCCATGTTTTTTTTCTATCCAAGTCTCAATAAATTACTGAAAGAAAAATACATCAATCCTTCCTTTTATGTATCATATTCGCCATTGTTTCAGAACAATTTATAGCATTTTTCCTATTATTTTATATTTCTGTAAACCTTTATGAAACTTACTAAACAACGCTATCTAAGTCTTGGATTGATAGCTACATTTCCCGGTTAATCAAGGCTGGAAAAATATGCTACTGTTCTAACAGCTGCTACGGGTACTCAGAATCTAGTCATTTAGGATAAAATCAGGGGTGGGACCAAGTTGGGGAAAAGGGGGCGTTTGCACCTTTTGCCTGCAAACAAACCCAAATAACCTCACCCAAATGACCAAGCGTACCCACTTGGGCCTTTGTCTTCCCTTCAATGTCTTCCTGAACGCGCCTCTGAATAAAAGATATCTTAAATAGGTTTCACTTAAGATATATGAAAGACATATTAAATCAAAGGTGTCCTAGTTTTAGAGAAAATTGCATTGCTTTCGAAAAGTTTTTTTTCAATCACTCATAAATGATGTCTACCTCTCGTATAATTATGTATATAATTGCATGACTGTTAATGTTAAATCTTGTAAAATAATTAATGTAAATGATTACGGTACCTATTCCTTGCAGTTTTTGATGATAAATTAATTGTAAAAAGACGTATCTTAATGTTTCATTTATCTCAAAAATCACCCACACTCAAGAACATTTATCAGTGGGAAATAAACATAATTTATACGATTATACTAATAATCAAAATGAGAATTGTGACTTTTTGAATCTCACGGAGATACCAAAGATATTGGAAAACTTACTGTTGTGTGTGCCTTGTTTATTATCGATTATCGATACCTGTTTGCCGAAAAACAAAATGAACATCAAAAGGTCACCATATTGTGTATCGTCTTGTTTAATATTAGGATGTCTATTATGGAATTAGTTTAGAATCTATTCCTTCTATTCGACCCGTTTGTCGGCTGATTCTCCCGAGCCTTGGGATCGAAACACAGAGAATCGCCGACTTCATCGCTGTCGTCATCCGTGGTGATAACCTGACCGTTGCTGGGTGTGGTCGATGCGCAGCAATCTCCGCCGTCCCAGTTACAGTATGCACGGTTATTGACTCGCTGACACACGTCGTTAGCGACGTCACTCTGGATATAAAGAACAAGAAAACAACGGTAACAGTTTCCCTTGTGGATTGTTTGACGAATTATAAGTAAAAAAATCGTTATCCTCATTGAGTGATCCCCACAATGTCGCTTCCCAGGTTGTATCGTAAAATTGGGTGTGATCCCTGGCTATACGGCATTCTGGGTTTATGACTTCTGACTAGCGCCCACCCGAACAAAGATACTGGCAATTTGGGAGACCGCCAACATAGGGCAAGATAGCTCGGTTGGTAGAGCGCCGGTACGGTAACCCGGAGGTCGCAGGTTCGAATCCCGCTCCTGCCAGTATTCTCTGTTTACTTTTAAAAGTCCATTGGCTATAAAGTAGAGCGTGGCAGATGAAGCTGTCAAGTAACTTACTTCGACACATCCCTCGACACACGTGATCCGTCTGGGGTCGGGAAACCATTTCCGTTGGGCGGTGCAGGTGATCACGTGATTAGCTCTTGTCCAATCACCTTCGTGGGTGTAGTGGGATGAGTTTGCAGCGAGTAGGGCTGGCTCGTTGTCGGACAGACCGTAGATTGTTGGGCAGACGGCTGTGCAGCGAGAACCTATAAACGCGAGGATAATCAAGGCGTATAGAGACGAAAACTATGATTGATTACTCTTCTGTATTACAATATGGGTGTGTTCAACATGTAATGCTCTTGAGTTTGGAAACAACCGTCACTGAACCACATATAAAGGTATTTTAATGTAACCTAATTCAATATACGAATTATACTGAAGTTGTTATATTTGATAAAACGTTCTTGGAGCGGTAAACCAATATTTTGCAGTCTATTTTTGAGTTTGTGGGGGTGCTCCAAATTTGTGTTTGTTAATGGTCTTTTTGTTCATTTAGTTTTTCGTTTGCCAAAAAACCGTTCCCTACCGTAAAATGAATTGCAGGAGGGTTTCGCTTACCCACGGTGTAGCCATTGTCGCATCTGACCTCCATGCTTGTATTACTCTGTGGCTGTGGTGGTTCACAGGTTCCCTCCAAGGACCGGCAGAGGGTGAAATCACCGTCCCAAACACCCCTACTGGGGTCCCTCGGATCCTGCGTGCATCGGATGGTACTCACCACCTTAGGAGAGACAGAAGAGGGACATTCAGAATCGGCGCAGTGTTCTGCCATTTATGGCAAGGAAACCCGAGATGATTATTGTAATTTCTCTGCAAGGTTGGGGGGACGGGGGGACGGGGGGACGAGGGACGGAGGAAAAAGCACACAACCAACAATAATTGTTAAGCATTTTATACTCGGTGTCTCTTGTGTATCCCGGAAAACTTTTGAAAACGATCTTTGTGACTGGTGCATGACCCATAACAAGTAAAAAACAAGGGGGGGAAATCATTTTTGGGGGACACTGCCATAGCCATCCCCTTCCCCAAAAATATTGGGGGGCGTGTCCCCCGTTCCCCGGGATCGCCGTCCATGGAGTTGGTCACACCAACGGTGGAAGTAATACCCCGTCTGGGTCTATAGGTCTGAAAATTGGGATAATTTCTTTAGTATCTATTGGAGATTTATCCTCTATTTAGATCTGGACCCAGGAAAACCGTAAAGGTGGTAGGACCGACAACCTAGTGGCCAACCTCACCACATTCTAGTGGCTTCCAGCCTTGTATTGGGCGACTTCCATAAAAGGATATCTCTATCCTTTTAGAGTCTTATAAATTAAGAAAAAATTGTAACTTAGTTACTGTAAAAACAATGTGCTAGGAGATTAAACTGTGCATATTGTCATTATTTCTTTTTACCTCTAGGTCTACGTCACCAGTTACGTCGTCGCAATTCAGATGACACTCGCTGTTGTAGTTGAATACATCCGTGCAGGTGTAGAGATCGTCGAATATCATTGGCGGAGGGTCACAGGTCACCGGTTCGCAGGTCGGTCCAGACCACGTGGCGTCCTCGGCACATTTATACTTCAGCTTTTGTGGCTTTCGTCTGTTTCGATTCGAACCGGTGGAGAGCAGAGATATTTTGCCATCGCAATTATCGCAGATTCTCGAGTTATTTGGCTTGTAATCCTATCATTATTAAATATCTTCTTATTATGTATAATTTTCTCTGGAAGGTATAGAAAAGTTTGCTTTGCTATAACACTTTAAACACACTAAATGAAATAAATTAAGATTGTTGATATTATTTTTAACTCGCCCATGGATCAAAGATATTGCCAAACAGACTACCAACATAGGACAAGGTATCCACAGATTATCCACAGGTATAGCACAGATTGGTGTCCGGGAGTCACAGATTCATATCGCATTCTAGTCAAATTTCTTTATTCAATGTACAATAAATATGTATTTTTTAAACTCAACTCTTTTTGAAGTTTTTTTAAGCCTTACCTTTTCGAGGTTTGCCCTAACACGTGATAGCCTACGTCACAGCGGAATTTGCATATGGTTCCGATATTGTGACTTTCCGTCTGGCATTGTTGGCTGGCGAGTACGGCATTGGGTACGTAGGGAACATCACACTGAACCTGGCAGAATGCTTCGGGTAACGAGTAGAAGCCATCCGCCATGCACGTTAGAGTCTGAACTGTGCCTGATGAATACCATACAAAAATACAATGGACATTTTGCACCCACGTGACCATATGTTTCTGCAAGGAGAGTCTTGTGGGGTACTCACACAATGGAACAAGGGTACCCCACAAGTTGGTCTGTGTGAAACCGTATACCCCACAGTAGAAATTCTAAAGACTAGGGATAATGGGAGCACAATGCAAGTACCCGACAAACCCAAGATTGAGGTTGCGTGTGTGCCCGCTTGAAATTTAAACAAAAACCACAATCAACACAGCAAGCTTACTTGAATAAGCGGTCCATGCATGACGACACATGAAACGGGCCATTAATCTGCCATTCGTTTTTTTTTACTACTGTAGACCTAGTTGTTATATTAAATGGATACTGACTGGCTGTGGTTCTTGGAATCGTCTTCAAGAGAATGAAGACGATCAGAAGGTGCTGATCGAAACGTTGCGATATTTCTCGTTCATCTAAGAAACGTGCTACTTCAAGTTTCGAGAAAACAACGTAAATGAAGGCACATAATAGGATCAGTGTGGGTATGGGTAAACAGAGAATGGGGCTGCTCAAATAGTGAGAACAATTAACAAAACAAATGTCATTAACAACCGTTTTCAAAAACAATTTCCCAATATAACAGCATTTTTTTCCAAAGATAAATAATGGTTGAATGAATACGGTATGCAAGTGCTATTATCGGTACAAAGAAAGTTTGTACCATAAAGGATACTGTAGTACATTCTTCCCCAAACTGGTAAAGCCAGGTATTAAATTTACACTATGCCTGCGGTATCAATATGGAACGAGCAGTTCGATATAGACACGGCATGGTGTTAACACATTTACAGTTGACGTTTTTAGTATCTGCTCGCTCCCACACTTCATGAAATAATGAACAGTTGTACTGGTGTTGTACCTTTCATTTTGGCGGGAGGTATACATTTGAGTTTGCACTGTTTGCCGTACGTGGTTCCCGTCGCACATACGACTTCGGCGTAGGGTAGCGATGGTTCCCCGCAGTCTACGGCTTTACAGATGATGTCAGGACCGCGCCACTCACCGCTCATGCACACCATCTGGAGTAAAAAGCAAGTGAGGAATCATCATCATAAAATGGCGGGGAAAATGGCAGCGGCATAATGAAAAGGGGCTTCTGACTGCTAATTAATTTGGTGTTTCGTTGTCTATGGTTGTCTATGATTGACCAGTGGCACATATATGCCATAATCTCAGTTTGTAACTATCTGTGATTATCTGATATTGTCTTTGATTGTTTGAGGTTGTCTGTGACTGTCTGAAGTTGTCTGTTTTTATCTGTGATTCTCTGTGATTCTTTGCTTGTACGTGAATAATGCTGTTTTTAAAATTGATCATGGTATGGTATCAACTCAGCTAGACTCTCACCTCTGCACCAGTCGACACTCCGTGAGTACTGTAACCATCCGCACATCTCACCCGGCAGACATCACCGTCCCTATGTCCACTGCAATTGACCACCGCGTGAGGGATGGTCAGTGCTTGGCACTCCGGCCAGCTGCACGAGTAAGACACGCACTGACCGGTGGCCGGATTGTAGAGTTGACCGGGGAGGCAGGAGGCGATAGTGACCGGGTCCAAGGATGCCCGTGATCGCAAACGCACGGCCGATATGGCTATGGTGTCCGTGCTCAGGTGGATTAACACCTGTTGAAATGGAAGACGGACATAAAAGCTACAATCCTGTTGAAACACTTTCCACACAGGATTACACGACCCTTCCATATGCGACAGAAAATGATTAGGACCCCCTCTTTAAAACAATACTCAAGAGCTACAAAGAAATTCTTCGATTTACTGTTTACCTCTTTAGTGTGAGCGAATGGAGTGTTCAAATCATGCGTCACGCCAAAATGCAACGGGCTATCCTCGCACGTCACCGTGCGATTGATGAACGGCTGGCCGTGCACCGCGCCGTCTAGCCCGATGAGTTCAAGGGAGAGACGGGTGGGAACGTATAGGTAACCCACAGCGGCTAGGTGTACGATGAGAGCCGTGGCTACCACCGGCTTGGCGAAACGTACCTATCATAGATTTTCAAATGATGAAAGTTAAACAAATATGGAATTTTTACCCACAAATTCATAACCTGTTTACGCTACTGCTTACTGTGTACATCCAGGGACCAATTTCATCAGGCTGCTAAGCGCAAAATTTGCTTAGCATGTAAAGTCTTCTTTGATAAAGACAGGATTACCAACCAAACATGTGATATTACTACGCAAGAATATTTTTGTGCTAAGCAATTTTTGTGTGCTCAACACCTTCATAAAATCGGCCCCAGACAACATCGAACGACGAGAACTCAAAATTAAGGCCCAAGAGTGACGGAACACAAATAGGGCCTACACACATTGGCACTTTAGAAATTCAGTTGCCGATTTTCATTTGTTCAATTGTTTATTTGGTTCAGAAAAAGAATGGGTTCTGACTTACCCTAATCCAGAAGTCTTCATCTGTTGTCATGGCGTACGGGTACCAGCCAGAGCTGGTATCCGCCACCCAGCCACATTCGGAAGAGCTAGGGGGCCCAACCAGGGCCGACACGGGGTTCTCTTTGCTTTGGTGCATGGGATTGGCTACTGCAGCCTCAACCCACTGATCCACGAAGCCAACATCCGGTGCGTAGGCATCGGTAGACGGTTGATAGAGGGAACTGCTTGTGGTCACGGTGGAAACATAACTACATATACTGGATTCACCTTGGATATAAAAGGAGTGTTGGACATTACTTGTTTGAATGGAACTTAAGCCGACACGAATGACCTTTTTATCATCGTCATCGTCCGCATTGTTGTTGTTGTCATCTTCTTTATCCCCGTCATTACCATCTTTGTCACTACTGTCGTCGTCGTCGTGGCGTCATCGTCGTTGTCATAATCATCATCGTAGTCGCTGTTGCCACATCGCCATTTTTGTCGCCATTTTTGTCACCATTATAGTCACCATTATAGTCATCACAGTCATCATCACCATTTATGATCATCGTTGTCATAATCATGTCATCATCGTCATCGTCGCGACATGACCATTATTTTTATTGTCACCATTATCGTCATCCTATAGTCATCATCACCATTAATGTCAGAAATGGTGCATTTAGGGAGAAAAACTTTACTGGGAAAAATACATCTTATAGGGAGTCATTGGAACTTGTTTCTCTAAAACTTCATCACCTATTTCGAGGCAGAATTTTGGTGTCGGAAAGGGTCTTATATTTGTCTTAGTAGTCTAAAAAATAAGCTGGAAAATGTGGTTAGGGTGGGTGACGTTGAGATGTGGTTTAGGGTCGTTCAGTTATACCCATAGGTTTCTACACAAGTCTATCAGTCTGTCTGCTTAAGTTTCCATTTACTATATTTATCATGACTACCGTTTATCACCCCTATCGTCACCCTTATCCTAATCATTATCCTAATCATTATCATAATCATCACCATCATTATCAGCATCACCACATCTCCATAACAACCATCTTACACGAAGAGAATTCAAATGTTAAAGCGTGACTGGTTGATTACCTATGCAAACAAAGGAATCTTCGACCTTGCAATCCACACTACATCCATCTCCACCCATCGTGTTTCCGTCATCGCATTCCTCATCATTAATCCTTCAAGGAAATCAAAACAGTAGTATGAAATGCGTTATTTAGACAGCCAGCAACAAAATCAATTTGACAAATAAAAATGTGTTGATATTACTTATAACGACCTTTAAAAAAAGACGCTGACAAACTGGAAAACCGCTGTTTGCAAGGCCGGAAAGCGCCGGTTAATCCGGAGGTCGCACGTTCAAATCCCGCTCTTATCAATTTTTTGTTTACTCTAAAAATCGATTAAATGACGTAGTCAGTCAGTTTGCCTTGTGGTTTGTTTGATAAATAAAACGAGTGAAAATTGTTGCTTTTGTAATGAAGCATCTCAAAAGGCGCAACGTTCCTGTTCCCCTTAGGCCTATTCTCCTTTCGGGAACACCCTGTTAAGTTCCCGGTAAGAACCACACATATAGACCTTAAAATATTATTAAGTTCTATATCTATGTTGGGAACGCGTATTGTGTTACCAGCACATTGCAAACTGGTACAGGGACCAATTATTCCAATTTCAAAAGGTAAGCACTCGATTTTTCTGCTTACGTAACCTACCTCCGTTCTCTTCATAGAGACTGTACAGGAAGAATTGCATAAAATGGTGACGTAGACAATATAAATCTTCCATGTACCCACGGTCGTTAGCACGACTTGGTCGTGAAACAGAGTTTAAGCTGCCAAAATGTTTCTGCTACACTGTTCGCACAACTTTTCTGCTAACCGTTAGGAATAAGCAAACCTATGAAATTGGGCCAGGGCTGTTTTCCAATCATGATATCGCATAGTGTTCCCAAGCTGTTCCTAGTGGGAACAGTGTGTGTTCCCGATTGGAATAATGCAATGTTCTTGTTGGAACGTTCCAGACCTTTAGAATACGCAATGTCCTTGTTGGAACGTTCCAGACGTTCCGAATATGCAATGTTCTTTTAGGAACGTTCCACAGACGTTCCGAATATGCAATGTTCTAGTTGGAACGTTTCAGGTGTTCCGACTCAATAAGCTACAGAGAATCAATGCCTCCTCACGCGCACCTTTCTCGCCGGCCGTTGCCACAGAATTCCTGCCCATGGCGATGACGTAGTGGTGACGTCATTAAACCATTCTCATCACCTCGGAAAGCCTGGATTCTGTATGAGTATCTGACGTCATCAACGACGTCACTTTAAAAGGAAGGAAACAAATGTCGAGTCATTAAAATAAAACAAGGATTATTAAAACGTGTATTATCTTTGTAATCGATTCTAGTTCCTTGATCGTACTTTGCAACACTCACAATAGGCAATAATATTGAGCGAACGAGGGCGCTGTTTACTGCAGCTACGCCATTTTTGAGGGTACAAATATATAGACGAAGTAATTTTACAAACTGCTTTGATTCAAAAGTAACACTTTTAGAATTTTTTTTTTTTCAATTAAAGTAATTTTGCTTAAATATGAAAAACTACTTCAATAAACGTAAAAATCACAACTGACTGTTCCCCATAATGGCGTCACCACATCGCCCTCACTCGCTCAAAACATTTGAGTTTGACCTACTAACATACATATTCTTAATACCTATCAATTGTTCCATCATCCTCCCCCTCCCCCTCCCACTCCCCAACGTCGGGATTGGTACTTTGTTTTTTGTACCCAAGAGTATGGACTTTGGTCCTTCCTTGAGTGTAAATAAACGAACAGCAGAAATGACAGCACAGTATCCACATTGGTGGTGCTGCAGTAACAACTGTCGGTAACATTACTTGTCGGTGTAAACAGTCGTCTGGGCGATCCGGCTGTTCTCTCCATCGGAAAATGGTGGATCACGAAGTATCTTGTAGTTGAGGGTTCTGCAGTCGACGCATCCGGACCAGTCCGCCACTGACACCAACTGCACCGCATCCAGGCTGAAATGTTTTTCCTCCGGATAAACCCGGATCGCCTGCACAATCCCACTGATGTGCGTCAGGCGGAGTGTGAAGGGCATGTCGCAGAACACGTGGATTTGCCCCAGGGAATCCACGCTCCCATCCCGGTACACCAGCTCCAAGTTCCGGAGAAGGCTTTCGTAGTTGGACCAGAGGATCAGTTCAGAGGGGGCGACGGCTGAACTGAAGCCCAGCTCCACGTAGCAGTCCTCGCAAAGGAGTTCGCGTCCGACGAGCACCCAAGAGTTAGGACTGTACGTGCATTTAAGATCAGCATCGGGGGGACCTTCCAACAAAACAGGATGATTTTTTAAAAGGTCAGAATAATATATTAATTATGTAGATTTGTAAAGCGTACATGTCCACAATGTCCACGGTGCTCAAGGCGCTACCTTATTACCCCTGCTGATCGGGCTTATTAATCATTTCTAAAACCTTCTCAGCTCCCTAGGGAGTATACAGCCCCGACTGCAAGTTATAAGCGCGCATGGGGTAATCAGAAACAAACCATGACTTCCCTCACATGTACCGTTCCCATTTACTCCCGGGTGGAGAGAAGCAACCTGTGAAAAAGTGTCGTGCTCATAAAGGACATAAGCACCATGACCCCTACTAATCTCGAAATCACAATCTGCAGTAAAGATCCCGAGTCCAGTACGCTAGACCACGAGGCCACAGTGTTTCAGAAGATGAAATTACGTCAAGGATGATTTAAATTTAAGCCGAGATTTTTGTCCCTTTCCAACGTAGCACACTCGAAAACTGTCCGATCCATTGCACGAGAGATAGTCTGGAACTTGAAGCACCTCAGCTGATTCAAATGAGTATATGTCCCCATTATTTTGTACCATCTAAAATGCCTGAAATACCTAATTTAGTTGCCTTTGCGCAATGAATACGTACGCGTTTAACATGTCTCACCTGTCGCTTGGTCAAGAGTGGGGTTCCTATACATTCTGACAGACGCTGGGAAGAAACGAGCCGAGTTGGCGTACTGCACCAGCCTGCCCCCCTCCGAGCAGCCCTGACACGCCCCCGACGGGAAACTCTGTTGGTGGCGAGAGATGGGCGGTAGCCAGGAGAGAGTCGTCGAGTGGGGGCGCTCCGACACAACCCTGGGGCCGAGGGGTACCCCGATGGGTGTGGAGGAGGAGGGGTGGTGATTTGGGTGGGCCAACAGCCAGGACTGGAACACGAGATCGATGTAACAGTGCATGCGCGTACCCTGCTGCTCCGTGAAATGATCGGTGCAGTCGGCATCTGTACAAAATAAAGCCGTTCAACGATTTAGGAGACATCTTATATTTGTATTAAAACATTAGGCCTAAGTAGGTATTAAAACATGGGTTATCCCATTGACTACGGACGACGGCCATAGCCGCAGTTTTGAAAAAGACCACCTGGCCGTTGTCGTCTATATGCGTATTTCTGCGCGTATTCAATCCATTGTTTGCCTGTTGTGTGCATTACGCTTGGCTGCACACATACCACCAGCGCCCCATGCCGGTGTAGCGCGAAATTCTGTCACCATGAAATACTGTAGGATTGCACATGCCTAAGTGATCGATGAATCGATTATTGGGAGAGTGGCTGGTCACGTGAGAGGGTTTAACCAATAATAGGGTAAAGGAGTCGGATATTTATGGGAGCTTTATTAGTTATATTCATATGGCACCGGACAGAATGGGATTTATAATGCTATAAAAACCGCATGCCTATACTTAAATGACCTGAAATAAATAAATGAATAAAAACTATAGGAAAATCTGACGTTTGGATTCTCGGGCGAACAAAATGTTTGTCAAAGGCTTAAACATGGCCCAGACTTCCTCTTATAAACGATACAAGTACCCCACAAACCTAAATAATGTGTATGAGGGACTGGGGTGGGGTAGGGGAAGACCAAAAACAAAAGGGTGAGTGCCCTTAGAGTGCCATCCATGGTTATGTCATTGCCGTGATTTCATTCTCGCTAGAATTTAACTTCCTTTGAAAGGTCATTCGTCTGTCATTAACTGGATTAAGATACCGAATCTTCTGTCCCTGTTGGTAACGGTTGTGTCTATCAGTGTTGTAGTCAAGGCCACAACCTCCGAGGCCGAGGCCAAGACCGAGGCCACAACCTCCGAGGCCGAGACCGAGGCCGAGGCCACAACGTCCGAGGCCAAGGCCGAGGCCGAGGCCACAACGTCCGAGGCCGAGGCCGAGGCCGAGGCCGGTTACTAAACACGTAATAAACTAATAATCCACTCAATCAAGGTTAAAGGCAGTGTGTATGATTGGTCATTGTTGCAATTTTCAGAAATGGGCGGATTTGGGGGTTAGTATTTTATAGGAAATATCGTTCCACTGACCTGTTCAAAGTTTTGCGTTGTTGGATGGCGAGAAAAACGAGAGAAAAACGGCGCTCGTTTTCAACCGTTGGGCGGATGATAGCCTTTAGTCAACAAGACGCGCGTGGCTTCCTGGACACGTGACGCGCCCCGAACGCCAGCATGTCCGGGGCGCGCCACTCGTCCGGGTAGCCACGTGCGCCTTGACTAAAGCCTACAGGGCAGTTTTCCAACGATTGAAAACAATATAAATTTCCACTTTTCTTGACAACGACAGCACACCTGGTGCTATCATTTCACACGATGATTGAGACTACTATTTACTTACGTTACAGGCTAGTAAGGTATTTCGTAATAATTCAGTAAAAACAAATTAGAGGATTACCAATCGTGTACACTACCTTCATTGTTGGATTTTATATTTTATTTTCAAGTCACGTCAATGGCAGGTTCCTTAAAGGATATGTTTATTGCATTTCAAGAACATAAGGGTCTCCAGCATCTATTGAGATAGCTTTGCACGGTGTGGCCTCATAATAATCCCTCCTCTGCTAAAAATGCGCTCCACTGGAGCACTGCTGGCTGGAACATAGTCTTGGGCCCAAGACCCTTGTGTTGTTATTTCGGAGCGCCCGCGCGCCAGATTCACTAACGTTGTGTCCTCGAAATCCCGGCTTCGTACGTGCGTTCTGGCCTCACGCATGCGTAGTTTACAAAATGCAGCCGAACCCGCAGCCGGTGTTTGTCAAACGTGCACGATTTTGGATCGCCACAAGGGTCTTGGATAAGTTGGCAGGCAATTCTTAACTTTTTCTTTACTTTTCGATGATTCTCCCTCGCTTTTCCGAGGGATCCAATCAGTGACCGAGTTTGAGCCTTATCATAAATTATTCATTACATGCAAATACATAGGACATGACCAGGCATCATGACCATTGATCTGCAGCTGCGCGCGTCACATGCGCGTGCACGCATGTCGGACATAAACCACGAATGTGATTGGTCAGAACACCATCAGGCGACGCTCACTGGATCGGTCTATTGCATAACCGTCCATCATTATCACAGTCCACAGTCTGGTCGCGCCCCCGAAATGCCAACTTATCCAAGACTTTACTACAGATCCAAAATCTTATCGCGCTGTCGGCCTATTGCAACTACACTGTACCTGATCGCGCTGCCTGTGCATTGCAACTGGGAAAGTACAAAAGTACAATAGTAACGTCTTTGAACCAAGACTAGCTGGAACAGAGAGGACAGTCTTTGCACGGGCATGCAGTTATGGGTACATAGACTAGTAGACATGTGACAGGCTTCGCGTTGCGCGAGCACGCGTGAATAACAGGTTGGTTCCCTCAACTTCACTGCCGGCCATTATGATTATCGCTTTAACGTTCACTCGTTCAGGGCCGAGTGGTGGACCAGGAACCAGTCTATAGCGGGAGTAGACAGATTATCTAACAAAAATATTAGATGCTACCTGAGTACGTGTAACACAATAGTGGCAGTTCATGGGGCGAGTGAAGTGCTGGACCAGGAACTACACGTAGTCTATTACCGGGAGTAGACTGGTTCTACAAGAAGATAATACATATAATGTACGTACGTAGTACGTGCAATCGGGGAGCTATCTATAGCTCCATGGTGCAATAATGCAAATACCAGTTCATTAATTCGTGCGTATCTGCTTGAAACTTTATTTCGTTTCACGGAACTCACTGTGGCAGCTTCTCGAAAGTTTCATGAGGTAAACAATTTAAATTAATTGAAACAGAAAACACATCTGAATTGGTGGGAAAATTGGTCAAAGTGGGCGGCCTCGAGCCGGCCTCGACCAGATCTTCGAGTCCGGAAGGCTCCGAGGCCGAGGCTGAGGCCGAGGCCTTGCACTCCGAGGCCAAGGCCGAGACCGAGGCCATAAAAATCGGCCTCGAGGCCGGCCTCGAGGCCGAGGCCGGTCTCGAGACCTCCAACACTGGTGTCTATGTGCTAACTTTTTGTCTTGCTTTGGCAAATTTTTTTTTGGGGGGGGGGGCGCAATAAGTGACGCCTTCGCGTGTATCAAGACGTGATAAAGGGAAGCAGATAATTAAATTTAATACATCCTTAGCACCGAATCTAAGAAAAGGTGTGATGAGAAACTCCTTGAAAGTACAGTGACCTGCAGTAGAGTCTGTTGGCTGTGACCAGTGTGTAGCTATTTTTGAAAAAAAATAGAACATCGGTAACTGGCAATTTAGGGGATTGAGGAATTTACTAGCTTATGTTTAACAACAAAAGAAGACAAAAACGGTATTATTTGAGGGGGGGGGGGGGGGGGGGCAACGGCCGCGTGAAATAGGCCATATTTTTTTGCAGTGAGCAAACGGAAGCTGGGATTTTGGTTGCACAAACAGAAGTGATTTCACAGTTATTAAAGCAAGGTTACGTGTGAATGTTATTTGAATTCAAGATTGCGATGTTTACAATCTGTGACGTGAGGTTACTAAATATGTATTAACGGCTTCGTTAAGGCGCACTCACTGGCCCAAAATAGATCCCCAGCCCCTCTTTCTATCAAGCGTACAATTTTGCAGCCAACAGTGAGGCATTGCGACTTTAGCATTCGTGTTTTTGTATGGCACTTGGCAATTGTTTCCTTGTCATAAGCGTCTGTCGCGGCAGTAATCCCAGTTTTCCTGTTACTAAATTGAAGTATGATAAATAATGATTGCAAGACAAACCTCGTGTCGAAATTGGAGAATGATTTTGCGGAAGATGAATTGCGCGACCTTGTGACACATGTTATCGAGTCATGATTTTAACGATTTAAAAAAATATATTTTCCCGAATTGCTGATTGTTAATTGAATTTGATGTAATTTATTAATTTCTTTTGTGTATTAATGTATTCATTGTCTATTATTATTTTTGAGGGGTGAGGTGGTCCTTCCATATAAAATAGACGAACCTGTGTAGCTCATGTAGTTGCTGTAAGGCGTGTCTTTAAATTCCTTCTCGCCAAAACACGTGTCCGAGTCACATGGTGTTGGATCCCTGAAAATATCCAACATTGCAAAAAAGGAGAAGTCAGTGTAGAAAGCGGTTCATTAGTAAAACTTCAAAAAGGAATCAATCATTTTAATCCAGCCCATTTCGCAATCCTTTGTATAGTTCTTTAGCTGACGTTATTCTGCTTAAGAGGGAAAATGCAGAATGCGGAGACAAAGTCTATGTGCATTTATTAGAGTGGCATGCGCAACAAACCTTCAATAAGTAAGGCCGGGAATGTGTCCGTATTGCGCCAATGCGCGATGCGTTAAAATAAGGCTGCGTTCGATTAGTGAAACCATTGATCTCCATTATTATTGACAATAATAATAATGGAGATCAATGAGTGAAACTTACACGAGACAGTTCGATTAGTCATCACGTGATACTCATGTCTGCCCCGGTGTCAACCACCACTACCCCAGCTAGCGAGTGGGTCTCTCTGGTGGCTGCCTGTGGGTGTAATGACGTTACCGGCTAGCTGAAAACGTTAACATGGCGGGGAACTCGAATTCATGTGAGTAAATGTACAGGTTGTGACACAAATTGGAAACAAAGTGTATTTTCCCGACATTGACAACAGTTGGCAATAGGCTGTGTGCAAATTGTGAATTTTCAATTTTAATAATGATGTCGGCCATGATGGTAACGATTTTGCCGGAAGAGCAGACGACAGTGAGCCTGTGCTAAAATTTTACACTTTTTAAAGGTCCTGCTCCAAACGACATTTGACCTTAATTTATTTTTCCCAGAATGCCTAGGCAAATACACCGCAACGTTCGATTAGCCTCATTTCGTGGCTTCCCCGCGGTGTAACCCCATGTTTGAATTGTAAGCTAATCAAACGCGACCAAAAATTACATGAAATGCGATGTGCATAGCCTACTTCCATTAATCCGCAATGCGTATTGCGTCATCCGTTTCATGCAAGGTTACCTGCAAAACCAATTTTCCGGCGTGGGGTTGGTGTCTGCGACCAGATCACCCAGCATGCTCGATGCCGTCTTCTCTCGACATTCATTGGCACACTCCATGGCCTGATGCACGTGCCACAACCCCAGGTTATGGCCCAACTCGTGGATAATGGTTTCTGATGACGTTTTTGAGTCGCAGGTGTCTGCTTGCAAGACAGTGCCACCTGTCATAGGTAGAGGATGAATGGGTGTCACTCACACGCAAAAACTGTACAAGCAACAGACGATCCAATACCGAGTATATATATCTAATAATAATAATAATAATAATAATAATAATAATAATAATAATAATAATTATTACCGGCGATGGGTCATTAGGGAGACTTTCCCATAGACTTGTGCACAACTTTTTTTCCGACTTTAATGTAACCTAACCCAACTTTCCCCTATCCTACCCCCACGAATTTCGGTATATTTATGTTTTGGACCATCCTCTATCGATACAACCCAGTTCCGACAGTAAAATTCTCAATATTTAAAGGGGCTGTGACATTAGGGAGACATTTCAATGTCTCCCTAATGTCACTAGTCTCCTTAAGGTAATAAGAATGATGACAAAATGTCTCCTTAAGGGACCATTAACAGGTATAATAATAATAATAATAATAATAATAATAATAATAATAATAATAATTATAATAATAATAATAATAAATCTCCTGGATGCGGCAAATGGGCGACTCTTCCCGAAAAAACTCTAATTGGGCGACACGAGTGTCGCCCTTTTAGAGCACTTTCCCAACGCGCCTTACTAAAAAACACTCCAAAGGGGCGACTTTAACAATAGGGCGACAGTTATGTGTCGCCCTATTCGACCAGGTCACCCTAACCCACTCTTTTCCAGGATTATGTGTCGCCCTATCCGGCAATTGAGGAAAATAATAATAATAATAATAATAATAATAATAATAAATAAATTTGTGGATTGTTTGACAAATAATAAATATATAAATAAATAGAATGAAATAATAATAATTAATAATAATAAAATATATAAAATAAAACACTTTTCTAAAAAGGTTGCCCCGAAAAATTTCTGTCCCGGAAAATAATTAGTTTCACGTTGGTGGCGCCCTTTGCACACGCATTTAGGCCCTGCTACTCGGAAATACACCACATACATGTTTCTACCGCCAACTTGCGCAAAAATACTGCAACTTTATGGGGTTATTTTTCATGCTTTGGGTCACACCCCTTGTTATTTGCCTATTCTAAGTCTCGGTAAACTACCACAACATAAAAAATAAATTGTCATAGTGAACAAAGAAAACTGGCAGGAGGGGGATTCGAACCTGCGACCTCCGGAATACCGTACCGCCAGTTTTCTTTGTTCGCTTGACAACGTATTCAAATTTACCTAGTCAGTTTCCCTTGTGGTTTGTTTGACAAAACATACAAAACATACAAAATATATCAAATTATTCATTGCTTATGAATGCATCATTGTGCTGTGAGCATTTCTGCAATTTCCGGATTAGCCTATATGCAACTGCAGGGTATTATTCCATGTTACGTTACGATGCCTTTATATACGGGCCACGTTGCTGTGCTCGGCGCAGTTGGTCCGAAGGAACCGTCGACAACGCCTACCGGTATCTCGCTATATTCCTTATTTTTGGCTGTTTCGAAAGTTTTTCGAAACAGCCCTTGTTTTCGTTAAGATTTTTTTTTTTTTCTTTTTTTTTTTTTTTTGGCTGTTTCGAAAGTTTTTCGAAACAGCCCTTGTTTTCGTTAAGATTTTTTTTTTTTTCTTTTTTTTTTTTTTTTTTTTTTTTTTTTCTTTTTCAGACTTTTGCCCATAGCATTTGTACACGTTTTCTTTCTGCCAGGCACTTTGGCTACTTTTATGCAGCCGATTGCTTTTAAACTTAACAGACACTTAGACCAACTGCTCAGGATGCATGCCGATCTTTTACGTCATGGTGACGTCATCACGTGATTTTTTATGAATTTTTGAATTTTGAAAATCGTAACATTCATTAAATTATATCTAGCGAACAAAACAAGATATTTTCAAAATTCTTTTTGTTATAGCTTTGGTATGTCTCAAAGATATGCCTTGAAAAGCGAAAATTGTGTGACGTCATGATGACGTCATCAAAAATGCTTTTTTTTTTTAACGCATGTAAGGGTCAATCTGATTACAAAAATGTATATATTGAATTTTGCTGTACCCAATTCCAAAATTTCATGATCGTGGCTCACTCAAGTAAGAAATAACAGCCATTTCAAAATTTAGACCAAATTCAATATAACACAAAGGAATTCTGGGACGGGCTGATAACCATGGCTATTATGAGCTTGCTGTTTATAAAAGGGGTTGATTTCTAGTCTTTTTTCAAGTCGCTGAATTTTTGAAGTTTTAAAATCGTAACATTCTTTTCAATATATCTAGCGAACAAAACAAGATATTTTCAAAATTATTTTTGTTACAGCTTTGGTATGTCTCAAAGATATGCCCTAAATGGCGAAAATTGTGTGACGTCATGATGACGTCATCAGCAATATTTTTTTTTTTAAACGCATGTAAGGGTCAATCCGATTACAAAAATGTATACATTGAATTTTCCTGTACCTAATTCCAAAATTTCGTGATCGTGGCTCACTCAAGTAAGAAATGACAGCCATTTCAAAATTTAGACCAAATTCAATATAACACAAAGGAATTCTGGGAAGGGCGGATAACCATGGCTTAAATGAGCATGCCGTTTATAAAAAGGGTTGATTTGTAGTCTTTTTTCAAGTCGCTGAATTGTTAAATTTTTGGAATCGTAACATTCTTTTCAATATATCTAGCGAACAAAACAAGATATTTTTTAAATTATTTTTGTTATAGCTTTGGTATGTCTCAAAGATATGCCATAAAAAGCGCAAATTGTGTGACGTCATGATGACGTCATAAAAAAAATTCTTTTTTCAAGTCGCTAGAATATTGCACATAGCATTTGTAAACGTTTTCTTTCTTACCGGCCACTTTGGCTACTTTTAAACTTGGCAGACACTTACCCCAACTGCTCACAATGTGTGCCGAACTTTTACGTCACGATGACGTCATCACATGTCACGTGACGTCATCTGAAAGGGGCATTTTTCGAAGCATATTTTTACCGAAGTAGAAGTCAGATTAAGTTGAAAAGTAATATCTAGGTAGCCCAGTAGGATTATCTTGAACAATTTTGTATCTGGAATACTTGTAGGCCGGCATGTGTTATATATGAAAATTGATGCGACGTTATGGTGACGTCATCATATGATTTTATAGTAATTTTTTTACTTTTGAATCTTTAAGCTATAGGGCCTATCTTATCTACTGAACATGCTAATTTCGAAATTCTTATTGTAATTCTTTTTGAAATAGGTTTTTTAGGTCATAGGTAAACAAGTTTTACGTTCTGTGATTTGGGAGGATTTAACATAATTTTCAAAAATAATTGTATTTTGTTCCACTCAAGTAAATTTTGTCTCAATCGTCATTTGGATTACCTTACTTTCAATTTCCAGTTTATAAATTCCAATGTATTAACAAAAATGCGTTCTGTGATTTTCTACTGCTCAAATAAAGTTTGTTTTAGCCGTCTATTCTTGAAGGTGTGTTGCGTTAATTACTGGTTTTCCTTCTTTAAACACTACAGGGGGTATGCTTTGCTTTCACCCACCGCTCTATGTGTGTGTTTGCCTTAAATTGTTAGTTAAGTTTGGTATACAGTGCTAGGCGGCACCGGACAAAATCCGTGAATGAATTTTTACCATTAAACTCGTATGCTGCCCTCTACAATTCTGGCGCAAAGGACACTTTTGTGTGTGTCATATGCGCCATCTCTCACTACTACTACTACTACTCTACAATTCACTGAACACAACCAGAGGAGTATTTTTTAAAGTACTACCGCCCTCTTGCGCTAAAAAGTTGAAAGGTTTGTCAATTGTGGCAGAGAAACTTTTGACCAGCAAGATTATGTCGAACTTTCCTTGCATTTAACTGTACCTCCCTAGGGTGTGTGGAAAATCATAATAAAATTGGAGAATTCAGGACTATTCGGGTTCATAAGACCGTATTTTCTTTCAATTATATACTGTAATAAAAATGTACCAGTAAGACTTCATTAAATAACTCTCTTCATTCAAAGGTCTTGTTTTCAAAGAATTCTTCTTATTGCTTCCTACGTGCCACAATGTCAACATGCATTTTTATCAAGAACATATCACATAATATTAATAAAGATTCAAATTTGAGAGGCAAGTTACTCCAATACAAGGCTGAAAACAAAATGTTGAAGAGAAAAAGTTGTGTATTTAACAAGTGCATTCAGTGAAAAGCACAAACAATCAGGCGCCTTATAACATTCTTTCCAAATTCTTATTGTAATTCTTTTTGAAATATGTTTTTTAGGTCATAGGTAAACAAGTTTTACGTTCTGTGATTTAAGAGGATTTAACATAATTTTCAAAAATAATTGTTGTGTTTTGTTCTACTCAAGTAAATTGTGTCTCAATCGTCATTTGGATTACCTTACATTTAATTTCCAGTTTATAATTCCCAATGTATTAAACAAAATGCGTTCTGTGATTTTCTACTGCTCAAATTAAGTTTGTTTCAGCCGTCCAATCTTTAAGGTGTGTTGCGTTAATTACTGGTTTTTCGTCTTCAAACACTACAGGGGGTATGCTTCGGTCCCACCCACCGCTCTATGTGTGTGTTTGCCTTAAATTGTTAGTTAAGTTTGGTATACAGTGCATGCTAGGCGGCACCGGACAAAATCCGTGAACTAATTTTTACCAGTAAACTCGTATGCTGCCCTCTACAATTCACTAAACCCAACCAGAGGAGTATTTTTTTTAAGTACTACCGCCCTCTTGCGCTAAAAAGTTGACAGGTTTGTCAATTGTGGCAGAGAAACTTTTGACCAGCAAGATTATGTCGAACTTTCCTTGCATTTAACTGTACCTCCCTAGGGTGTGTGGAAAATCATATTAAAATTGGAGAATTCAGGACTGTTAGGGTTAATAAGACCGTATTTTCTTTTAATTATATACTGTAATAAAAATATACCAGTAAGACTTCATTAAATAACTTTCTTCATTCAAAGGTCTTGTTTTCAAAGAATTATTTTTATTGCTTCTTACGTGCCACAATGTCAACATGCATTTTTATCAAGAACATATCACATAATATTAATAAAGATTCAAATTTGAGAGGCAAGTTACTCCAATACAAGCCTGAAAACAAAATGTTGAAGAGAAAAAGTTGTGTATTTAACAAGTGCATTCAGTGAAAAGCACAGAAACAATCAGGCGTCTTATAACATTCTTTCCAAATTCTTATTGTAATTCTTTTTGAAATATGTTTTTTAGGTCATAGGTAAACAAGTTTTGCGTTCTGTGATTTGGGAGGATTTAACATAATTTTCAAAAATAATTATTGTATTTTGTTCCACTCAAGTTAATGTTGTCTCAATCGTCATTTGGATTACCTTACACTTAATTTCCAGTTTATAATTCCCAATGTATTAAAACAAATGGGTTCTGTGATTTTCTACTGCTCAAATATAGTTTGTTTCAGCCGTCCATTCTTTAAGGTGTGTTGCGTTAATTACTGGTTTTCCGTCTTCAAAAACTACAGGGGCTCCCACCCACCGCTCTATGTGTGTGCTTGCCTTAAATTGTTAGTTAAGTTTGGTATACAGTGCCAGGCGCCACCGGACAAAATCCGTGAATGAATTTTTACCAGTAAACTCGTAAACACAACCAGAGGAGTATTTTTTTAAGTACTACCGCCCTCTTGCGCTAAAAAGTTGACAGGTTTGTCAATTGTGGCAGAGAAACGTTTGACCAGCAAGATTATGTCGAACTTTCCTTGCATTTAACTGTACCTCCCTAGGGTGTGTGGAAAATCATATTAAAATTTGAGAATTCAGGACTGTTAGGGTTAATAAGACCGTATTTTCTTTTATTATATACTGTAATAAAAATATACCAGTAAGACTTCATTAAATAACTTTCTTCATTCAAAGGTCTTGTTTTCAAAGAATTATTTTTATTGCTTCTTACGTGCCACAATGTCAACATGCATTTTTATCAAGAACATATCACATAATATTAATAAAGATTCAAATTTGAGAGGCAAGTTACTCCAATACAAGCCTGAAAGCAAAATGTTGAAGAGAAAAAGTTGTGTATTTAACAAGTGCATTCAGTGAAAAGCACAGAAACAATCAGGCGTCTTATAACATTCTTTCCAAATTCTTATTGTAATTCTTTTTGAAATATGTTTTTTAGGTCATAGGTAAACAAGTTTTGCGTTCTGTGATTTGGGAGGATTTAACATAATTTTCAAAAATAATTATTGTATTTTGTTCCACTCAAGTAAATGTTGTCTCAATCGTCATTTGGATTACCTTACATTTAATTTCCAGTTTATAATTCCCATTGTATTAAAACAAATGCGTTCTGTGATTTTCTACTGCTCAAATATAGTTTGTTTCAGCCGTCCATTCTTTAAGGTGTGTTGCGTTAATTACTGGTTTTCCGTCTTCAAACACTACAGGGGGTATGCTTCGCTCTCACCCACCGCTCTATGTGTGTGTTTGCCTTAAATTGTTAGTTAAGTTTGGTATACAGTGCTAGGCGCCACCGGACAAAATCCGTGAATGAATTTTTACCAGTAAACTCGTATGCTGCCCTCTACAATTCACTAAACACAACCAGAGGAGTATTTTTTTAAAGTACTACCGCCCTCTTGCGCTAAACAGTTGACAGGTTTGTCAATTGTGGCAGAGAAACTTTTGACCAGCAAGATTATGTCGGACTTTCTTTGCATTTAACTGTACCTCCCTAGGGTGTGTGGAAAATCATATTAAAATTGGAGAATTCAGGACTGTTAGGGTTAATAAGACCGTATTTTCTTTCAATTATATACTGTAATAAAAATATACCAGTAAGACTTCATTAAATAACTCTCTTCATTCAAAGGTCTTGTTTTCAAAGAATTCTTTTTATTGCTTCCTACGTGCCACAATGTCAACATGCATTTTTATCAAGAACATATCACATAATATTAATAAAGATTCAAATTTGAGAGGCAAGTTACTCCAATACAAGCCTGAAAACAAAATGTTGAAGAGAAAAAGTTGTGTATTTAACAAGTGCATTCAGTGAAAAGCACAGAAACAATCAGGCGTCTTATAACATTCCTTTTGAATTACAGACATACATGATGACGTCATCACATGCCACGTGACGTCATCTTAAAGGGGCAGTTTTTGAAGCTATATATCTACAAAAGTACAAGTTCGATTAAGTTGAAAAGTAATATCTAGGTAGCCCAGTAGGTTTATAGCTGAAAATTGACATGACATTATCATGATTGATGTCATCACATGTCACGTGACGTCATCTTAAAGGGGTAGTTTTGAAGCCATATATCTACAAAAGTACAAATTCGATTAAGTTGAAATGTAATATCCAGGTAGGTCTGCAGGTTCATAGATGAAAATAAACATGACAATAGGACGACGTCATCACATGTCACGTGACGTCATCTTAAAGGGGCAGTTTTGGAAGCCATATATCAACAAAAGTACAAGTTCAATTAAGGTGAAACGTAATATCTAGGTAGGCCAGTAGGTTTATAGATGGAAATTGACATGACATTATCATGATGTCATCACTGTCACGTGATGTCATCTTAAAGGGGCATTCGCTAGACTATTGCATTTGTACATGTTTTTTTCTTACTGGCACTTTGGGTACTTTTAAAATTGGCAGACACTTGGACCAACTGCTCAGAATGTGTCGAACTTTTATGTCATGATGACGTCATCACATGTCAACTTGACGTCATCTTAAAGGGGCATTTTTCGTAGCCATACATTGTGTATCTACAAAAGTACAAGTCCGATTAAGTTGAAACGTAATATCTAAGTATGCTACACGGTGTGTTATAGATGAAAGTTGACATAACGTTATGATGACATCACATGTCACGTGATGTCATCTTAAAGGAGCATTCGCTAGACTATTGCCCATAGCATTTGTACACTTTTTTCTTATTGGCACTTTGGGTACTTTTCAAATTGGCAGACACTTAGACCAACTGCTCAGAATGTGTGTCGAACTTTTACGTCATGATGACATCATCACATGTCACGTGACGTCATCTTAAAGAGGCATTTTTCAAAGCCATATATCTACAAAAGTACAAGTCCGATTAAGTTGAAACATGTATCTAGGTATGCCACCGGGTGTTATAGGTGAACATTGACTTGACGTTATGAAGTAATCACATGTCACGTGATGTCATTTTAAAGGGGCATTCGCTACACTATTCCCCATAACATTTGTACTCGATTTCTTTCTTTAAACCAATCCTTCACACATCCAATAACGTTAATTATTGTATAAACATTTGACTAACTAACACAATAAAAAAAACACGAAACAGCCCTGTGTTTGTCCACGGGACAAACACATAACATGTCTAGTTTTTTTTTTTTTTCTTTTTCAGACTTTTTGCCCATAGCATTTGTACACGTTTTCTTTCTGCCAGGCACTTTGGCTACTTTTATGCAGCCGATTGCCTTTAAATTTAACAGACACTTAGACCAACTGCTCAGGATGCATGCCGAACTTTTACGTCATGATGACGTCATCACGTAATTTTTTATGAATTTTTGAATTTTGAAAATCGTAACATTCATTAAATTATATCTAGCGAACCAAATAAGATATTTTCAAAATTCTTTTTCTTATGGCTTTGGTATGTCTCAAAGATATGCCCTAAATTGCGAAAATTGTGTGACGTCATGATGACGTCATCAAAAATGTGTTTTTTTGTTAACGCATGTAAGGGTCAATCCGATTACAAAAATGTATATATTGAATTTTCCTGTACCCAATTCCAAAATTTCATGATCGTGGCTCACTCAAGTATGAAATAGGAGCCATTTCAAAATTTAGACCAAATTCAATATAACACAAAGGAATTCTGGGAAGGGCTGATAACCATGGGTATTATGTGCTTGCTGTTTATAAAAGGGTTGATTTCTAGTCTTTTTTCAAGTCGCCAAATTTTTGAAGTATTAAAATCGTAACATTCTTTTCAATATATCTAGCGAACAAAACAAGATATTTTCAAAATTATTTTTGTTACAGCTTTGGTATGTCTCAAAGATATGCCCTAAAAAGCGAAAATTGTGTGACGTCATGATGACGTCATCAACAAATCTTTTTTTTTTTAACGCATGTAAGGGTCAATCCGATTACAAAAATGTATACATTGTATTTTTCTGTACCCAATTCCAAAATTTCATGATCGTGGCTCACTCAAGTAAGAAATGACAGCCATTTCAAAATTTAGACCAAATTCAATATAACACAAAGGAATTCTGGGATGGGCTGATAACCATGGCTATTATGAGCTTGCTGTTTATAAACGGGGTTGATTTCTAGTCTTTTTTCAAGTCGCTGAATTTTTGAAGTTTTAAAATCGTAACATTCTTTTCAATATATCTAGCGAACAAAACAAGATATTTTCAAAATTATTTTTGTTACAGCTTTGGTATGTCTCAAAGATATGCCCTAAATGGCGAAAATTGTGTGACGTCATGATGACGTCATAAAAACATTCTTTTTTTTAAGTCGCTAGAATATTGCCCATAGCATTTGTAAACTTTTTCTTTCTTACCGGCCACTTTGGCTACTTTTAAACTTGGCAGACACTTACCCCAACTGCTCACAATGTGTGCCGA
Organism: Hippasteria phrygiana; assembly: GCA_037893225.1. Lineage (NCBI taxonomy): Eukaryota > Metazoa > Echinodermata > Asteroidea > Valvatida > Goniasteridae > Hippasteria > Hippasteria phrygiana. Next base: position 450,872 of record JAZGUH010000793.1, on the reverse strand, counting down.
ACCTTTACGTCATGATGACGTCATCACATGTCACGTGACGTCATCTTAAAGGGGCATTTTTCGAAGCCATATCGTCACACAAAAAGTACAAGACCGATTAAGTTGGAACGTAATATCTAGGTATGCCACCGGGTGTTATAGATGAACATTGACATGACGTTATGATCAAGTCATAACATGTCACGTGGTGTCATCTTAAAGGGGCACTCGCTAGATTATTGCCCATAGCATTTGTAAACGTTTTCTTTCTTACCGGCCAGTTTGGCTACTTTTAAACTTGGCAGACACTTACCCCAACTGCTCACAATATGTGCCGAACTTTTACGTCATGATGACGTCATCACATGCCACGTGACGTCATCTGAAAGGGGCATTTTTCGAAGCCATATTTTTACCGAAGTAGAAGTCAGATTAAGTTGAAAAGTAATATCTAGGTAGCCCAGTAGATTATCTTAAACAATTTTGTGTCAGGAATGCTTGTAGGCCGGCATGTGTTATATATGAAAATTGATGCGACGTTGTGGTGACGTCATCATATGATTTTAGAGTAATTGTTTTACTTTTGAATCTTTAAGCTATAAGGCCTATCTCATCAACTGAACATGCTAATTTCGAAATTCTTATTGTAATTCTTTTTGAAATAGGTTGTTTAGGTAAACAAGTTTTACGTTCTGTGATTTGGGAGGATTTAACATAATTTTCAAAAATAGTTGTTGTATTTTGTTCCACTCAAGTAAATGTTGTCTCAATCGTATTTTGGATTACCTTACTTTTAATTTCCAGTTTATAATTCCCAATGTATTAAAAAAAATGCGTTCTGTGATTTTCTACTGCTCAAATAAAGTTTGTTTCAGCCGTCTATTCTTTAAGGTGTGTTGCGTTAATTACTGGTTTTCCGTTTTCAAACACTACATGGGTTATGCTTCGCTCTCACCCACCGCTCTATGTGTGTGTTTGCCTTAAATTGTTAGTTAAGTTTGGTATACAGTGCTAGGCGCCACCGGACAAAATCCGTGAATGAATTTTTACCAGTAAACTCGTATGCTGCCCTCTACAGTTCACTAAACACAACCAGAGGAGTATTTTTTTAAGTACTACCGCCCTCTTGCGCTAAAAAGTTGACAGGTTTGTCAATTGTGGCAGAGAAACTTTTGACCAGTAAGATTATGTCGAACTTTCCTTGCATTTAACTGTACCTCCCTAGGGTGTGTGGAAAATCATATTACAATTGGAGAATTCAGGACTATTAGGGTTAATAAGACCGTATTTTCTTTCAATTATATACTGTAATAAAAATATACTAGTAAGACTTCATTAAATAACTCTCTTTATTCAAAGGTCTTGTTTTCAAAGAATTCTTTTTATTGCTTCCTACGTGCCACAATGTCAACATGCATTTTTATCAAGAACATATCACATAATATTAATAAAGATTCAAATTTGAGAGGCAAGTTACTCCAATACAAGCCTGAAAACAAAATGTTGAAGAGAAAAAGTTGTGTATTTAACAAGTGCATTCAGTGAAAAGCACAGAAACAATCATGCGTCTTATAACATTCTTTCCAAATTCTTATTGTAATTCTTTTTGAAATATGTTTTTTACGTCATAGGTAAACAAGTTTTGCGTTCTGTGATTTGGGAGGATTTAACATAATTTTCAAAAATAATTGTTGTATTTTGTTCCACTCAAGTAAATGTTGTCTCAATCGTCATTTGGATTACCTTACATTTAATTTCCAGTTTATAATTCCCAATGTATTAAAACAAATGCGTTCTGTGATTTTCTACTGCTCAAATAAAGTTTGTTTCAGTCGTGCATTCTTTAAGGTGTGTTGCGTTAATTTCTGGTTTTCCGTCTTCAAACACTACAGGGGGTATGCTTCGGTCTCACCCACCGCTCTATGTGTTTGTTTGCCTTAAATTGTTAGTTAAGTTTGGTATACAGTGCTAGGCGCCACCGGACAAAATCCGTGAATGAATTTTTACCAGTAAACTCGTATGCTGCCCTCTACAATTCACTAAACACAACCAGAGGAGTATTTTTGTAAGTACTACCGCCCTCTTGCGCTAAAAAGTTGACAGGTTTGTCAATTGTGGCAGAGAAACTTTTGACCAGCAAGATTATGTCGGACTTTCTTTGCATTTAACTGTACCTCCCTAGGGTGTGTGGAAAATCATATTAAAATTTGAGAATTCAGGACTATTAGGGTTAATAAGACCGTATTTTCTTTCAATTATATACTGTAATAAAAATATACCAGTAAGACTTCATTAAATAACTCTCTTCATTCAAAGGTCTTGTTTTCAAAGAATTCTTTTTATTGCTTCCTACGTGCCACAATGTCAACATGCATTTTTATCAAGAACATATCACATAATATTAATAAAGATTCAAATTTGAGAGGCAAGTTACTCCAATACAAGGCTGAAAACAAAATGTTGAAGAGAAAAAGTTGTATTTAACAAGTGCATTCAGTGAAAAGCACACAAACAATCAGCCGTCTTATAACATTCTTTTTGAATTACAGACATACATGATGACGTCATCACATGCCACGTGACGTCATCTTAAAGGGGCAGTTTTTGAAGCTATATATCTACAAAAGTACAAGTTCGATTAAGTTGAAAAGTAATATCTAGGTAGCCCAGTAGGTTTATAGCTGAAAATTGACATGACATTATCATGATTGATGTCATCACATGTCACGTGACGTCATCTTAAAGGGGCAGTTTTGAAGCCATATATCTACAAAAGTACAAATTCGATTAAGTTGAAATGTAATATCCAGGTAGGTCTGCAGGTTCATAGATGAAAATAAACATGACAATAGGACGACGTCATCACATGTCACGTGACGTCATCTTAAAGGGGCAGTTTTGGAAGCCATATATCAACAAAAGTACAAGTTCAATTAAGTTGAAACGTAATATCTAGGTAGGCCAGTAGGTTTATAGATGGAAATTGACATGACATTATCATGATGTCATCACATGTCACGTGATGTCATCTTAAAGGGGCATTCGCTAGACTATATTGCATTTGTACATGTTTTTTTCTTACTGGCACTTTGGGTACTTTTAAAATTGGCAGAATTGCTCAGAATGTGTGTCGAACTTTTATGTCATGATGACGTCATCACATGTCAACTTGACGTCATCTTAAAGGGGCATTTTTCGTAGCCATACATTGTGTATCTACACAAGTACAAGTCCGATTAAGTTGAAACGTAATATCTAAGTATGCTACACGGTGTGTTATAGATGAAAGTTGACATAACGTTATGATGACATCACATGTCACGTGATGTCATCTTAAAGGAGCATTCGCTAGACTATTGCCCATAGCATTTGTACACTTTTTTCTTATTGGCACTTTGGGTACTTTTCAAATTGGCAGACACTTAGACCAACTGCTCAGAATGTGTGTCGAACTTTTACGTCATGATGACATCATCACATGTCACGTGACGTCATCTTAAAGAGGCATTTTTCAAAGCCATATATCTACAAAAGTACAAGTCCGATTAAGTTGAAACATGTATCTAGGTATGCCACCGGGTGTTATAGGTGAACATTGACTTGACGTTATGAAGTGATCACATGTCACGTGATGTCATTTTAAAGGGGCATTCGCTACACTATTCCCCATAACATTTGTACTCGATTTCTTTCTTTAAACCAATCCTTCACACATCCAATAACGTTAATTATTGTATAAACATTTGACTAACTAACACAATAAAAAAAACACGAAACAGCCCTGTGTTTGTCCACGGGACAAACACATAACATGTCTAGTTGTATTAAGTTTCCCAAAGTGTGAGTTAGTTTCGGTATTAACATTATTTGGGCCCAGATTCTGTTTTTCCGAGTTTCCTTCCTGGAGTTGCCTCTTCCCTCATGATCCGGGTACAGTGTTTTGGGTAACACAACAATAATTGTTTAACAACCATTTTATAGCATTTCCACCTGTGCCAATTCAGTTTCAATTCAGAAATTTATTCTAGAGGAACAATTCATAGAGCATTAAAACGGCTAGCAGAAAAGCTAAGTGCAACAATGCCTGACTGAAACGCTAAGAAACAAGTTTCGAACGATGGGAAAAATGTGATTTTAAAGATGCTTTGACTAACCAGCCGTCCCGTGTACGTCCATATCCCACGGCATGGTGGCCACGCCCTCTATGCTTGAATCAGCAAAGTCGACAAAGTACACATTTAGATGTGTGTCGGATTCCATGGCTATCGTTCCTTTGAGTTCTCCAACTGTCATAAAGTTCCTGCCATTGTCGAGTGAAAAATAGAAAAAACTGTAAACACGCCATGGAAGACTGACATGGAATCCAATTGGTTATTATAATGACACATTATCTCGTGGGCTACACAATGCGTTCGTCATCAAATTGTTATGGTTGGCAAGATCGTTAAAAAGTAATAATGTACACGCCCACCCTTTGAAAATGCGCCGTTTGTCTGAAAATCATTGACGAAAATATGTTCGGGGACAAACGTTTGGCTCTAATGCTAACAAATTAGCAATTCAATTTGAACATATTATATTTTTCGGGGTGCCTCGTCCCAAAGGCACGGAAACAGCTTACTAAAGTGGGAGGGAAAACTCTGTAATGATATCCTGGGGGAAAACTCACAAAGTTAGACAGGGACTGAAAATTAAAGTCACAGAGATGAAAGGCGAGGAATGGGGGCACTGTGGCAACCTGACTGCCCCTTTAAACAAAATTGTCCGAACGCACAAGCCTACCTGTTGAGCGATCTTGGATCGAAACACGTGACCGTGACGTCAGTGACACTCGGATCGCAGCAATCTCCGCCATCGAATTCATTGTTCCCTGTGTTGCAAATACTTTCACATACGCCATTACCTACAGAATCAAATAAAACCACTTGTTGGTAGAACTTTGTGATAATCAGTATTCAAGTATGGCTACATCCGTACAGGCGCCATCTTGGAATCAGAGCGGCCGAAAATTGCTGACGAACAACACTCTCCTTTGGGAAGTGTGACGTCATTTTAACCCAGAAATGCAATGCAAGTGAATGGAGTGCGCACGTTTGTTGCTTTCCGAGCTTTCCATAAGGCTCAATGTCTTTAGGACCCGGAAGTTAACGCTACTTAGGAAGAGAATACCGAACAATCTTCCATGGACCCCATAATAGCCCGCTCTATCATAGAGAAGATAAATGAAAGGTTTGCGAAAACACCATGTGGAAATATTTCTCAATTAAGAGAATGGTTCTGAAAAGAACCAGAGGTATAAACTCGACGTTCCGGTCAGTATGCTCTGACCGTCTTCAGGAGAATGCTCTGACCCTCCTAATTCTCCTGAAGAAGGTCAAGGCACACTAACCCGAACGTCGAGTTTATACCTCTGGTTCTTTTCAGAACCATTCTTCTAATTGAGAAATATTTCCACATGGTGTTTGCGCAAATCATTCATTTATTAGTATCTCCGCCATGCAAAGCCTACAATCTTACTTAAAGAGAAGATGTTCAGAACATAGAATCGTAAATGCGCTAATAGTCTGTTTGTTTGTCTGCCTACCTATCTGCTCGTCCAAACACACCTCCCTGTCTGTCTCATTGGCGCAGTCCCCAGCATCGTCCCCAGTGACGTTATAGCGACAATCCTCGTTGCAGAGGCCGTTGCCGATGTCCCTGATGTCACAGGCAGCGAGGACCAAGCGGTGTCTCAGTGACGTGTTCCGGACCACGAACTCCGTCAGCTCCCACGAGATGTTGTGGGAACTGAAAGCCTCGTTCACCATGGCGTGTTTACGGAGGATCGTCTCCCGATCCACGTTGGGATTGGACCCGTCACTCTCGGCCATGGTGATAGCCCGGTACCGGAGCGTCTTCAAGTTCCGGAGTTCGGGCTGGTTGATGTAGCTTCTCGCAACCACAGGGTCATCGCAGACGGTGACACCGCACGACGGTGTCTTGGCCACGGAGCGCTGCAGCTCGCCGCGGACATCCGATGGAATCGCGAAAGGTTCGGTGTCTGCTGCCGGTTTCCAGTTCGGCCAGTCTCCGTCGAAATCCTCGCGGATGAGGATGCCACTTTGCTCCACTCCGGAGGAAGAGGATAAGAAGCTGTCTCTCAGGTCACGGTGAGGGCGGGTTTCAGACCAGATGGTGACCTGATCGATCGCCCCGCGGAACCCATTCTCGTCATTCATGCTACCACCAATTATTAATTGCTTACACTCGCGCCTCACCTCACCAAACATGGGTCCTGGTACGCCCAAGCCAATAGCTGTCTGTAACAAAACCCAAAATCCACAAGAAGTGAACTCCTCACTTGCAAATTAATCGTCGTGAACACTAGATTCACAGCAAATGCATAAATTAACTGAAATAATTACCAAGGTTTTTATGGTAGTCGCCCAATACAAGGCTAAAAGCCACTCTAGGTAAATTAGGGCTAGGGGTTGGCCACATTTTAGGTTGCCGGCCCTATACCACCCTTACAGTTATCAATCACATACCGGTATCCTCACGAGCATGATGCAAAAGTGAGAGAGGGCTTACAAATCACTTTCAGTGCATCACCTGCATTTGAGATGTATGGCTATCACCTCACTTTTGTAAAAAAGTGACCCCATGCACTTTACTAGCAGGTTTATCCTAGAATCATGAACATTTGAGGCGCATGAAGTGCATGATGTACGGTAACCAAAATGCAAAATCGCTATATAAGATATCAACCACATAATGTACCTCATGTGTATATTGGCCTCAGGTGCATTTATAGTAACTGTGAGCATCACCTGAATTGCATACATCACCGCACCTTACTTGCCAGGCCAAAGCACCTCATTCACAGTAGGCCCTATGGCCTATACGCGTGCACACAGGTTTGTAATGTTTTGTATGAGGACACAAGGATAAAGAGACAACAATGTGTGTGTTCACGGTGTACATCGAGGACTTTCTATTGTCCCTCTGGTTAAGTCTCCTGTTTGTACTTTCACTAATTTGTGCAATTTTGGGCCGGGAGTGAGTTGGTCTCACCGACGGTGGAAGTTACCCCGCCCGGGTCTACAGGTCTGAAAAATTGGAATAATTTCTCTATATAGAATCTGTTGAAGAATGATCCTGTATTCAGATCTGGGCCCAGGAAAACCGTAAGGATGGTAGGGTTGGCAATTCAAAATGTCGCCAACCCTATAGACTAATCCGGCGACCAAAATTAGAAGCATTTACTGCGGTGGCATCACGCTCGCGTGCGTATTTTACGCACGCGCTCGATGCAGCTTCGACCAACAGGGTGCTTACAACTTGCCAAAATGCGGGCGCGACTAAAATTAAAGAACGCGCGCAACCTGCACGCGAACTTTTATGTAGACACTTTCTGTAATCATACACTGTGCCAATTAAGAACTAAAGCCCGGTTCATACTTCATGCGAATGCGTATGCGAAGCGAATTCGTTATGGTAACGGGGAACGTCACAATGAAACTTCAATTGTTGACGTCATGAAATTCGCTTCGCATTCGCATGAAGTATGAACCGGGCTTTAGACAGTATAGCTCTAAACACAAACATTTTCCCCCTATATTGTGCGAAGATTCTTCACAAAAGTCTCAAACTTAAAGGTTGTGCCATGTGTTTAAACTCTAAACACGAATGGAGGGTTATTTTTTTTAGATTTTTCTGTTACTAACCCATTTTTTTTGTTGGGGGAGGGGGGGGGGGGGGTATCGAAGTAAAATGTTTCTGTATTGAAACACTGCAAATTATTTACCTTGGCCCCGTTGACATAGAGTGTTAACCTCCTTCCATCGTACGACGCTGCGAGGTGCGTCCATGTCTCGGCCTCGTACCTGCTCGTACCTCGCACTGAGGTAGCAACAGGTGATCGATCGGTAGTGACCGACAGAAAGAACCGGGCATCCTCCTCCGGCTGATCTTGGTCAGTGTTGATACCCAGGGACCAAGTCCAGTGATTTTCACTCCCTCCACAGGTGTCCAGTAAACCTGGGGAAGAAGAAACCGGCTCAATGAGTATTAAGCTGAGCTTTCATAAGGTGTAACTCAAAAAAGGTATAGACATTTTTCATGTGACGTCATATTGGACCGCACTGGGAAGCGAAGTGATTTTATACAATGGACAGAGGTCTATCCAAACTGCGACGTTGATAGAATTTCTGCATATATCTTGGAGAGCTCGTTGGTTGCACCAATTTGTATAGAGAAAACTTGCCGCCGTCTCGTTCTGCGTTTGATGTGAACATTTGAATGTGGAATCTAATAAACAAGTATTTAACCTTCACCCATCTTTCATCAAAATATTTAGTGTCAAGCATCGAGTCTTTTATAAGCTTTCATAGTTTGCTTGATAAATTATCTATTATATTCTTACAGATGTCCGAGTGTTGTAGTCTGACTCGTATACATATTCAAGATCACACATTCGCATGTCAAAAGCCAAAACCTCCGAAAATAATGTTCCAGATGCAAAAAATGGATCTTGTGTTTTCGTTGCTTTCAATTTTGACAATTACTTGCAACCCCCATGGGTTTCAAGTGCTAAACGAGTGAAGAAAGAACCCATGAGACTGTCATTCTTTTTTTTATCGCGTATATTTGCTACATAGCGGTCCACTGGCACTGGCATTGTTTACATTTAGCGCTATCTGGTCACGTGGGTGAAAGAGGCCTTTACCAGAATTGAATTTAACTAATTTACAGAAACAGAGCACCACCACTCACAACCGGTACTGCCCCCCTACTTATTTGCCCATTTTTTAATTTTTAATTTTTTTAAATTTTAATTTGACTCTCTCCAAAACCTGCATACACATATATTACAGATCGGTCCTAACTCAGAGAGAAGTGGAATGCGAGGCAACGGGGATATCCGGCACCGTATTGAAATTACTCCGAGCGAGCACCTCTACGTTGAGAAGCGTTACCGTATATCTTTAAATTTTACCTCCCTGATAGCGAAGAACTCGCAATCAGTCCACGGCCCGCTTCAAACCTCGAATTCCTGCGTGTCTGATTCAAATATTTTGGGTTTAACGGTAATGGCGGATCGCCAAAAAGGACGGGCTAATTCCATGATATTTATCCACACAAAGATAAGATCAGCTTGATCGATTCAATGACTTGCAGGAATGTATTTTGTGAAAAGCACTTTGTTTGTTTAGTACTGCCATGGAGCTATATCCTTTGTATAGCTCCATGGTACTGCAGAGTCTGAGAAGTTCGCACTGAGAAGTGCGCAGACGGGGCTAATGTGAAATCTGGTCACCTCGATTGCTTTTTGTTTGCTGTACAATTATACAGACTCGCCAGTAATTCAAGCATATTAACACCTTTAAACTCCAAATCATACTTGCAAATCTTAAGCGCAAACCAACCAAGACTAAAAGCTTTTATTCATGCCTGTCCTTCACTTATGTCTATAGTCTTATTAATCCATTATTTGCTCAATTACCCCCAACAAACATTGCCACTGCCCACGTGTTTAGGGAACAAGAAATCCGTATTGTCCCGTTCGGTAATCTCGGTATCGGCGAGAAATCGATACTTGGATTACCGACGCATCTGAAATCTGTTTTTCACCTGCAACACTTTATAAATGGATAACTGAACCACACCTGCACTTTTGTCAAATAATTTTACAGAGACAGAGCGAGGGGGAAAAGTAACGCATCTTTACAATGAGACATAGGCCAATAGAGGGAAAACGGTGCTTGGAAAATGATTCTTGCGAGGTAGGCCTATTCACCCGTTCACCAGTGCACTTAATTGGGCAGATACTTGAAAGCTATACTTCAACAGATTGACTTTGCTCCTAAATGCCAAGCTGTCTCTAAACCGGGCATTATCCCTGAATGACAGAAATGTTTGGATAATTAGGGCAAAGATCGCATCCACGCAAGATTCCGCTGTTTCATGGACGGAGAAATAACGGAGAAAAACCAAGGAGTCAGACTTGTTGTTGCTGCTGTTGGACTTTTTTGCCTAGTTAAAGATATTGGAGTTACGTTGCATCCCTTGTCACTCTTGCTTGGATTTTTTCAAGGGAATTTTATTTAGGTTTTTTTCAAGGGAATTTTTCTGACGCTTTTCTAGAAGTTAGCTATCGTATTGCTTACCACGAGCGTTCTATCACAAAAGTCACACAATTTCAAACTTGGCGGACTCTTGTTACTTGATTTACAAGCTTTCAAGAATAATGTGGAGCAGGAATGTAACGCCGATAGGTACATTGTAATGTAATATCCGATGATTAAAACTCATATCAAATGGTACCGGTGTCATATGAATATCAGACTCCCATGAAAATCGGACTCCTTTTCCCTATGGTTAAACCCTCTCACGTGACTGCAGTAAATTATCGCTACATCTGTCCAAAACGAAATGATTTAAGGTGAAGATCTTGGATCATTTCATTTCAGTGCTTACTTATATCACTGCATAGGCCTATTTATACATTTTCTAATTTGTTTAGTTTAAATACTTTAAATATTTATTTGTGTCTTTTAATTGCTATTCAATTATTGTAAATGACATGCAATTCAGGTTTTAGCTGCTATGTGTCATTTTTTAAATAAGCAATAAACCATAAACCATTTAAATACTGCCAGTATTTGACCTGCGCATAAAAGCGGGTGAACGTCCGCTGTCTAAAAGGACATTGACTTTCTCGAAATTTGTAACCTGGGAATGACTGGACATAATCTGATAAAAATTGAAGCTCCGTCAAGCTAAAAGTCCGCGGCCTTGAAGACCTAATTGACCCACGGCCCAGGGTCGAAAGGAGGCACGTACGACGCGAAGGCCGACAGCCTAACTATAATAAGTGATTCACGCTGCGAGCTTCCCGTAAAACAGGTGTCCCGACAGACCACGAATTCTTGGAAATTTAACAAAACACAGCTTAATTGGCGTCCGAAAAATTATGGCAACCAGAACAAAAAAGAAATATATGAAACCTGTTTTGGACTGGACTTGAATTTTGTCACGTACGCAGCCGTTTGTCCGTATGGTGTGTCTGTATGTATAACAGGGACCACTGTGAGGTGATTTTGGAATGAAATCAAGGGCCAATCAAGCTGATATTAGCACAAATATTAGCTTTGCACGAAAAATTGTTATGAGATATTTTCTGCCTATTGGGCCCAAGTCTTTGGCATACGAATATCAAATAGCAATTTTGACTAAATTGCGGTGATGCTTAGGGCTTATTGCTTTAAACACCCCATAGGATTCAACTGCGGAGCTTTGTCAGGATTTTATTATGAACTTTGCCCGGGGGGGGGGGGGGGGGGGTCGACCCCCCCCCCCCCCCCCCCCCCCCCGTTGCCATTTTATTTTTGCTTGTAAGGGCCTACGCCTAAAGTACCGTAGCAAATCTGAAAAGAAATGCAAAACCCTGTAAAGGTATTATTTTACGTGTATGGGTAAGAACTAAACAAAGAGGTTAAATGGCGCCACCAACGTTGATGTATAAATTCCTCGCAAAAATGCGCTGATGTAAGCATTTCCCTTATTACCGGACGAACAGAAAAATGTCCGAATGTTCCAAAAATAAGTCAGCTGTGACATCTCGAGTATAACGCTTTGCCAAATCGATCTTAAATGTGAAAATTACGTAATCCCTTTCACATGCAAGTGATAACACCGTTCTATAAATAACCAAAACCGCACATTCGCCAATTTGATGTGGAAATGCCCAAACCGTACAGAATGATGATTGGGGTTGGGATAAAAATTAAGCCATCCATAAACACGATTCGTAATCATCATGATCATCGGAGATTACCCCAAAAAAATCTTCGTCGGAAATTGATCATGACAGGAAAATCATGAAGTCGAAGGCAGGCAGCCGCCTATGACCAAGAATCGGACGGAGTACTGCTGGGTACGGACTACCCACTGCCACTCGTAATATTTGGACTACCCTTCAAAATTGATTATTTGTTTGCGGTTTAGGAATATCATATTCAAGTCAAGAGGATGTAACAAAATCCACCCAGGTTTTTGGATTCGGGGGAGGGGGGTATTAAACCGCAGATATTTCCAAAAGGCGAGCCCAAACTTCGCCGGCTGGAAATTGTTTGTTTCTTTGGGGTTTTAAGGTGTGGGAGCAGGGTTAGTACCGAACGTATACAGAGTTTGCGTTTTCAACCCCCGCCCCCTAAACAAAATAAATAAAAGATTGGCAAATTGTCGCTGGGGGAGTAGCTATATACTTCTCCCCAAAAATACTGGATACGCCACTGTGTCAAGTCGTACACTTTGTTGGACGTATGCATGAAGAGGTATGGCTATTTTTTTGTAGACTAATTATATATCGTCTTCAGATGATATTTTATTTCCAGATAATTTCTTGTTGGCATGGCCGGAATTGGATCTAAAGAATGGGACATCGCTTCTTACGTATTAGAAAGTTCAAAACAGACGTTGATCTGGAATAACAATCGAACAAACAACCTGTGGGAGAATGGCTTTAAACATCAACGGACAGATCCACACTCATTTTCATTTTTTTTTCTGAATAAACTCTCTAGCTAGCTCAAGATGTAGGAGGGAAAGCTATGCCAATATAATAGCTTTTCCCTAGTTCTGTATCTCAATGGATTTTTTTTGCCTGGTGCATGTTTCCCTTCATCTTATGATCTTTCCCGCTTTTAGAGGAATATTAATTCTTACCTCTTGTCTCTTGTATTGTTCTTTTTGTAGCTCCGTACCTCGAGTGGCTTTTAGCCTTGTTTGTGGCGAACTTGGATTTAAAAAAGTTAAACTAAATACAGCATTTCGGGATATAGGCTGGATACACAGCAAAAATGTGGTGATTTATACGGTGAGCCACGGTGTTAATTTAACACAATTTGCAATGTACAGTGGGAGTAATGATTACTTCGTAAAATAAAACAGTAGTTCCTCTCACCGATAATTACAGCAGGACTCTTCTGGCCACCGGCCGGTTTCACCCAAAGAGCAACGGAGAACTCCTGCCGAGGAAACTGAATCTGACCCGGGGATGACTGGTACTGCAGAGCGTCGGAGCGCCCCGTAAAATGCACCGCCGAGCCCGCCGACGCGTCCCGCTGTGCCCGCTCGTGGTGGTGTGACTTATCGGAGAAATCTTGGAAGGATCTCGCAAAGAGAAACTCGTCATTTTGCTTATTCACGCGCCGAGTCGATGTGCCGCAGAAGTGGCGGCCGCTTTTAGCGTTATGTGCTCGCCTTGCATGTCGTCTGTCAATGTCATCCTCCGCAAACTTCCGGGAAGCCGCAAAATGTTCAAATTTTGAACTCGCACGGGAGGATTTCACCCCGTGAGCTTTGCTCACCGACACGGCCGCAAGAAAAAAACCCAGACACAAAGCACCAATGATGGCAACGTCCCAACGAGTCGACATTTCGTCATCCACTTCACTAAATCAAGACCTCAGTTCTCATCAGTTTGTCGATAGAGGAGTGGGCAATTTTTTGAAGTGGGTGGTAAGTTTTATCAACTTTACTGATGAAAGGAATGAGTGGGATTTGCATAAGCACGTCAAGTAGCCAATCGCAGCCCTCGTAATTCAGAGTCACCGAAGTTCACCGAGTATAGCGGCAGCTAATTGGTGCATTTTTTGCTCACGCCTGCTCGTGTTGAATGTGCAGCTTTAGTGTATTTGCTGAAGGCATCAGCTAGCTTGTTTAGTCTTATATGCCGACACTGAAAATCTCAAATATCTTTCAGTGTGGTGTGAGTGTGACATGGTGTGGGTTACTACTGGATGTGAAAGGTATTTAAATTTAAAAAAATGCAAAAAGCAAAAGAACAAAAGATGTTTTAGCCGGAGTGGTATTTTGTATATAAACACGTGATAATAGCCATACACCGTAGCCACAACATCCCAACGTCATATCATGCGAAGTATAGTAGAGAAGAACAGTTCTTTCCAGAACCACGGATATTAATCCTTCACAATTCAAATGAATTGTGAATAGATACCTTTTATCCCTGTGATTTCCGTCTTCTTGTCTTTTGTAGCCCGCACCTTGAGTGGCCTTTTGGCCTTGTTTTGGGTGATAGCCGTAACAAAAATCGCCATTTCGGTCAGCGTGCTCTGGGCGGGCCAACATTCATCATGAGCTGGGTATCACAGAATATTGCTTAGCTATTTTTCTTGCTTAGCAAAAATCAGCCGGGAACCAGTCACAAGCAACAACACACGCAATGTTAGATGGTACCCCATTTTTGCTAAGCAAAAGTTCAGCAAAGTTTTGTGCTCAGCAGCTCTATGAATGGGCCCCTTGTCATCTGTACAACGCCAATTGAGACTTGTGCTTTTTACTTTTAGAGTTAGTAACTGTTATACGATGTATCCGTAAAGCTGTACTCGCCACCATGCCAAGTCTCAAATTACATTTAGCCTAATTTCAATCTTTTAAAGCCTTTTTCAAAGAAAACTGGCAGGAGCGGGATTCGAACCTGCGACCTCCGGAATACCGTACTGGTGCTCTCCTAACTGGGCTATCTTGGCGGTGTCTTTGTTCGGGGCGCTAGCCGGGGATCACGCTCCAACTTTATGATACAACCTAGGAAGCGACCTTGGGAATCACTCAATTAGGATAAGACTTTTTTAACATAACACCGTCAAACAAACCACACGGGAAACCGAGTATAGGTAATTTTGAATGAACGTTCAAAGTAAACAAAGAAAACTGGCTTTTAAAGCTTTTGAGAAAGATTCTGCTAGGATCGAAAAGTCAGGCCAATCTTTACGGAAAGGTATTTATATGGTGCATTTCAAGTAAAATTCTCAGTCTCCCGAGATACCAAAGAAATGCATATTCGATACAGCAATTTCCAATGCCGACTAACTTCACAAACAATGTTGTACATGCAGTTGAAATCCCAAGCGTCAATGAGAGCTAAATTGACAAAACAACTGGTTCACATGGAGTTGTCATTATCGATACTTCTTTTCCACATCGCAAGAAAAATTCCTAATGCAAATACAACATGTAGGCCTACATGTACTTTCACGGGAACCCGTAGTACAATTTGACGAACAAGTGCGTGTGTACTTTATATATTGAAGAAAACACCTGTTTTTTTTTAAGTTGCTAATTTGTAACATTTGTAAGTATTTTCAAACACTGACTTCCCGTACGAGTCAAGATGAAGAAATTTAATCTCGAAATCGAACCGTATACAACAGTTTAAAATACCTTCAGAGAAGACGATGATGGGACTTTACGTGATAATTACGTCAGCTTTAAATAAAATGGAATTCGTCAAAATTGTTGGTTCCTTTCGTTCTACGAAATTGATGAAAAAATCTCTGGCTTACTTCTGAAGTCTTACACTTAGGTTTGCTTTTATTTTAAGATAATCAAAAAAAGACTATACTGATGTACAAGTCGTGCTATGAACTAAATCGGGATTCAAATCAAACCGAATTTTTTTACCCAACGATAATGAACAAATAAAGAAAACTTTTTTTTCAAAGATAAAAATTATTTTACAAGACACTTGTACGAGAAATGAGTTTTATTAATAGCTAAATCAGTTCTGTCTCCAAGTTTACAGACCCCTCAAGGTTTTGCCTTATGGGGGGTCTTCGAAACCTATTTGTGGTCAGCTTAGACCGCCGATAAAAGGTACATCACCTTCTATGTGACACCAGAAGTTGGAGGTGGGCTCACTGCTTGAATTCACCGTTTGTCTAAAATGGTAGGCCCTACCAAGTTGACCTCTTATAACACCACGCATGTATCAAGTAAATTCTGAGCGGATGAAAAGTTGCATTCGATTGTTGAAAGCACGATTCGACATAAGAGATAACTGGGCCGGATCAGGGCTGAAATTTCCCACATTGTATCCAGCGTCTGGTAGAGGGCGGGCTTTCCGTCTTAGTCAATCTCCATATAGTCATTCTCTCTTGGTATTTCGTACTCGTTTGCTGGCGACCCCCTGGGAATGGAGAAAGGTCATAGTTCACATTTGATGAAACGCTCTTGTTTTGCATGAGCAACAAAAAGAAGGTGAATATAGCTGTATTAATTAGCTCTATAACCTGAAATTAATCTGCCTGAAAGTTGCTAACTTGCTTTGGACTGTATAGCACTGTTCGCTTAATGACGTCAAATGTTGGTATGAATATTCATGCCACAGCGTGCACAGTGTACAAACCAATGGGAAAACTGCATGGTAACCAAACTGGACTTTTTCACTGTTCACGCAGTTTGCCCAAAAGTTTAGTTAAAACAAAAATTGGATCGGTAAACGTGGAGACAGAGCTGTGATTCAGTTAAAAAAAAAATTCCAGTCAGTGACAAAACTACGGGTGGGGCGTGTCCCGTACATAATGCATAATAACCCCATGGCCTAAGTCGCTCTAAAGTGTCCCAAACCCCGAAAACTCGGCGCACTCCTGCAACACCCCGCCCCCGCGAATTGGATTTTATATTTCAATACGCTACCGTGCACACCTTTTCTGCAGCTTCGCTTTTGACTTCTTTCTGTCCTTGGTCGCCGGCGGAGGAGGCGGTACCCGCAACTTTTTGATTTCAGATTTTTCCGAGCTGTAAGGGGATGGGCGTGTTCGAGATTAGGAAATGTTTGCAACGATGCCACAATCTGAAGCAAATTTTGATTGATTTTTTAAAAATTTGTGTCTAATTCTCCTCACCCAGGTTGATCTAGTTCATCTGGATCAACATAACCATGGTCACTCTCCTCGGATTCACTCTTCTCACGTTCCTTATGTTTCTTCTTTGATCCAACGTGTCGTTTCTTGCCACTCTCGAATTTGCTTTTTAAAAAAATATATGAAGAATTGAGATGAATACCATCAGGTCATATAAATTCTCGCCTCCTTTCCCCCCTAGAACCTGGCTACGCCACTGCTTTGAGGTTCTCATTATTTTCCCCATCTTCAGAATTCAATTTCTGTCATTTATTCTTTATTGTGTCTCCGTCTTGTTTGTCCCTTAGTTGCCACCTTGAAGTGTTTGTCCGGTATTCTCCCCCCTTTTTTTTTAATGGAAGTCACCCAATACAAGGCTGAAAGCCACTCTAGGTATAAAAGAGGGCTACAACAGAGGTGGTGGGGTTGGCCACATTTTTTGTTGCCAACCCCACCACCTTTACGGTTTTCCTGGGCCCATATCTAAATAGAGGATAAATCTTCAATAGATACCAAAGAAATTATCCCAGTTTTCAGACCTATAGACCCAGGCCGGGTAACTTCCACCGAGACCAACTCACCCCCTGTTAGTTCCTTGTCTGTAACAGGCTATTCTTCACAAGCCTCGGCTCATTATGAGCAACCCAATAATGTTTTCCTTTAGTTATTAAGGCCTACTTACGTTATTTATTACTTTAATTATATGTTTCGTCATACGTTTCCTTATCACTTGGATAATTATGTTTGGACTGTACATATTAATTTCAAAAGTAATAAGAAAATAATGTTGAATATAATTAAATGATTCTGATGCACTGAAACTTGAATTTCTGGTATAGCAAAGCTACAAATCAAACTTTTTGCTCATTTTGTCTGCTTTAGTCAAATAATCGCGACATGCACGTTTTTAAGATGTCCATCGACACCTCATGTCATAAAGTCTTCATTTTGGTGTCCTTGTTTGGAACTTACGACGTCATAGTGACGTATCTGTTAGTAGTAGCCTTGGTCTTTTTGCTCGGAATTCCCTCGATCTCCTCATAGATGTGTTCATCTCTGCTGCCACCTTTACCTTTGACGGCTGGTCTTGGGCTATATGGTGTCAGAAATAAATGGCAGAGTCAGATCGATTCTTAGAAGATCAGATTAACCAACCACACCCCCCCCCCCCCACCACCCCGCAAAGACAATTTGGGAGACCGCCAACAAAGGGCAAGATATAGCTCAGTTCGTAGAGCACCGGTACGGTATTCCGGAGGTCGCAGGTTCAAATGCCGGTACGGTCCAGCCAGCTTTCTTTGTTCACTTAGTTTTAACAAACTATCAGAATTAATGTGAAGATGGAATTTGCGTCGGGGATGATGACGTAAATTAGAACAGAGATTTTTCTCTTTTGCCCTTTCCCGACGTAATATATGAAGCACTGTATGCTCAGTGCCTAGGGCCTATGTGAAACTATAAGAATTAGAATGAATTGCTCGGCCAAATATTTCCCAAAATGTCAAATGTCAAATGTTAAACCTCTAAAAAAATGTGTTTCCTTCCGAAAAAAATAATCTAACCCCATTTTCGACTGATTTCTCTAGGCATAAGAGGACCCTATCATTTTGTACTGTCATTGTTACTGAATCGAGCGAAGACTCCCTCTGCACGGCATACTCTTCGAAGGTGTGACGTCACACTGGATCCGGAAGTGCGGCACAAAATGAGCGCAAACGATTGCAGTACGCATGCGTGTTAGCTTCACGCGCTGTCCGTATAGAACACACGTATTTTGTACCGGAAGTTAACACTACTTAGGAATGGGACAGACGATGGGGGAAATCAAGAGATTTCCCAACCCATCGAGATTTATTGACGTTACCCTGGAGAAAATTATATCATCCACATTTTGAAGAAATATTGCTAGGGCAAAAACTTCAGGGTCGTTGATATTTCGATAAGATTGCACTCATCACTTTTCCAAGAAGATGTTTGTTTTGTAATGTAGAGCGCGTGACTTGTGTGGCCCAGATCTAACCTTGACTTGCCCACGGTTGTTTGCTAATAAAGAAGTCATCAGTAATTGGAGTCCTTCCGTACTGAGTTCACGGAACAACGAAGATGACGAGTTGTGTGTGTTACGGGTTTATCGAAGGTGGAGGAGTAGTTTCTACTTACAGAGGGGCAGGCGGCCGCTTGTTGCCTTTTCGTTTCGACGATGAGGGTGCCTTCTTCTTGCGCCCTTCCCTGCAGAATAAGTTTTAACTGTTCAATATGCCTGCCATGTGTGCGTTCCACTCAGGCGAATGTTTGTGCAGAAATCGCGAACTTTTTTTTGCGCAAATACAATGGAACTTTGTTCGCAAACGTTGTGCAACTTCCGCGTTTTTCGCGTGAGTGGAACGCACACAGGTCAAGAACAAGTCCTAATTATCTATCCAAGATCACTAATTAGCCATACATATATGATATTGATGTTTTTATCCCTTGGAGACCTACTTCCATAAATGTGATTTGAATTTTTGCATGGTTGACAACAGTTAGAAATATAATGGATTGCGGGTAACGAAAATATCACTACTTGGAAAAGGGTCCTGAAAAGAACCGGCTTGAGTAAATATCCCGACGTTTCGGAGAGTATCCGAGTGTCCTTCTTCACCCTCACACCCGGCCCTCTTAGAATCACTTTGGTTTTCCAAGATTAGATAATTTCAGTTTTACCCGCAAAAGGCTATAATTTTTAATTTATTTTGATGGTCACTGTATAAACTTTAAACAAATATGTTTAGCGTGGCGCGGTTTTTTATTTTTAGATCCTGCGTACCAGGAAATATTTTCCAAGATGCCTTTCGCCGACAGTGGAGTTCCCCAAATCGATTCAAATCATGCATTAGATCGACTTGAAGGCACTACCTCTCTTCACTTTGCATTTTCTGTGATTTTGTTATAGAAAAACAGCCGCTAAAAGAAATACAGCGGGCGGGAAATAAACATGATTCAAAGAGTTGCAAGATGATGTGGGTAGTTGGTGGTTGCAATGGGGGCGGCGCCTAAGTTATAGGCCATGTGATGAGCAGTAAAAAAATGCAATTTACAAAAGTAACTACTTAATATTATGATCTACAACAATTTTTTAGAAAAAACAGCCAAAATGCCGAATTTTAATTTTGTAAAAGTATTTTCAATGTTGTTACTGGTCCTATTTGTTAAGACATTATCGTATTGAGTCTTTTTGCAGCGATCTTTAATTCGCTATACGTTATGCATGCTTATGAACTCTACTCACCTAATTTTCGGTATAACGAATGTCTTGACAGCGAATACTGCTCCAGTCGTCAGCACTACGAGTACTATCCCAATAGCGATCCCTCCCCCGATAAGCGAAGCACCTGCAGAATAGACATCAAACAAAATATACCAGTTTCTTTTACTGCACTGCTTAATTGGAAGGAATCCCAAAATTGTCAGGCTCATTTGTGAATCACGGGAATCACGTTGGTGCACTGCTCCTTGGCCCTGCCTTTCAACTCTGCGACCAGAGTTCGAATCCCACTTGGGGCCGATTGGGTTGTAGGTCCCCGTCTGATTCCGCTTCCTGCCTGTAAAAGTCAACATGTCTTCGTCCTTTTTTCAGGCTTTCGAGCAGTATGCCGTATGTACCTTCGAGAAATCCGGTTTTTATTACGAGAAATCCGGTTTTTATTACCAGAAAAGAATTTGAATAAATGCATGATTGAGATAGCAAAGTGTTTCACTCGAAATGGACAAATAACAGGGGAAACAACATATTTTACATCTTTTTTTTATTGGCCTACCACTGCAAGCGAGCTTCGACTCGAGTTCCCCGGGATGCTGGCAGTCTATCCCCAGACATCGCCGTACCTCATCTCCCCCTTCCCCTCCCTTGCACACCAGGTCCGGCTGGTCCAAGCACAGGCTCAGTCTGGTCTGGTAGCCGATACCGCAGAGCACGTCGCACTTCCCCCATCCCAACTCCGAGCCGACACCCCCGAGGCTCATCGACTCTGGACTTCGCTTGCTTCTCAAGTTGGCCGGCAACGGCGCGGGTTCTGGCCGTCGCCTCGCGGGACTCCGCCCGCGGAGAAAGTTCAAGATGCCCGGTCTTGGGAAGGGGCTACGGTGCGCTTTTTCGGTGTTTTCAGTTCCTTGAGTTTGTTCGGTGCCTGCCACCTTCAGTGTTCTCGGGTTGTCCACCGGGTGAACTTGTTCTTTGCGTTGATGTACTAACCCTTGGTGCAATTCAAATTGAACGCAACATTTATTTTTCACTTATTACTAAACACAAATGACAGGAAACCAGTGAAGCATGTGCACGATTTATAAAAAAATATATACATAGAAGATCAACACAGAAATTGGTTGATTACGATTGCAAGTATAAGCCAAGACTATGGTTTAACTGTGACTGGCGGTTTTTAGAATTTTGGGCATTTTACTTAATTCTTTTACAGACTACACTCAGGATTTTCAATGGGCGGTACTGTTTCCAGACTTGTTGACCAAACATCTTTTGTTAGAAAAAGTGCCTATGTAGGCCTACTTTTTGGGAGGCCTGTTAAGATTTTGAAAACTGTGGTGCGGGAGTGGGTAAGTGAAAGGAGCTTTCATTGTTATAAGTCTTTGCACATATAGCATAGATTCCAACACTAAACATGCATCTTCACAAACAAGAGATAAAAAGAAACATTCTTCTTCATTGGTTTTAAAACGAAATGAAACAAAAAGCGAGTTTTACTTTTTTGGATTTTTTAGGGGTGGTGTGCAGAGGGGGATTACAAATAGTTCATCAAAAAATACGTCTAATGTTACACAATGAACTTTTCCAGATGAAACACTTTGCCAAGAACCAGTACGAAGTTAGAAGTAGGCCTAGCTATAGGCATATCGATAGTTGACAAAAAATGCAATCACGTGAACGAAATGCAAAATAGCCAGTCTCACCTTCGTTTGACGAATCCCCTAATACATGTACCGTACAAATGCCTATCAACAGAACCACAGCAGCGCCCCATAGAAACACCTTCACGTTCATCATGTATTCCCCCACACTCTCATTCGTTTTATCATTCGTCCTTAGAAACGAAAATTCACTATAATTTTAGGTTCTTTCGTGTGACGAAGCCTGGGGGGAAAATCGGTTTTAAATACCTTGGGTTGGTTGCGTTGCGCGTGGAACTATACGCGAGCGCGAGCAGAACAACTCGCGCGTTTCACGTCAAGTAAAATGCACACACTCACGAAATGCGCGCGACTAACAATACATCTACGTCTAAACGCGCAAACGCTCCACAAATTGCCGCAGTGGGGTAACTACTGGGGGGAGGGGGGGGGGCGGCGGATGCCACGGGCGCGTGCCTCCACCCCCCTCCAGCTAATATCCGTGCCCTCCGGGTGCCCCCCCCCCCCTTTGAAATGTACACAAATATACAAGCTGCAGTTTATGTACTTTCAATGCCCCCCTTGAAAAAAAGGTGTGCACCCCAGGTTCCCCCGAGAAATTTCACCCAGTTACGCCACTGTTTGGCCTGTATAGGTAATATTCTTCTGTTTTTGTACATGTTGAAATATCTCTTGCACCCATCCTTACAGATAGGCAGGTCACACTGCACCCTTCTTCGCTCGGTGGAACATTTGTTTTACCAAAAGGTAATACGAAAAGATCATAAATACATGCAGAAAAAAATTGGGCATAAATAAGAAAAATCATGAACTGTAAAACCAAAACACTGTAAATCAATCAACAAATCACAATGATTATTTATTTTACTATTTTGTTTACATTGGTTATTCTTTCAAAAGATATGAATGCCAGTTTTGTATACAGCAAGGGGAGCATGATAAATTTACAATGTACGTAGATCCTTTTTTTTTTTTTAAAGGATTATTTTTACTTCATATTAGCGACCTAAAAGAAACTATTGTTAGTTTCTGATGAGTTTGAAAACCGTAGTCTTGGTGTTTGTAGCAAAAAACGGGCAGAAATTGACATGATCCAACTTGTATGTACTGAAATGCATACCACACCCCACTGTTCCGCCTCACCTGGTTGCACGAAATCAAGAAGGTAAACACATTGTGACTCATTTCTTCGTAAGACCATTATAAACTAGGAAAACATACTCCAACGGACACCGAAAAACACAAAGGAGAATCCCATTACGTTTACACGGTTAAGAGGCATTGATATGTGCACAAAATGTCTGTTATTCGGATTTTAATTTCATCAGGTGTTTAGGAACACATATTTTACACTGTGGGGTCTCCGAGTGTTCAAGTTATGATATTTGATTGCTTTTTAAGAATGGATTTTCAAGGAATAAATGTCCTTTGAATAATTGTTTGCATTTGTAGGCCCTGGTACTGTATAAAAAGGCTTTCTACATTGTGCTATAAAGAGTTGTGTTTCGGTTCAGAACATCCACCCTGCACGTACTGAATTCTGGGCGTTTTTTTCCCTCCAATATCTCATAGGAAACCCAGTAACTTTGGTACATGTATGTGTGAGATAATTAGCAAATCAAGTTTAAATTGATTAAATTGTTTGGGTTGCCACACCATAACACCACAGATATACTTACTTGCAAGACCTGCCTACACGGAGCACCCAAGAAATACTAATTGAATCAAAAGTCAACCAAGTTAAAACCCCAGGTAGGCATTCTTCATCTGGCCCCCTCCTTATTCTTGACGGCTTTCTTGGTCCGATGGTACCACGATCCGATGTTGGTATGATGAAGCATATCGTTGAAGGCATCCAGGCCTTCGATGGAGCTTAGAACACCGTAGACGGCCTTGGACAAGGACAGACAAAGACAGACAATAGCATAAGAGTAGCAATTAGCCTTTTGACTAAAACAGCACATTCTTGTATAGTGCCGTGGTCCAATGGTCACCACATCTGACTCGCATTTGATGGTATGTGGGTTCGAACCCAGCTGGGGGATCATGGTGCCTGTGTGCTTGGGCAAGACACTTGACTACAATTGCCTCTCTCCACCCAGGAGTATAAATGGGTACCTGTGAGGGTAGAGAACAGATTGCCCTGATCTCGAACTGCTGCATTGAACTGATCTCATGGCCTGATGATCAGGGGTAATGATTGTGAAGTGCTTGGAGACATTTGTATAAAGCATTAAAGCACCACATTATTATTATAATTAATGCAAATACTGGCACACCTTAAATCTCTTGCGCTATTGTTTAAATCTATCTGCTCATGGGGACAGATAGAAATTGATTAGTTCAATCTTGTTTATAATTAAAATACATACGATACATGTAGATAAATAGATAGACAGACAAAACTAGTTAATTGTATCTGCTCAGGGAGACAGATAAAATTAAACAATTTAACCTTGCTTTTCAAAATCAGAGGCGCTTTAATCAAATACACTATAAACATATCAACACAGTGACAACTGAAGAAGTAAATTCTTACAATGACAAATAACATGCAAAGGGATATCTTAATGTGACATCAAATATCAGACAATTCTACTCTATTTCTTCATGCCAAACCATGAAAAAAAATTCCACTTTAAGTGCTCTAACAACACTCATTCTGCATACCTCCTGTGGGCTCAAATGCATACAATAAAATGAAATAACACACTTTTAAATTAGTCTTTGTGGTTTTGGTGAATGAGAATGAATATTTACCAGGTCAGCGAGGTTTGGTTGGTCTCCGCCCATGAATTTACGTTTGCCGACAGCCTGAGTCCAGTCCTTGGCTGCACTGTACAGACAGGATCGTACATCGTCAGGTATATCATACCTACAACAAAGATGAATCACAGACCAAAAAAACTCTGACTGTTTGTTCATGATGTCTTCACTTGATGTATTCACAGAATGTGTTCACAGAAATCAGAAATTCAGAATAGGAAAATGGTATTAATGGTTCTGAAGGAATAATACATGTACAGAAGAAATACAGACTGACGTATTTTTGTGTTTTTGCCATTCACTTCGACTTCGATAGAAAACAAATCTGTCCCGCCCACAAAAAAAAACACAAGAGGTTAACATTATATGCAACATCAACATGCATAATTTTATTCAATATAATATGAACAGAAGTTGTTTTTACCATTCAAATAATGATGTGACACTGTAAACAAAGCCTTAGAGAAGTAACAGGTGTAACAGACATACACACACCACACGATGGCACTTTTGAACACATGTAGCCATTGGGAAAATTCCATTAAAAAAAATGTTGCCAATAAAAAAAGAAAAATCTTTCATTTTTGTGTTTCTTTCAGCAAGCTCTTTAATTTGGGTCGTAATTTAATGGTATTGGTAGATGTTTTAAATTGGTGTGACCTGCCTACTTCTAATGACCTACTCACTTTTTCTTGAGTTTCTTGGCAATGAAGAACATCCCTGCAGCACCGGCGTACTTGATGACAAACTGCTCCCACATGTTATACTTGCCATGGCTGGTGATATATGAGAATGCTTGGATAGACTCGGCAGGACTGCGGTAGATGTTAGGTGGGATGTAATGCACCAAGACGGCATCGACCCATTCACGCCACTGCCTCTCTTCCCTAATGGAAACATCAAATGGAGAGTTTGGGTCAAAATAAAATAGGGTCCAACAAGGAAACATCCCCCTGCCAAAAAAAAAAAAAATAAAAAAAAAAATAGAAGGAAAATATTTTTGAAATTTACCCCCCCCCCCCCACCCAATTGGGCTGATTAACCCTAACCCCCTAGGCCCTTATTGCTAGGAACCATCCTCAATCCTCCAAAATGCTCTAAAATTCTCCAAAATCCTCCTGTGCTTCAATCACCATTCATCCTCAATCCTCCAAAAATTTTGGAGGATTGAGGATGAATGGTGATTGAAGCACAGGAGGATTTTGGAAATGACCAAAATCCTTTGCTTCAATCACCATTTAATCACCATTCCTCCTCAATCCTCCAAAATCCTCCTGTGCTTCAATCACCATTCCTCCTCAATCCTCTAAAATCCTCCTGTGCTTCAATCACCATTCCTCCTCCATCCTCAAAAATCCTCCAAACCACCATGAGGATTTTGGAGGATTGAGGAGGGTTAGGGGTAAGGGTGTGCATCCGAACTGGGTGCCCGAGTACCCGACCGGTAAGGTCAGGAACTGGTTCCAGATCATGGAATCGAGTACCCGTAACCAAAATAATTACTTAGTCATTTCTTAGACAATGAAAAAGAAAGTATTTTAATGTCATTTGGGCAGATTTTATAAAAAATTAAAACCTGGGTACATGGAAAAACAAAACAGATTAAAGCTAGTATACAGGATTTGCCTTTGCTGTAGTTTTCAGAAATAAATGGATTTGGGGGTTAGAATTTTATAGCGTGCTAGAAAATACTGTAATGCTGACCCGTTTAAAGTTTTGTGTACATAGATGCTGGGAAAACAGAGAAAATAATATGTTCTAGTAATCTGGTTCCCTGACATTACCGTAGACAAAATGGGGCAATTTATCTGGTCGGGGAACTAGACCATTCCCAACAAAATATTTCCAACAAAATTAAACATTTAAAATTAAAAGCCACTCCTTCCTTTTTCAAAAAACCTGGACGCTAAACATTTTTTTGTTTACTTTAGTTCGCTTTCTCGTTTTGCAATAACACAAATATTAAAATAGAACTATCATCAGGTCTTCTGTATAGCAGTTCCCATTCAGGCTATGTTCTTAGAAAACACTGTCACCTTTTAATAAGTAAAATTAAACTTTTTTGATCGAGGCAATGCTTACTTTTCATTCACTGTCCGCCCTGGCTTTCCTGTCATGATGTCATATTTGTTGAGAAACTCGATAGACTTCGTTCCTTTCTGGTCTTGTGATTCCATTGGGGGAAAATAACTGGTAATCCTCTGGAAGTCTTTCTCATCAGTGCTCATGTAGGTCGTCAAAGCACTGATGATGACAGATGAATCATTCAGTTGCTAAAATAGAAGGTAAAATTAATTTGTTTTAACCCTAAGTGGTTATTGTTTATGCAGTTGTAACATATTTTCTATGGGCTATCGGCAGCGCGGAAAGATTTTACTTTAATACCCCCACCAAAATCGGTAAGGAACAGCAAATCTTGGGAAATAACCATCCATTTGTGTTCATAATTGTATAAACACCTGGCACAACCTTTAATTATGAGAATTTGTTGGGACATTTTAGTGCAATATAGGGGAAGAAAGTTTATGTTTTCCGCGTTAGAAGTTCTTGGCACCATGTAAAGTTACTTAAAGTGTTCACATACATGTTGATTTCTTCCTCATTTTTTACAGATTTTGCCGACATAAATCTTGAAATAACAGGTTGTGCCACATGTTTAGAAAGTTGTTATAAAGGAGGGTTGGTTATTTTCCAAGATTTTGCTGTTCTTGACCGATTTTGGTGGGGGTATTAAAGTAAAATCTTTCCAAAAAAATCCCAAATCGAATATTAACGTACTGTTTTCTCATTTGTTGGTCCTTCCTGCACAAGGACGGGTACTTTGCGATACTCAGAAAACTTCAACTCTTTCCTGCGGATCGGATTGACCTCCACGATCTGATACGGGATGCCGTAGAAGTCAAGAAACGCCCTCAACTTGCAGCAAAATGGACACACCTGGTACTGGTACAAGGTGAGTTTGAGCCGTGAAGCATCGACGTCGGACAAGAAACGTTCACTAGTTTCGTTCATGTTCAAGGCCGAGGCCGTACAACGCAGCCGTTTTCGAACGCCGCGCTCAAGAATAAACGAAGACAAAAACACACCGCTTGCTATCCCAAATCCCGTACACAAACTCCTGAACGCTTTGTCAGGCTTCAGGTCGTGCCAAAAGTAGCCCGATATGTTCCTGACATTGCTAGCTCGCAAAAGAGGCTTGCATGCGACATTCTGATGGGCCAAGAGTAAAAATCTGCGTGGATTATTCAGGCTTCGTAAAATGCTGCGAGTTGTTGTGTAAGTCGCCATCTTGGAAGTGCGCCATCTAGCGGCGAATCTCGCAAAATCAGTACGAAAGGCTAGCCTTGTTTCAAGCGTGATTCCAGACTGACGAGATTTTGGGATTAGCAACAAACCAATGATCACTGAAGGACATTAGAAATTCTGAATAAATGTGAATATCTATTAATGTTTCCATAAATAAACACCTGTTTAATCACACTTACACTCCTGGAACAAGTATAATCAAGGTTTTGCTCAACTTGCAAATATACATTTCTTGTAAATTATATTATTCGGAGTATCAACGAT
The DNA here is from genome assembly GCA_037893225.1 of Hippasteria phrygiana. NCBI lineage: Eukaryota > Metazoa > Echinodermata > Asteroidea > Valvatida > Goniasteridae > Hippasteria > Hippasteria phrygiana. The sequence goes on along the minus strand of JAZGUH010000793.1, from coordinate 422,970 downwards.
ATATATTTGATCATACTGTTAAAGATAAAGACTTCATTTACATAATTGTGTTTTGCTTTAAAATCGTGAATAGTTATTACTATATACAGTTTACTTAATACAGTTGACTTACTTTTTCCTAATAAGTTACAGGCTTTCAGACTAACATTTAACCATGTTTTGAATGGAATTGTAACAAACGGTCATCTGAAAGATCAATACAAATATGCAATCTCAGTTTGTGCTTACCGCGTTTGCCAAGTGGGCCGGGAACACGCGGAAAAATGACCACGTCATGGTACAAGTATACGGTTTCTCCGACGACGTGTACATTCTACGTAGATGCTTTTTTTGAGGATTATTTTTACTTCGTATAAGGGACGTAAAGGAAACCATTCCTGTTTCCTTACGAGTTCGAAAAACGTAGTCTTGTTGGTGTTTGTTGGAAGAAAAAAGAGAAATTTGCACGATCCCAACTTGTATCGTACTGAAAGGCATCTCATGTTAACACAGCGCGCTGTTCCGTCCGCACAAATACCAGGTAAACACGGTGTACCGCAGTTCCATTCAGGAACCATGATTATAAAGCATACATAATATTAACTGTAATGGGCTCTAGGCAGGGATTTTTTTAGGCGAAGGGCTACAACAGAGGTGGTGGGGTTGGCCACATTTTAGGTTGCCAGCCCCACCACCCTTACGGTTTTCCTGGGTCCAGATCTAAATAAAGATCTTCAATAGATACCAAAGAAATGATCCCAATTTTCAGACCTATAGACCCAGGAGGGGTAACTTCCACCGTTGATGAGACCAACTCACCTCCCGATAACAAAGACATTTATTCAAACACCTACCATTTATAGTTCAAATAAACTTATGGTAATACTATGAAACTATTAACCTAATTTAATTTAATGAAGTTGCATGGAGGGTACATGGTATGACACCTGTAACTTTTATCCGAACATAAGATTAAAATATTACAACACGAACCACTTTAAAATGAATATAATAGCGTACATCATGACAATTAAGTGCACGAGTCGTCTAAAAATCGCATTCTTAATAGTTGAACAAAAACTCAATTCAACTCACTAGCCAAAATAACAATCCACCATTTGTTACAGCATGGAGGATGAAGGAACAACAATGCATCGGAGGGCTGCAAAAGGCGCTCGTAAAATTGCTATGGCTGGAAGGATCATTTATATAATAACGTACAGTCGACCATCCCTTGAAAATGTGCCGTTTTTCTGAAAATCATTGACGAAAATAATTTCGGGGATGCCAGTTTGGTTCGGAAAAGTCGGACCGTTGGAATTCAGGCTTCATGTGCACGCTGCATATGCCGCGGCAGTCTGAATATCCGGAACTAACTCCGGATGCTGATGATTTGGTTTTTCCTCATTTCTCCGTAACTATTGCACATTATGGCAGAATATTTTACACCGGGACCTTGTAAATAGGTTAGGTAACTAACCAAAAAGATTAAATATTGGGGGATTTCAGAGCAATGTGTGCATGTCAAATTAATGCCCAGTGACTATAAACGATTAACCCTAACCCCCTAGGCCCTTATTGCTAGGAACCATCCTCAATCCTCCAAAATCCTCCTGTGCTTCAATCACCATTCCTCCTCAATCCTCCAAAATCTTCTGTGCTTCAATCACCATTCCTCCTCAATCCTCCAAAACCACCATTAATGATGATTTTGGAGGATTGAGGAGGGTTAGGGTTAATACATAATTTATTACATAAAATATTTTCAGTGGTCTAAAACAGTTACATGTCAAATATTTAGTTTCTGAAAATTACTGTTAAGTAACTTCAATCGAATTCACCACAAAGACAAATTTGACTGGACGCAAGATATGCTTGCGGATGCATTGAACAATTTTAAACTCTCAGGGTTAACATAGAAAAATGACAGACGCCTGTCTTTGTTCAGGGGGCGCTAGTCAGAAGTCACAAACCAATAAAGTCGTATAGCAAAGGATTACACAACCAACTATGATATGCATTTTAACGGCGACATTAATCATGCATTGTCCATACAAAATAGGAGCTAGTTAAGCTAAAACCTCTCAATTCTAGGTCTGAAAGAAACGCCCGCGGCCCACAGTACTCAAAGATTTCGTGGCAACATGACGCATTAATTTTCAGAACTTTGCTCTTTTTATCAAGACATAAGAAAAGTGTTGACTGCCGTGATGCTGGACATGTTTTTATGTCAACAAAATTCCGTGGCCATTTTTTTCGTAGACCAGAATTGCCATCATGCATATTCATGATTAAGTTAACTTATATAATAAACATTAGGGCGCTAGATATAGTGACGTCTTATAACACTGTAATAATAGGTTGCAGCAAACTGAATAGTCGACCTGCTGTTGTGGCTATATTGGTAGAGCGAGCATAAGGCTTTGGAGCACGAGGCCTGGGTTAGAATCCTCTGCCCTGTTTATATTTCTTTTTCTTGTACTAATTGTGGTGTGGAGGATTTTACTTCAAGGGAAAACAAGTCCGACAACCTGTCTTGGAGCTCATAATAGCCAACCAAGTACACACAAACACTCTGGCAATTTTGAACTACGAAAACAAAAATCGAGTTCCGGTGTTCATATGCAAAAATAAACAAAGCTCGAGCTCAATGTGTGTTCAACTTTTGCTAAAAACCTACAGAAAGTTCAAATATTTTAGGATGAATTTGTCTGTTGTCGTGATCAATTAACAGTAGTATTCTATTTTCAGTAGAATTTCTAAAAAATGTGTCACTTGACTAACATTCTTGAAATCATGTTTTTATACGAAAGACCAATTTAAAAGGATACAATGTTTAGTATCTCGACAGTATTAAAACTGAAGAGTAAAGCTTTGTATAATATTTGCAAGTTTGAATTTGGGATGGGTGCAAATGGTTGAATGGACCTTTGAGGATATTACATACTTTAGTAATAATCAAAATTTAAAATTATTAGTTTCAATCAGAAAACTTTAATACTGTTTATTTTCCTCCTGAGAAATATTTCCATCTGTCATGCTGTGATCTTCGAGAAAATTTTGTCTGACGGCCTACAAAAACGTCGTGGCAAAACACAAAACAAAAATTAAAACGCCGAAAGACGCTGTGGTTTATTTTGATTTTAACAAACAAAAGAAGCATATAATGAACATGCACAAGATCACTGTTAAAACATCGGTTTTATACTATTTTCTTGTGACTCAGATGACGGATTGAGCTCAAACTTTCACAAATTTGTCGTTTCTGTTAAGGAGAAACGACGAAAAAGTGGACATTCTTTGATTCCAATGGGCGAGGACTTAAACTACGTACGACTTAAACTACAACTACGTACGACTTAAACTACGTCCCTTTCACACACATTGTCAAGATTCAATAATCAAAAAGTGTTCGTTCTTACTAATGCTTTGAGGTATGAGATGAATTTGATTTCATTGTTCAGTATTGGCTAGCAGTATAGAAGCCCTACTCCTGGCCTTATATGGGTGCACAACTTTTGTTCATTCAACACGATGCACAAGTAGAAATGTGTGCTCACACAGCCACGCAGTGCAGCATTGGTGGGGAAACGCCATCTTCGTAACCTCTCAAATCCAAATGGAGTTATACATGTATGACAGTGTTACAGCAACGGAAATATACTGGATTAAAAAAGACCAAAATGCTACTGGCAACTAAAACAATTTAAATAAGAAGAGAATCTCACTATAAATGAAAGTGTATCATCGCCACCAAAAATAACATTTAAAAATTCACAGCGGGAAGTTGACAAATGCAAAGAAAACATTTCGTTGTGTAAACGGAATTAAATAATTGACCAAAATGCCAAAAGTCCACTGTAAACAAATCGTTAAATTTACGACGAAATGTTAAGGATTAGCCCCGTAACAAGAGTTCCACGGAAATATATAATAGCTTTAGCGGACGCAGGGTATTATTTCCGCTCGAAGGTCTTTGAATTTGCCTTTTTTCATGCCAAGATACTGTTATTTTACATGTACATGTATATATGCACTGTAACAAAAAAAAGTCCTAAAATTTACTGCGCAAATTTGAGAAATTAAAGTCGGGTATATTTCAAATCATTAACAAAAAAAACAACGAAACTTGTAAATTTCCCCCCCAAAAGATTCACTTTCAAATCAATCTCGTTAGCACATTAAATTGTCTGCCAGTGCTTTTCACAACAAAGCCTGTAGATTCTCAAAAATAATCTACATTAACTGGACATTCTTGAATGTACAGTAAAGTGTAGATTCTCAGAAATAGTCTGCACTTTACTGAATGGAGTGACGTCACAAGAGTAGTTTAATGTATGTTGCATCCCACAAAGTACGAACAATGCCTGCAACTATGTTTTCAGCTCCACAAATGCTGCATCATGCCTGCATGCACCTACAATCGAAAAATAGGTCTTCTTTAAAAAGGCGGGAAAGGTAAAAAAAAAATCCGCTAAAAAGGAAGACGGTTCATATCTTCAAACACTGCAGCAGAGATGTAGTCGAGTCCATCACCAAGTCCCTGCAAGTCCCTGCAAGTCCATCACAAGCCCTCCAGTCCTAATCCCAATCACAAGCTTTGACAAAGGCATTCCTTTGTCATTGTTCATCCAGTTACTTGTGACCGGCTTTATGAAAGGGCTTTATGAAAGGACTTCTGACTGGGCTTCTGACTGGGCTTGCGAAAGTACTTGTGAAAGTACTTGCAGGGACTCGACTCCAACTCTGCACTGCAGCGGCAAATAATTAAGCTTTAAATTTTGTTTTTATGCATGTTCGCCTCGAACAAGGCCAAAAGTCACTCAAGGTACGAAGCTAAAAAAAAAAAAAAATACAATAAAATTTGGAAGAAGATTGAAGAGGTACAGTTGTGTAGGAAAAATTAAGATTCCTCTTGAAGTTGGAAAGATCGTAAGATGAAGGGAAACATGCACCAGGCAAAAAATTCCATAGAGATACAGAACGAGGGAAACAGCTACTGGCATAGCTTTTTGCACAGCTAGAGTATATTGGTGGGAATGGGCGGAAAGCCGAGTTTGACGCTCAAACACCCGAACTGGAGGAACCAAGCTGGTGGAACATTTACCATGACAATATCTGTAGAACAGACTATTGCAGTTCAAATTCCCAATACCCGTTATTCTTTCAAGATTATTGCATTAAAAGTTATCTACACTTAAGTAGAAAAGAATTCACCATTACAACTTTCCCAAAGAAACTCCCCACAAAATGCATTGCACTGACTGAGAAATTGGAAAATAATTTCATTTTACCACCAAAACTAAAGCACACACAATCTACTGGCTTAATTAATGTTATCGGTTCACTACATTTGCGATTCTGTGCCAAATTATCTAAAACAAAAAATTGAAAACAGAGTGACTATAGTACTGTGTGAATGGACTACATCAGTAACTTACAATTCTACAGAAACACAAAACAAGAGTTCTTTCTAGACGCCAACAAATCCATACTCACACAGACTATTTTAACCCCTTAAGTACGGTTATTTACAGAAGGCGTCAGGGTGTCGCGCCAGCTCTGGCAGCCAAGCGAAACGGCCACAATGTGCTTGTGCAGTCAAGCGTTAACATATACACAATAATCCAACAATGGATTGAAACTGCAACAATAGCGCAAAATGGCGTCATCCGGCCTGGTGCCACTGTTTTTTTTGCCATTTTGCGTCATCCGTACGCAAGGGGTTAACGAGCGTAACTGCCAACACACCTCTAATTTATGTCACCATGGTTTCAGTGGGTGTGTTGGGTATTAGCTCAAACTTTTGGAGCTGCCCCCTCAAAAAAATGTAGTACCCCATGGAAATAAAGGGAAAAATACTTAGACAATTATTTGAGACCGTTAACCCCCTGTACATGGCCCTTAAAGTGTGATTTTGGGGGCATGGTAACCAGAGTTAGTGTGACATGCGCTTTTGAGGAATCCTTGGTTGCATTACCAGAAAGAACTAAAATAAAGAAAAATGTTTTACCCAGTGCCAGAGTTGTAGTCGAGTCCCTGCAAGTCCTTTCACAAGTCCTTTCGCAAGTCCAGTCAGAAGTCCTTTTTATAAAGCCGGTCAAAAGTAACTGGACGAACAATGACAAAGGAATGCCTTTGTCAAAGCTCATTTGAATAGCTTGTGATTGGGATTAGGACTGGAGGGCTTGTGATGATGGACTTGCAGGGACTTGTGATGGACTCGACTACATCCCTGCCCAGCACCGATATCAACCCTATTATCGACTGGCTTTACTGCATCTGCGCAAAAGGGATTGTGGTGGTAACACTCTTACAATTTAACACAGCTCTTAAACTTATGCAGCATCAGAATGTTGAGTACTAGACAGCCTTGGAGAAGAGGAATGCCACTACAGCGAGACTAGAGCAAGTCTACCTCACATCATACCAAGGTGTCCTTCAAGGACAATGTCGTCCATTCTTATCTTAAACACATGCAGCATCAGCAATCTAGCAGGTGGAGTCTTGAAGAAGATGGACGCTACTACAGCTAGGCTTGGCAAGTCCACCTCGTCATACCTCTACGTCCATCAAGGACAACCTCACCTGGGATAAAACATGGAAATAGTGGTTACAGGATTCGGAAGAGGAAGCAGGAGACGGAGGAACTTTAAGAAGGAAAGAGGCAATAAAAATAGAGGTTTATGAAATTACTAGAACGCTACTTCACCGTGTTTAGTGAAGCCTCCTGGGTGCATCCGTATTCGCACACAAACCTAAAGAAGGCTCAACATTTAGTAAAGTTTTAGTATGGCTGTCTACATATAAGGAAAGAACTTCTCAAACAGACTAGTATAGCTGCCACAAAAATCCCTTGTGGAGTGTTTGACGAACAAAAAATTTGTATTAGCTGTTTAAAAACAATGGATTTTGGAGAGGTTTTAAACAATTTTTTTCTTCTTGTGAGAATGTTTGAATTTTTCAAATATTTTGAAACTCGGCAAGTATTTACCAACATTTTTACACAAAAAAAGAGGCAAACAAGAGAGGCAGACTTACTGAGGCTTCATCTAATGGTAGCATGGCATCATCGTTATCACAGTCTTGGAGTAAGAACTCATTATCAACACCAAATGGCTGAATGCTGCCAGCCTGTGTGAACTTCTTCGGTGTCAACGGTTCAGCATGGTGCTCAGATTCTGCATCGTCTTTGAGAATCATCGGCTCATCATCGGCATCATGTCTTAGATTCTGCCATCTCTTGCTCGCCTCCTGATCATCACTCCTTACATCGAGTAACGGCTCATCATCCATGCTCTGCATCTCGTAGTTCAGATGTTGGTTTGGTTTGCTCGTCTGTCGATCATTGGATCTTAGATCCAGCATTGGCTCGTCGTCGGATTCCTCGAAGTATTCCTCATCTTCGAACCATGCCGGCTCCTCCTCGACTTGGCATCTTCTTGTCAGGAGCTTCCAGGGCTTGGAAAATCGCTTCTTCCTCCCTGTTGCAGTCAAGCGCATTGAGCTCTTGGCGAGGTAGGTCTTGTCATCGAATTCGTCGTCTAGGAGGAGAGGTAGCCTATCCGCTTGCTGAAGTCTCTTCAGTTGTCTTAACCGTCGCCTCCTGTTGACCGGCAAATCGAGCACGTCTTGTCTCTCCAACTGCTGCTTGGCAAAGTTGACAAACACCTGCCGAGTGAAGTCAGTGAGTTCTAAGTTAATGTCAGAAGCTGGAAATTGTATCGGGGTTGATGTAAATTGATGAGATTTGCCCTCCCCAACGTGGTGTTAAACACTACATGCTCAGTGCTTCCGGAGAGCCTGCGAGGACAAATTCTATTATATGGTGTGGTATGCTATATTGGATTTGAATTGGCCAGCTGACCCAGGTAAGCTTGGTGGTTGGCTGGTTATAAAAAACAGGTCGTCGGTTCGTCGTGGGTTCGAATCACGCCCAAGTAAGCCTGTAAATGTTTACTGACTAGCTCTCAGAAAGTGACTGGCTCTTAGAAAGTGCTTACAAGTGCTTGAGAATATTTTTTGAATGGCAAACAATCTGTTTAATTAAAGAATACTAAGTTAGAATTTATCATATTTTTGGGCCAGACGTAACGATAATTGGAGGTCCTTACATTGTCCAGTGTCATCTGGCTGATAGAGTAGTCCTCTATCTGAAGTGCATCCTGCACGTCTTGTAGCTGGCCGAACAGATCGTTGAGAGAGACGTGCTCCAGGGGCATCTCGTACAGAAGGATGCTGTGATGTTCCTCCTGAAGACGTTCCAATCAAAACAAGAAAACCTTACAACACTATGACAGCATACAAGGATTCGACATTGACTACACATCACAGTGGGCACAATTTGACACTAAGCAGAAAATCTTACAAATTAATTGTTAAAAGGTATATACACAAGATTTGCAAACATAAAAGAAAAGACTGATTTATTACGAAATACCTTACTTGACTGTAAGAAAATAATAGTATCAAGCACCCTGTGAAATCATGGCACCTGGTGTGCTGTAGTTTTCAAGAAAAATTGAATTTTTGTATCAATTTCCAGTGATGGTTGGCCGACCATCGTTGGGAAAAACCGACTTTTAAATACTGCCCCAATTTACCAACTTTATAAAGTAGTCCACATTGTGTTTGGCAATTGGTTACACATCCTTCAACAAGTAAAAAGCTAGTTCCTAGACCTGATAATTCCCTGATGTCTATAAATTGCTCCGTTTTGTCTGAAGTATGGTCAGGGAACCAGACTACAAGAACAGCATTTTTTTCCTCTGTTTTCCCAAGCATCTACGCACACAAAACTTTAAACAGGTCAGTGTTACAGTATTTGCTATAAAATACTAACCCCAAATCCATTCATTTCTGAAAATTATAACGCAAATGTTATATACTACCTTTAAACAGAAGATTACTCTCAGCAAATTTTCTTTTAAAGCTAAAATCAGTGGTTTTTTTAATGAACAAACTATCCCGGGGCCCAATTTCATTGAAAATCTTGCTTATCAAATTTACTTGCTTTTGCTAAAAACAGCCGAGAGCCAGTTACAAGCAGTACAAACCACTCAGCAATTTGGCTGGTTCCCTGTTCTTGCTAAGCAATTTGTTCTATGCTTAGCAGAACTGCTTACGAAATTTCACCTGCAGCTGACCCATATAAGATTTTAGTTTCAAAGTGAACAAAGAAAACTGGAAGGAGCAGGATTCGAACCTGCGACCTCCGGGTTACCGTACCGGCGCTCTACCAACTGAGCTATCTTGCCCTATGTTGGCGGTCTCCCAAATTGCCAGTATCTTTGTTCGGGTGGGCGCTAGTCAGAAGTCATAAACCCATAATGCCATATAGCCAGGGATCACGCCCCAACTTTACAATACAAACTGGGAAGCGACACCGTGAGGATCACTCAACGAGGATACAAGTTTTTAACTTACAAAATCGTCAAACAAACCACAAGGGAAACCGACTAGGTAATTTTGAATGAATTTTTAAAGTGAAGAAAGACAACTACCGAGTCGGTTTCCATTGTGGTGTATTTGATGATCATATAATATTTTACATTACACTGTAATAAATAGATAAGAATTGTTCAAATAAGTTCCTACATATACTACTTCGACTCCAACTCACTTTCAATACCGCATATGGGAAGGTCAGGCTGAAGAACCTTGTGACAGGTCGAAGGTCGGGGTCCGGACCCCTGACTCTTACAGTGATCGAGTAGCCATCTCCAAACTTGTTCCTCAGATGCTGTGCGCTGCCGAGACACTGCAGACTGCCATTCACCATGATGGCAAGACGGGTGCAGAGGACCTCACACTCCTCCATGCTGCCGTCAGAAGAAATGACGACAAGTCATTAGCAATTATACAACACCTGAATAGATCCTTGTCATCGAATCATTTGTCGAATTTCACTGACAAATACTCCATTGTATGATTTACGTCAAACATCATGCAATTTGGTTCCATTTACTATGCATTTTGGTTCCATTCGTTTCACTCCACTGCATGCGCGCCCGGATATCGATCACGGAGCATGAACTGCTCTGAGACTGCAGTATGAGAGTTACGCATTGACCGTATGATGTGCTGACACACTGTTTATTGTAACCTTTGACACGAACCCCGACACAAACAACATGGCAAGGTTTGCATTGGTAATGAATGACAATTTAAGTCAGCTTGTGGAAGTAAAATTGTAACTAAATCTAAGTGGTTTTTTTTCATAAAATATCTAATGACAATAATCTATTAAGGTGTTGTATAAAACCAGCCAAAACTTCATGTGATGTATACTGCTTGTCACTGGTTATTTGTTGATTTCTGCTTAATAGCAGGAAAACTATATGGTGCTAAGCAGCTTGATGACATTGACAGGCTTTCAAGTAGACCCGGTAGGCTCAAAAGTAGGATCAAAATTTTCAACAACAACAACAACAACAACAACAACAACAACAACAACAACAACAACAACAACAACAACAACCAGGACAAAAGTAGGACTTTGGAGGACAAAATCTGGATAAAATCAGGAATTTCAATAAAAAAGTAGGAAAAGTAGGAGCACTTGTAAACAAAAAAATAGGAAAAAGTAGGAAAAGTAGGAAAAGTAGGAATACTTGAAAGCATTGGGGACCAGACCACATCACTGTTCTTCCTTGTTTTTACCTGTGGGATGTCAGGATGACAGATCTGCCCTCTTGAACGATGGAACGAATCAGATCCCACAGGAATCGCCGGGAATGCGGATCCATGCCGGTCGTTGGCTCGTCCTGCAAACAAAATAATCGCGATGATCTCACTAACACAATGCGCGGCATGCTCATAACAAACAACTGTTTATAGCATACTTCGCACCGTGACTAACAATTTTGCGGAATGTGTACAGCACAGTTGATTACGTCGAGCAATGTTTCTATGAAGGCAAAACTCCATAGTGTGGGCGCATGACAAAATAAAAATAATTTTTGCATTTATACCACTGAACTTGTTTGGCTTCGTAACAGGTTTTATTATGTCTTGTATTATTTGCTGCCATTGGTCAGAACAGTCATGTGTCAAGTTGGTGACAAAGGCTTCAAAATAATATTAATACTAATATTATGTCACACAAATACTATCCCACTAGGATATTTATTAGGATATTCTTCAGTATGGTAGATTCAACTTTTTTGCCCGTCCCTCTATATTTTTGGACTACCTGGATTGTATAAAATAGGAGGCATCACTACAGTCATAATAGTATTGGATAAGCCCATCACAATAGGATTTGTCTGCACTTGTTTCATCCCACACAGGCCATTGTACTACCTCAGCTGTCTTCAGTAACAGGAGTTTTTTAGTTCTTGAGAGACCTTGTTTTTGCCCCTCATACAATCGGGTCTCCTACCTCCACAAAAATGGTACAGAGGGCCATATGGCGTTGAATCTACTACGGGAATTTGTCTCCAATTAATGTGCAGGGTCCAATGTTGTGAAGCTGCTTCAGCTTAAAGTACTTCACCGTTTAAGAAATTTACTTACCAAGCAAAAATCTGCGGCCAATTTCAGCAAAAAATTTGCTTAAGCCAACCAAAATATTGCTAAGTAAAATCAAGTTTCCAGCTAAAACATGTGACTATCAAGGGAATAAAAAAAACAGCTAAATAACGGTCACAAGCAATACACGTGGAGTTTTGGGCTGGTAAGCTGGTTTTACTAAGCAATATTTGTTGTGCTTAAGCAATTTTTGTTCTCAAGCATCTCTATGAAATTGCCCCCTGCTTAGAACAATTCACAACTCACATCAGACAAGCATTTGGGCCGATAAAAATAAGCTGGTTTGGCAAAGCTAATCGTTAAATGCACTTAGCAAAGCTGTGTGGCTTGGCAGTTTCAAGCAATCGGGGTCCAGGCCGTTGCTAAGTGACTCACCATGAAGATAACCGGAGGGTGGCCGAGTAGAGCAATGGCCGTCGATAGTTTGCGTTTATTTCCTCCACTGTATGTACCAGCTGGTTTATTTGCATACTGAGAGAGTGCAACGCGACGCACAGCCCAGTCCACAACCTGAAGGAAAGATCACATGATCCATGCATAAACTAAATCAGTCAATTTAATCGGTGTCTATCCGAGTTAATACTAGGGGTGTGTATTTACGGGTAGTACAGGAATCGGGTACCCGACTGAAAACAAACAAACAAACACAGGTTACCCGGGTACCCGTTAAAGAAAGCCAATCCCAAAAATGAAATCTTGAAAATTTCTGTTAAAATTGTTCGTAAAGGTACGCATGTTAATACTACCTCATCGGTGCATCAATGCAGCAAGATGGAAGTGTGTGCAGTGAGCTCTGTAGCTTGACGGTGTAAATTGCATTTTCGCAAGAGTCATAAACGTTAATCTGTGTTGTTTGTCCATGTACTCAGGTTTTCATTTTGAAAATTCCCCACAAATGACATTTCTTTTTTTATGTCTGAGAAATTACTAAGTAGTTTGTTAATTCGGTTACGGGTACTCAATTCCATAATCTGGAACCGGTTCCTAACATTAGCGGTCGGGTACTCGGTTCCGATGCACAGCCCTAGTTCATCCAGGGCTTTCTCTCAAGAATATTTCAGTTTAACAGTATTTGAAGAGAAGTTGGAAGCCCCACAAAGCAATTGTTTACCATCCAGAAAAATATAATCATTGTCAAGTCTTTTGCTTTTTTGTTTACAGAAATCAGCTCTATGTGCCAGACTATTAAAGTAAAGATAATGTTGTTCAGTCTTTTTGTCAGTGTCTGTGTTCCGTGTCATTTGTGTTTGTAACGCTAAAAAAGTTTTTGTTAGTTGTCGATAGTAGAGTAAAAAAAAATGCTGATTACTATATTTGTCAAAATTCCTCCGGTTGATGTTGAAAATTGTATTAACCCCTTGCGTACGGATGACGCCATATAGGACGCAAAAAAACAGTGTCACCAGGCCGGATGATGCCACTGGCCGCTGTTTGTGCAGTTTCAATCCATTGTTGGATTATTGTGTATGTCATGCTTGACTGCACAAACACATTGTAGCGGTTCGATTTGGCTGCCAGAACCGCTGCAACACCCCGACGTCTCCCGTAAAATACCGTGCTCAAAGGGTTAAGTTGATTTTCAGCTCTGTTATTGGCACCTATTGAGGGTCACTCCAACAAGTCCTATGGATTTCTAGATTGCTCTCCCTCAAAGAAATCATTTTTCTATTATTGTGGAAACAGAAATATTAAGAAGTTTGATTGAAAAAAAAAAATCTAACTTAAAAAGAACAAGAAAGTTTGTGTGTTCAGCAAAAGTAAAGCTGCTGACTTTGTCATTTAGTGCAATATGCCACAAGCCGTTTTCACAAAAGTTGACTTTTCCCATCGTACGCTGCAGGTTTAACAATGTATACACCACCAAAAGCAATTTTGTGACAGTGAATCCCCCAAATTGATTGATTTAATCATTGCCTATTGAGGAACCGACGGCAGTTGTACCTTTTTCTGTTGTCTAGTCGGAATGCCTTTAAGCCTTGCGTAAAGGGTCAGGTGTTCCCTGGCGGTCAGTTCATCAAACAATGCATCGAACTGTGGACAGTAGCCGATGAAACGATGAACTTTCAGCATATCCTTGTACACACTACACAGGGCAAACGAGAAAACAGGTTGCTCTGAAAACAACTTAGTGTCTTAATGGTCAATGGGCATTTGCTATCCTGACACCACTTGTAGAAAATGAATGAAATTGCTGCAAACTGCTAACTGCCTGGAGTGAACCGAGATATACAAAACAACATAATAAGCCAGTTTGGTATCTCAAAGGTCAAAGGTTATTCGGGATAAAATTGTTGACGCAATGTCACGCCATGTTACGTGAACGCCCATTCTGATTGATTTTAACACGTGCGCCTGGTGCGACCACCTTTTGCATTCACACGCACGCGTTAGGCCACCCGGGTCGTTCGGGATAAAATGTCATTGTGCACATGCGCAGTTGAAATACCGAACTGGCCTATTGGTGGCCTAGCGTTTCAAACGTAAGCAAGTTCTTTCGCATACAAAAATTTATATTTTGTTCAAAATATCTGCAGTGAAAAAGTAGTGGGTGAATGCTACAACTGAATCTAGTCTATAACAACTGTGCTTCATTACCTATGGCCACTGAGTAATGCATCTCCTTCCGTGATGGACTCGTCACCTGTCAACATCTTAAAGGTCGTCGTCTTGCCGGCCCCATTCACACCCAGCAATCCAAAACACTGACGATACAAGAAACGGGCGCAACGAGATCCAGATATCACAACGTGAAATATTTATTCATAGATTTATTTTTTTTAATTTCAAAGAGTGAAACAAAGAAAATTGAACACAGAAAACTGGCAGAAGAAACGGGCACACGGCACATTCGAAAGGGAACAAAAATGTCCGACATTTGAGACTTGGCCTCACCTCTCCCTGGGGTACTCCAAGAGACAGCCTATCCACAGCAAGATGCGATCCGAAACGCCTCGTCGTGTACATCTGAATATTAAAACCACACAATTTCTAAACCATAGAAATACCTGATCAAGTACAATTTCAAAATGAACATCACGGAATTCACAAAAAAACTGTTGAGCATAGTTAACTTCCAGCATAGTAAATAACTATGTCAATTACAAGAGATCTTTGCCCCTTCCCGATGAAATGCATAAGGAAATATGATACATTACGTCGTCCCCGACACAAATTCCACCTTCATTATGATATGTAGCATATACAACAATATAGGAACAAAAGAGGGGGTTTGCTGTAGCAAATATTTCATAAAGAGGTGTTCACTATAACAGATATTCCACTGTATACTAAGGGAATAAATATGTGCTGGGCCGGTTTTAAACGTACGTTTAAAACCGCCTTGGGGCCTGGGCGCTTGATAATGACCCGAGCCGAAGGCGAGGGTCATTATCAGCGTCCAGGCCCCAAGGCGGTTTTAAACGTACGTTTAAAACCGGCCCAGCACATATTTATTCCCATTCATAAAATACCTTTTTGTATAATTAAGCAAAAACCACCGAAAATTATAAATTTCCAATGATTTTGTTCAATTTGTTTTACCTTGGTTTGTAAAACACCCCTTCAGCTATTTAATGGTTCGTGCCACCCGCGAGTAGTGGTAAACAAGTCCTTATATGGAAATTGACGCGCGCGCGACGCGCTCGCCAGGTGGTGCAAGAACGCAGCAGTGCCAGTGTAGCGTGAAATTATGGACTCTAAATACGGACGCATCGGTAGTATTGCGCTTGCGTTATTAGGAGAGTGACTGGTCGCTCGAGTGTTCAACCAATAAAATGGACCAGATTTTGTAGGACTCTACATTTCGTGTGACACCGGAAAAAAATGTTTCAAACCGCGCCGTGTTTAAACAACTTCCAGCCGTGTTTAAACAACCGTTTAAACACACCCACGTGACAGGCTCTCGACCAATAGGGATAGTGAAACTCGCTGAGGTATTTATGAATGTGCTTTCAATATGGACTCGTATTTTCTACCGACTGTAAACAAGCCTAGCTGAATAGCTGCCTTAGGGATCATTTCATATTGGCTGAAAGCAGTAATAATAGCGGTAACACTGTTATTTGGCGGTACCAGCATTAATGCTCAGCAAGCCGATAATACTGAGCTCATGTTACACAGGCAGTTTTGTCACTGCAATATTCATGAGTGTGTGATCCTCTCACTGCGAGTGCTTTACAGAGAATCTAATTGCGGCATCAATAATCCCCAGGCTGTCTGGTTCAGTAATCTTTCTCTTGGTGGACAACGGGGAATGAAAGAGTTCCAAGCCAGAGCTCTTTATAAACATTCACTGCAACAAGACCTCCACTAAAGAGGTTTTTTTGTCCATGATCTAAATGCTGCAAAGTGGAAATCTTAAACAAGTCGACTGGGCTTTAATGAGCTCCAAGCTTCAGTTTTGACCTCATGATTATTCAGTTATTCAAAGCCGCCTGGCTGCCCATTTCTCAGCAAAGTTTTAAGTATGGAATGCGGTGCATTGCAAAGTAAAACAGTGGTACTGCAATCAATACTGCATCTGGATAATATGAAATGCTCCCTTAATACGTTGTCCTTTATTTATCATTCATCAGCTAACTTTAACATTGCAACAGATTTAAGCTATTTATTTTCAATGTTTAATGGGAGTTGGATGCCGGGGCTCATCGTTCACGGACCTTGGAAAGACCTTTAATGCAAAGCACGTCGCTCCTGGCGAGACCGCTCAAGACTCTCTCTCTTTCTTCTTTGACGTCTTCGTCCATTTCGGAGTCATCCATCACCGACAGCTTGGACGTATCTTTGCGTCTGCGGACGAAGAAGACATTCAAATCAAACTAAGTTCCCTTAAAATGGTTCGCAAAAGGCCTTCAGGCGACAGTTCAAATGAGAACAAACATTGAGTCCAATTAACAGCATGAGTATTATGCTGGGGCACAAAGTGAAGAATAATTCTTGATGGTATGCCTCCTGAAACAGGTGAGCTTTCGGGAGTGTAAGAAATGAGCTGGGTGTCTCTGATGTATTCTGGGAGCTTGTTCCAGATTCTGGGGTCATATACAGAGAAGGCTCTATCGGCAAAAGAAACACAATGTGTTCTGGGTAAAGTGCAATGAACAGGGGGCTGATGATTGAAGTCGTCTTTGTTGAAGACAAATTTGGAGCATGTCCAAGATGTATTAAGCAGGGGCAAGTTTCACTTTCAGGTATTAAAGCTTTGAACAGGAGAATGATGACCTCATTGTTTACTTGAATAAGCACTTCATTAGCCTCACTACTCTATACAGTCCATGATGGCAGGAACAAGGTCTACAGCTTCAAAACTCTCGCACTCAGACCTGGACTCAAATGCATACCTTGGCTTGACGAAGAAGCAATATTCGCAGAGCAGAGTGAAGATGAAAGCGATGACTCCTTCACATCCCATTATGGCAAAGATGCGGTACAGCAACTCCCACTGATATGGGCTTTGCATCTCCTCTTCCATCCCTTTAAGATCACAAACAATGAACCTTAAGATGTACTTTGAGTCACATTAGAAATGAATTACAGAGATATCGCACCGTCACAGATATTGTACGAATACGCCATCACTATGCATGCTCCGAGTGATCCATATTACACATTTGCACACCAATCAACGATTAATTTTGGATGCAGTACGTTCAAGTAGACAAACTTCCCCACCATACTCCTAAAGGTGTTAGGCCTATCGGCCATGAATGTATTTTTAGAGTGAACAAAATTTCCTGACAAAAGTCTCAAAGTTAAAGGTTGTGCTATGTGTTCTGAACAAGAATGGGAAAATGCGTTTTGAAGCTTTGCATGGTGGAAACGGTAAGAACGTAAATGAGAATTACGGGTGACACCATGTGAAAATAATCTCTTCTGGGAAGATGTGTGGTTCTGAAAAGAACCGGGGTGAGAGTAGAACTCGACATTTCGGACAGTGTGCTCTGTCCGTCCTCAGGAGAGTGAGGTAGTTATCTTCCAAGATTTTGTTGTTCCTGACCGATCTTGGTCGGGGGTAAAACATATTAAAGTAAAATCTTTCCTCTTTGTAGTTAACAATATTGTGTATTAGCAGCCTCATGTAAGTGGCACCAAGGGGCAATTTCATAAAGCTGATAAGCAAAAAAGAATTTCTGAGCACTTAGCTTGGACCGTACTGCACAGGCAGATCGGCGTCACAGTATAGACAACTGGCTTACTAGTGACGGCTGACACAATGTGCTTAGAGACAAAGCTGCTAAGCTGTGCGAGGGAACGATGCTTAGGATCCTGCTATCATGATCTCACTGGCGACTTACCAATCATGTAGTAGTATTCGTTCATGTACTCGTTGAAGGATAGATCTATGAGAGCTTTACCCAGGCAGTAGTTGGGAAATAGCAGAAACAATTTGTCCAATTGTGTGTATAGACTCGCCAGATCCTGCACAGGAGGTAATTCACATATTTATCACCACGGAAATGCAGCCGACTCAAATTTTCTGGTGTAAAGCAGGGATTTTTTTACAAGGCTAAAAGCCACTCTAGGTAAAGGGCTACAGCAGAGATGGTGAGGTTGGCCACATTTTAGGTTGCCAGCCCTACCACCTTTACGGTTTTCCTGGGTCCAGATTTAAATAGAGGATGCATCTTCAATATATACCAAAGAAATTATGCCAATTTTCAGACCTATACTAGACCCAGGCGGGATAACTTCCACCATTGGTAAGACCAACTCCCCCTTTCAAGCAGACCGAGGTGAAAAAGTAGTAGAATAGTAAGATCAAAATATTAAAAAGAGAAAGGTACATAAGTAGGACTTTGGAGGATAAAATCAGGATAAAAGTAGCACTTTTGCGGGCATTGAGTAGTTTTGTTGATACTCACCCATGTCCACAGCATACAAGCCTCATGTTCTGTACTCACAACACTTGTGCTCCATCCTCAACTAAGCTACTTGGAAGTAAAGTTGCAGTACTCCTGCACCCAAACCCTTCATTGTGTGTTTCTCATAATGACAGTGTCTAACACTGTTATAATAAAATATTCAATGAGATTTCAATTTTGGAGTTGTGGGACAAAAAAGTAGGAAAAAGGATAAAAATTGAAATTTCAAGAAAAAAAGTAGGAAAAGTAGGAAAAGTAGGAAAAGTAGGAATAATGGAAAGCCTGCGCACGCAGGGGGCTGTGCGGCACACAAAAATTACTTTACGCTATGCACAACAAATATGACTGTATAAGTACGTGCACAAGTTATACAATTTCAAACTTTATCTGGCAACTCACTTCATCGTTGTTGAAGATCTCTAGGATAAAGGTGGTGATTATCGACGTGACTCCCGTGAAGAGATTTAAGACGATGAGAGTAACATATGCCGAGCTGGACTCGGAGAATAGGAAAGATGCTGGGTACATGATGGGCGTCATGGAAAACCTGACAGGAAAATGGAGATAAAATCTTACTTTGGCACCCATTTTTAAACCGCGAATTTGACAATCTAAATATTTTTTTTTACAAAAACAAAGTATCACACATACATTTTGTTCAAACTGTACTGAGGTCATTCGGGAGTAGTTAATAATAGTGTATAATAGTGATTTAGAATGGTTTTCGTTATAGCAAAGATCTATTACACACTATGTTCCGATAGAGCTGTGATTGCTAATTATACACTCACCCGTACAGAAGAAAAAGTACAATGACCCCAGGCAGGTTGGTATGGGAGGAGTACGCGGGGACGTCAAATAATATCAGGATCAGAATACAACATGTCGCTGGCAGTAGATAGGCCATCTGGACAAAAATGATATACAAAACGACACCGTTTAAAAATTAGTGCGATCAAAATAGAGCAATTTGAACAGTGGCCTTTCATCATTAGTTCCCCCGTCTAAACTTTCAGGCACTCTACTCGCCTGGCTGTCTCATTACATCCTTTCACTGTTGTTCCAAAGGCTAGTACTGTGAGATACTCTTCAAGTTTTTTCCCTTGTACTGCCCCTCTTTGGAACTCCTTACCTGTAACCTGCTTTCCTATAATCTTTCACAATTCAAACGAAATGTGAATAGATACCTTCTATCCCTGTGATTTCTGTGATTTCTTGTTTTTTGTAGCCCACAACTTTAGTGGCCTTTTGGTTCTTGTGTTGGGCAATACCCATAAAAAAAGGAGACTTTGGGATACCTGCTGATACACTGACAAGCCTTCAGATTTGAAACAGAGAAAGTAATGGTTAAAGGAAGGATTGGGGGGGGGGGGGGTTAGTTGGTCTCCCACCTGGGTCTATGGGCTCCGTGCACAACTACCCCCTCAGCGGAAAGAAATGGCAAGTTGGGGGGTCATATCGACGCCATCTTACCTGACTTCAATTTAAGTGTCTGGTTCCCGCTATGATATTCTTATTGAAAACGCAATTATCGAGAGTCGGCAAACAGACAAAGCAATCCCACTGGTATACGAGTATCAAAATAACGAGGAGCGCAGTGCGTAATACCAGCGACGTACTTCCCATGGAAGTGCGGTTGCTATGTGGACAGCGCCCTCTTTTGGTGGCGCACGGAGCCCATAGGTCTGAAAATCTGTTGAAGAATTAAATCAGGGGGCAGGAAAACTAAGGGTACCAACTCTTTTATTGGGGTAAGGGTTGGGGGGGGGGGGCTAATCTGAAATTCTGGTTAATAAATAGTCTGCCACAAACACCATCTGAGGTAATAAACGCTTGCTTGAACACGTGCTTACCATATCCCAGATGAAGTTGGAGACCCAATAGACGAAGGGTCTCATGCCGCTGACATACTGCAGATGCTTTGCCTTGGTGGATCGCTCAATGACGAGGAAGATGACAAAACCAGCCGGAACAAAGGACATGGCAACGATGATGAAGATTGCTATTAGTACGTTGGTGGACTGACGATTACTGGAAAAAGCCAACACAAATGAAGGGCATGCAAGATTGTCATTGGTTTATCCGCTTCATGCACAGCCTACTGAGGGCGGTAGTTACACATGTAAAAAGTACATTCAAGGTGAAGTTTCACAAGATTGCAAGCACC
Organism: Hippasteria phrygiana; assembly: GCA_037893225.1. Classification (NCBI taxonomy): domain Eukaryota; kingdom Metazoa; phylum Echinodermata; class Asteroidea; order Valvatida; family Goniasteridae; genus Hippasteria; species Hippasteria phrygiana. Next base: position 402,435 of record JAZGUH010000793.1, on the reverse strand, counting down.
ATTCCGTCTGAAAGTTTTATTCAAGAATCATGGGTACCAGGGAATGCCACTGTCCCCCCGACATGAACTGGGTACAAAAAAACCTTGACATACTACCCATGATTCTCTGGTAAATTTGACAAGCGCTATCAATTGCCGAGAGCTAGTCCAAAATTGCGGTTTACGACAACGCCGACTAAAACAAAACCACTATGGTCCGACACTTCCGTTAAATATACACATACTTTATGTTAACGTGCTGCATGTTAACTTCTTGCGTATGGGTATTATGGGGGCAACGGGGCGCCATGCTGGCTTGTGCAGCCAAGCGACACGGAAACAAGAGGCTTGTGCAGCCAAGCATAACGTACACAATACCCTAATAATAGATTGAAAATGCAGAGATTGCCGTGTATAGACGTCAACCGGCCAGGTGGCAATTTTCAATGTGTCAACCGGTGGCAAGGGGTTAACCAAAAGAGACACTTTGTTCCAATTTGTAAAGAGAAATGGTTAGAGTGACCCACTTTCTTTCTGAAAGCCACATGTTTTTAAAAATATTTGCTCACCAACAAATTGATAATAAATGGAACGGAGCGAATTCCTCTCACTTGATCTGCTGTATGTTTAGAATAGAATTTCTGGACTGTACTCTTGGCCAAGGCCATATTGCAAAATGCCATCTTTCATTTTCCATTCTGGAAATGATTGCCTGGTAGGATCTCAAAATAGAAGTTAGCCTCTTAAAAACGGACGATGGTCATAGCCACGGTTTAAAAAAGACCACCTGGCCGGTTGTCGTCTATACGTGCATTCCTGCACGTACTCAATCCATTCATGTTTGAACTATATTGGTCTTGATTGGGAGTGTAATGAATAGATGGGAGCTTTTTCAAAAACAGCTTTCATTCACCTGAAAGGGGGGCTCCAAGTGCGATGAATAGGACCACTCTATTCAGTGTGGTGACTTTTGGTTTACATTTACGCTTAGCTGCACAGTCCGTTCTTAGCATACCAGCCCCCCCATCAATAACAGCTGGACACTAGGGGTTAAAAAGGGCCTCCTTCCTTCTTTGAAAAAGGCATGACACTCAAAATGTTTTTTCTTTGACTAAGTTATGCCTTAGCTCTAACCCCCAAGACATTTTTGTAAGGAAACTTCCTGAAGCGTCCAAAATCTTCTGCATCGACTCACACAAACTCCTCCTCCAGTTGCCAGCCCGTCTTGTTGACTGGATGATTGATCGCCGTGATGCCATATGCCGATGGGTTGCCATGGATATCCGGGTCAAGGTTCGCTCTCAGGATTGCATTGTTCAGGACGTTGATGTAGGTTGGTAGAGAATGGTACCCCTTGTGACTGTACCAAGCCTGCACATGAACGGAAAAAACAGAAGTTTGAGATGCTCGCCCAAAAATGGACAAAAAAAACAGGGTTCTTCACAAGGGATTTTCACTGAGTGGCTTTCTACATTTTCTTACTCGTCTATTTCACTGCTCCTCATCCTAAACCTATCACCCCGCAATACATTATTTTGTCAAAGCGAACAAAGAAAACTGGCAGGAGCGGGATTCGAACCTTGCGATCTCTGAACACCGTACCGGTGCTCTACCAAATGAGCTATCTTGCCCTAATGTTGGCGGTCTCCCAAATTGTCAGTATCTTTGTTCGGTGGCCGCTAGTCAGAAGTCATAAACCCAGAATGCCGTATAGCCAGGGATCAGAAATTATTTTGGACGAATCACCTGGTTTCAATTTCATGGAATCCGTAACACATATTTGTGCTAACGGCCTGCAGTTCTGTGCTAACGGCCTGCAGTTCTGTGCTAACGGCCTGCAGTTCTGTGCTTACGGCCTGCAGTTCTGTGCTAACGGCCTGCAGTTCTGTGCTAACGGCCTGCAGTTCTGTGCTTACGGCCTGCAGTTCTGTGCTAACGGCCTGCAGTTCTGTGCTTATGGCCTGCACTTCTGTGCTATTCGAGCTAGCAAAGAAATTCTGTGCTAACTCAATAAGCACCGAATCTTTAGTTACGGGATGTATGCACAAAGCACACAAACCAAATTCCTTGAAGTGAAATACGCCAAGCGTAAGACCAGATTTTTCTGCTATAGTTAGCAGCAATTCTGTGCTAATTGTAAGCAAAGCCATGAAATTGGGCTGTTTGAACATGCCCTGTATTTACTAATTATCCAGAAGGTTTTTCATTTGAAAAAAAAAAAAAAAAAGGAATATTACAGCCAGTTAATATTGATGCTCACGTTGCATTTTAGTATCCGACGGATTAGTAAAAAGTGGCATAGCATTGGCAGCATGGTCACTTTGTTCTCAATCCAAGAACAAGATCATTTATAATTCCCGAAGAAATTTGTGGCAAAGTTCGGCATGAGTCATTTGCTCCAGATCCGTGTCTGAACTATATGCAATGCAGTATGCAATGCAGATTTGAAACGATCAACCTGCAGATTGGATGCTTATAATGTAGACATGTCAAAACTCAAAAGGGCATGTACTTACAATTGCAGCATTCCTCACAGCGATACTACGGTACGTGTCGGGAACAATATTGCCATACTTTGGTGGTACAAACGTGCGCACGTTCCCGAAGGATACGCCACCATACCTACACAAATTCCACACATCAAAAAGAACACTTTAAGATTATGTTCAACGTTTCGTTTTAGTTTAGGATTTTCTTCATAATAGATGACGTAACTGTAAGAGCTGTAGGCTTAATTAAGAACTGCGAACTCCTTAGGTATATTTAAATGTAAAGCCATTCATTGGTGATATTTCTGTCATTTGCACTGATCTACGGAGTTATAAACTTGGCATGGTAATTTGGAGCCGGATGGAAATTTCCCCTTTTTTTCCCCCCCCAAAAGTTTTTTTCGCAGGTTTTTCGCCCATCCCATAAATCAACAATAGCCTTATACTTGTAAGTTAAAAACTTAACCGTACCTAGATTTATTTGTGTAAATATTCTTGTAATTTTTGTATGTGTGTAAATACTCATTTTTTTATTTAAAAATGTATCCAGGGCCCCGATGGAAACCAGTTTTAAACTGTTTGGTCACACACCCTGGGTAAAGATAAAAATTTAATAAATCAATTCGCTTGAAGAGAACTACCTTACATAACCACAAGACCAAACTTCTCAGACAGGCAGGCAGGACTTTAGCCTTGTAGCTTCTTTCAGTTATACAAATTATTTTTATTTGTGTATGTCAGACCCCAATTTGTTTACAGGACTGCAATATATGTAAACTTTCGACCACAACTGTACATAAAGGGTTGAGGAAAAGCAAGACACAGGAAGTAAATACAAACAAACAAAATATTTACACAGCATTTTGTCCCAGTATCAAACAGTACTATTAAGGCTTCAAACTCTGCATGCCAGTTAATACATTTTTCAATCAAAAAGATCAGTCAATCGTAATCAATTGATACCTCACCTTTTGAGCCGATATCTATCTGTGGTGTAAAGGAGATATTCCGATATGTTCCGTCCGCTCACGTCGAGCAGTATGTCGCTGGTGATGACCTTCAGATAATCTGGATCGGGTTTGCCGACATTTTTGGGGCAGATAAATCCGTTGCCATCTTTTGCACACCTGCAGGTCACCTCTTTGATGTATGTGGTCTTTTCTGGCTCTGAAAAAAATCAATCAATCAATCAATCAATCAATCAGTTTGACAGCATGAGAGGTGCATTGTTGCACGATGGAACAATGAACAGGTAGTTACCCGACCTGATAATTCACTGACATCTATAAATTGTTTTGTTTTGTCTGAATTAGTGTCAGGGAACCAGACTACAAGAACAGCATTTCTTTCTCTGTTTTTTCCAGCGTATATGCACACAAAACTTTAAACAAGCCATTTCTGAGCTTGTTTGAAGCGCATTGCCATGACCAATTTCTCGTTGTGGCAGCTCACAGCAAAACAAAGCTCCACTTTAAAAGATTGTTCCCGGTCTCCCACTTCCTTTTTAGCACGAACTTTGTTCTTTAATGAAACCCCCGTTACCAACACTTCGCTAGGCAGTCGAGTATGGCAATATCGATTTCAGCAAAGACTGTTGACGTCAGACGAAAAGGGTCTATACCCTGAAACCGAAAATTTCCCGACCAAAATACAATTCTCCAAATCTTGATTCACAATGGATGATAGATGAAAACATCACTTGCAAAGCCTGTTTTGAGAAGAAAGAAAATAAATTGAAAAATTGATGGTATGGGCTGAAGCATGCATGCAACTTGTATTTGGTGGAGTCCTGCATTTTGCCATGAGAGATGGTCTAGTCTCCAACACAAGCAGAGTTGTTGACGCATCCGCTGCAGACAAGCAAGCTAAAACAATCGGGCATAATGACATCAGCATCGTAATGACCTTTTGTTTAGAATGGAGAAGCCATTGGACTTCACTGCAACCACATTGACTGTTTGTAGTTTGGCAATGAATGAGGCAGCCGGCAACACTTTTTTAGGTAAAGAATTTGGTATGACCAGTGGGTAAGCAGTTAAGAAAATACTTAGAAATTTGTGACCTGCTCTACAAAAATGAGTTAAAAATACATTTTTAAGATTTACAGTTGGTCTGAAAGAGCATGGAATAAGCTTTCATTTGATATATGGCACAACTCTGTAGTGTAATGAATTTCTTTACGATTTTTTTAAGTGTGCAATTTCTTATAGTTATATTAAAAAGTCTGAGACATTAAACCACCCTGTACGTGAAAGTGTAATGCGCGACATCCGACTCATTTTTGCAGGGCGGGTCACATTAATGCTGCAATACAAAATTTAAAAAATTTATTTAAAAAACTAAAAACAATTTCTATCAGTTACAAACCATGCAAACTTCTGCATGTATATGACCCATCACCAATTCTTATATAATTGATTCTGATCACTATGCAGTAAATGTGGTTCCTGGTTCCTGTCTTACAGCTGAACAAATCCTGGTCACGCCACAGACCCTTCTTACAGTGTTGTGGTACTCATACTCAGATAGAACAAGTACATTGTACCTGTACTTGGATAGTCAAGTACTCAAAACTCGATTGAGGTTACTTGTACTCAAGGTTAAATGTACTTGATTTCTTGAAATTTTACTCGACCATAAAGTACTCAAATGCGATTTTCAGGCCTCGGTTCTTTAAAGCTGATGAGCAATCGAACAATCATTCCACGTCCACTGTATTTTGGAAACTGCTCAAAGAGAGGCATATATTTGGTCAAAAATTCCCAATCAGTGATGCTTTCAAATGTTGGTTTTTCTGGATAACAATTTGTTTTCCTATTTAATTCTTAGAGTACTTGTACTCGGCTATCCAAGCACTCATACTCAGCTATGCAAGTACTCATACTCGGCTACCCAAGAACTCGTACTCGACTTTGCCAAGTTGTACTCGGATGTCCAAGTACTTGAGACTCAAGATTCTTACACTTGTACTCAACGGCCCAAGTACTACTTGCATACCTCAGTACTTCACACTACTCGGTACTCAGATATAAAGTACTCTACAACAGCACTGCCTTCTTAAACCATCACGCCATGTGTCACTCTCAGCCAGCGCGATTAAGCGCATGATTTCAGTCAGTTTAAAATCAGAGCAATATTAGAATGTAACACGTCAAATGTACACATGCATAACAAAATACACAGCACGTCAGAAGGCATATACACTTATTGTAAACACTGCAGACGGAGTTAAAAAAAACACACAAGAAACTATATGCATGCAACAGATGTCTCAGTGAATTCAGGTTTGCTGTAGCAGGGATGATGAAGTACTTATCCAGTTACATAAATGCTGTCACGACAGCTGTCAACTCCAAGTACGCATGCTCAAGTTATGGGTAAATTAACTTGTCACTCCTACTCCGTTCAGTATCTTTTAATACATTTTCAAAGTGAACAAAGAAACTGGCAGGAGCGGGATTCGAACCTGCGACCTCCGGGTTACCGTACAGTATCTTTTAAGACAGGATGGTTTAAAACGATGCGAACCCACTTTGGTTTTCTTAAAAGTTACACAGATTTTTGTGTACATATAATTTTCAAGTATGGACCTGTGAGTATAAGTGGTGAAAACAAAAATGTTGCCTTTACACATTTTGTCTCTTATTAATGGTAACTTTAAGATATCACAGGCAAAATGTTCGTCCACAAAACTTGCCCGAACCGGATTATAAAGCACCATTTTAATCAAGCTTTGTCATTTCGGTTTTTTACTGTAACTTTTTTTTGGGGTCGAGTTATGTTACACAAACACGAACTTAAACCTACAACTCCCTCGGGCAGATGATGTGACCTGGTCCCACAAAACACAAGTTGAACATCGAGATTATGCTATTTCCTGAAAGTACATGCAACAGGTTTGAATTTGATGTATTGATTGTTACTGCAGCTTACACATAGGCCCTGCTTTGCCTTTGAAGTTGTAAGAGTCTCAAGCCCTTATTTTGAGAAAACAAAGCCCTTAATTGGTGAATTGTGCAAAAGAAATTATGCCCCCAAAATATTTCTACATTGAGTTCAGTTTTAAAATGGTGGCATGTGATAGAATAGGGCTTTTCAATTGTCCAAATGTTAAACCCAAAAAATTGAATTCTCTATGAAAAATTGTTGTTTCTGCATATAACACAGAACTTGCTTCTCCTTTCCTGAAGCCAGATCACACGTTAAGATAATTTCCCTTCAATCGAAAAAGTTACTAGGTATTTAAGCTGACCAGAAGTTAACATTAAAGTTACCCCTCGGCAAAGTGTAATTTCCGCACATAAGCATTACAACCTTATTTTTGCAACTTTTTCCCATAATATTTCTCACCACTCGTGCATAAAGTTCCTACTAAATACGTAGAGAAAAACGAACTTTGAATACTTTTTGGGAAGGATGTTAAAATATCTGCCAAAAGTGGGTTTTCATCTGTTTAAACACTCCATAGTTTATCAATCTTCTGTGGAATTGTGTCTTCGATAAACCATAGCTGGATCAGTACTTCAACAAGGATTTTTGGATATATTAAACGTAAGTACTTACTCATATAAGACGGGTCACCATCTACAAAAATGGCCCACACAACACACGGGGCAGGAAGCATGTCCAAAGACAAAATAAAATGTTAAGGGCATCATTTAACAATTAGTGGAGGGGTCAAACGTCAGTCAACTGGTGTCATGCAATAGTTGGTATTAACACAGGGATCATGCATATACACTTTAGTGATCTGGGTGATTTATCAAGTGTCATCAAAGAATCGTCAAGGCAGCGAACAAGACTTACAAGAAGTTTTTATTAAAGTGCAAAATGTCGTCGGACATCGCCTCGCTAGTTTACGTAGAAAATAAACAACTTCGCAACGCGGACAACAACATATGATGATATCCAGACATCATAGACACGGATAGAAACGTACCCGAAAATGTTTGAATGAACATTTCGGTAAAGTGCAAAGGTATTTATGAATGGTAATAAAAGTGTTCTGGAGGATGATTTATAACTGATGAGGGGCCGACTCACCGTCAATCTCGGAATCATCAGGTGGCGGGGGCTCGTGCGGGATTTCGGGGACGTAGTTGGATAACGGCTCGCCCTTCTTGAACGAATCCTCGCACATGTCGTCAAAGAACTTGCCCCGAAGGTTGACACTTGAGGAGTAATTGTTAGACTGGACAAGTCTATCCAGGGTGCCGTTCCAGGGTGTTTTGAGGACACAACTTGCCCCGAGACCGGCTGGGTATCTGTTAAATATAGACGCAACGTTCAGTCATTGAAATGTGCTTGAGACTGACATTAGAGGAGTGGTTGGTTGACTTGACAAGACTGTTCAAGGTGTTAAGTCGTTCTTAGGCTGCTTTCCAAATCCCAGCTTCGTCTCCGTCTTTGGCTTTGGTCATGCAGTTTGGCAATGGTGATGGAGCCAGAGACGGAGCCTAAACTGGTGTTTGGAAAACGGCCTTATATACTACTTGCTCCAATCCCAGTTATAGCTAGGTCATAAGGGGAAGTTCGAGCAGTGGCCATATGCTGACCGTGTGTTTGCAGCTTTCCAAATTCCCTACCTCGTGGACACCGAGAGACGATAGAGGACAAAGGATGAAACAAGGAAATTCTAAAGAGGAGGATGTCTCCACAAAGAAATTTGTACACAGAGTCTACAGGGGAATGCTTTGTCTCCGGAGAATGTGTTGACCACGTGTTAACGTGATGACTATGCGTTGTAGAGCTTGGTCCGACTTGAGATTATATGAAAAATGAACAAAAATTGACCGTTCAATGAAGGAGTAATGAATTAATTAATTAACATCAATCTGCGAAGGGTTAAAGGGTTAAAGCCCTGAACTTCCGAGGTCTCACCTGAAAGTGGAGGTCAGCCGAGTCGGATCCGCGTCGCCGTCCACCGACCGGTAGATGTGGTAGCCCTTCCTCTTGTTCAGGGCTTCATTTGCATATATTGAATATGTATTACCGGGGTAGGTCAGTAGGTGGTACTGGGATGGCGTCAGGATCAGGGGCGGGAAGTTGCCCACCTTGGGGGCGGACAGAGCCACGCTCATGGCGATGCAGACGAAGAACGCCGGCAGGATAAGCTGGGTGAAGAGCCCCTTGCAGTTGCGGCGGGTGTAGTGGATGCGTTTAATCATCATCCCCTGGAACTGGCTGAGTTGGAGCAGGATACCAGTCTGCAGGTAGGAACCGGTGTCCGCTAAGTGATCAACGGACACTGGGAACAGAGGGAGATAATGGCGATGTTATTGACAAATAATTTGGGATACTCATACAATGGGAACAATGGTACCCCACAAGTTGGTCTTTGTTTAACAGTACCACGCAGGAAAAATTCTAAAGGTTAGGGATAATTGGAGTACAATGCAAGTACCCCACAAACCTATAGTATGAGTTTGTGTGCATACGAGCTCCCTGCACCCCTCCCCCCCCCCGACCAGCATTTGTCGATTTCATCCAGCGGTGATTCCAATAAAACACCCAGAGCTCCCTCAATGTTCCAACCAAGGCTCAAACCAAAACCTACTGTTTTGCTGCTCATCCTGTGGTAGCGGACTGTAACCTCCCCTTGTCTGTGAGTTGGACTGTCCCATGCCACCATGCGTGGACCCACCAACGCTGGACAGTTCCACTTCCCCAGGGTGTGTGCTGGCACTGGACGGTTGTGTTGGGAAGGGATAGTCCTCCGTTGAGTAATTCGATGACGATGACACCTGACCATCTGACTCGCCATCTGATGACCAGAAGCAGTGAGAAATATGTATGACAGAATATGACAATGTACAAGTCACAGTGTATGCGACAGATTTCACAAAACCTTAACCCCATGCCTCCGGCTGTCATTGATGGGGGGCTGGTATGCCAAGAACAGGCTGCGCAGTCAAGCGTAAACACAAACAATAGGCACCAGACTGAATAGAGTGGTCCTATTCATCGAACTTGCAGCTTCCCTTTCGTGTGAATGAAACCTTTGTTTGAAAAAGCTCCATCTATTCATTACACTCCCATTCAAGAACAATATAGTTGAAACATGAATGGATTGAGTATGCACAGGAATGCACCTATAGACATCAACTAACCAGGTGGTCTTTTTCAAACCACGGCTATGGAGGTCGTCTGTATTCAAGGGGTTAAGTGCTCTTTGCCAATCTTCATATGTGAGGAATATACCTTCTTGCTCAGCCTAGCCACTTATCAAATTTGAAATTCCTAAGATGACTCCAATGAAATTCACAAGATTTCCCAAGGCAGCGGCAAATACTGTACTGTAGGATAAGCACTTTGCAAATACACAATCCATACTTTTTCCACCAAAATTACCGCGAGCTGCCAAAATTTTACCATGATAGGCGAATTCTTCAATGTGGTCTTCTACACACATAATACTGCTAACCACAACAAAAGATTCGCTTAATAGCAAAAACGCGTTACCGACCAAAACACCATGTGATGCATACCACTTGTGGCTGGTTCTCAGCCGACTTCTCTCACCTAACGTATTGACTCCGTACTTATCAGCCACCTTTAGGAAGACTTCTTCCAAGGAAGAATCCATCAAGCCATAGCCGGAGAGATTCAAGAAATCCAATCTCTCCTCCGTCAACTCCGCAAACAGACCCTCCAACGTTCCCTTCTCTGTCGCCTCGGAGGGAAGGGTGTAGGTCAGCTCTCGCAAGGTTTCCGAGGACAGGGTCGCCCCGCCAACGTGCTGCCGGATGAACCGCGTGACGTCTCGTACGCAGCAGTTGGACACGAAGGAGTCGTTTCTCGGATTCTGCTGTGGCAATTCTGAGAGCAAGATGTAAAGCACAAACATAAACGAATTGTGATGAAAGTCTGAACACTAACAATGTCCCAAGTAAACTATTGTCCCTCTTCACCCCAAAAGTCTCAAAACATGTTTCGGTACCACCACTACAACTTTAAAGACTGAGATGTCGAAGTCATTGTATCTTTGTTTTTACCATCGCTGGTTTGTGATGTACTTAAACGGCTGCTGCTGTCGCTCAGTCCGGTTGGCTTCTTGATGAGAGTTAGCTGGTACCCTTCACCAAAGGTTGCCTTGAGAAACAGCGGGGAACCAACGCACTTGAGCTGACCGTTGGACAGGATAGCGATGCGATCGCCGAGGATGTCTGCTTCATCCATGTGGTGGGTGCACAAAATGATCGTACGACCTGTTGGGTAGAGACCAGAGAGCTGAGTTAAATAACTAGAATGTTAGTTTGCTGTGGGGAGTGAAGCCTTCCGGGCTCATGCATGTTTGGGCATAAACCTACGGAAAGCCCAGAATATAGTACAGCATTAGTATGGGCGTTTGCGCCTTAGTGTTTGTACTGATTTTTATACATTGAAGGAGGAGGGGGGGGGGGTTTAATGGTACTGAGACAAAACGCTGATGTTGCTGCCAACCTTCTGCAAGGAGAAGATGAAACAACCAAACATTACGAGAAATATGCACATCCCCCCCCCCCCCCTGAGTACAATGAACTGGAAACCATACCCTGCTTGTACTTGATGAGCAGGTCCCAGATGGCACGACGGGCGCATGGATCAACCCCTGCCGTCGGCTCGTCCAGAATCACGGTGCGGGAACCCCCGACGAATGCTATGGCAACGGAGAGTTTCCGCTGCATACCGCCCGACAGCGTGTTAACTACGCTGCCGCGTTTCTTCAGCAAACCAATGTCCGTGATGATCCTGACAATTTGGGATCGAGGGGAAATAAAAACGGAGATTAAAAACAAAAGAATGTGAATGAATGAAACATATTTTGAGATTGAAAGTGAAATAATGTAGTTCTGCAATCTACTTGCCAAGTGAAATGACCTGAAATACATTTGTGATAAAAATTAGAGAAAGATTCTGCCAGGAATACATTTGTGATAAAAATTTGAGAAAGATTCTGCCAGGAAAGAAACGTCAGGCCCTCCTATTACTTTTATCATATTTCAAGATTATCATAATTATAATATTGGAAATATTATCAATATACTTTAAGAAACAACAGTTTTTTTCACTTACTAGTTTTAGCCTACTAAATATGTGCTTAATCCTAACCTGCAATGTTTTTCATATCGCCCTGCGAAATCCAACAATTTCTAACAAAATTTAAATAAGAAGCCTGCTAAATACAACAAAATCCAACAGCAAATTTTGTTGGATTCTGCAGTGTACCACCTACACACCAGCCTTGGCATTTTGCAGCTACCCTGCTGAATCTAACAAAATACAACAGGTATTTGTTTGTAATGAGCCCTGCCAAATCCAACAAAATCCAACAAACTTTTTACTAGAAGTCTGCTTCCACCCTCCTAAATACAACAAAACCCAACGGGTATATTTACCCTCCACCCTTCCAATATCCAACACATGTCGTTTCAACAAATTACAACAGCTTTTTACCATTGTTGGATTTTGTTGGATTTAACAGGGATTAGAGTTAAAGCAATTTTTTTATTTGATTTGATTTATTCAGGTTTCAACCGACTCATTAACAATGACAGATAAAAATAAGCACAATAAATAAGACAGTTTTACAGGCTTATTTCCATTGGGGTCCTAACATAATGGACAAATATGCCCACTTAAAAAAACCAAAAAAACAGAGTAATTAAAAATAAAAAATAAAAATGAATACAACAATTAACTTAGTTGACTATCAAATTACATTTCCACAAGTTCATATCAAATACATTCAAAATTGCGATTTAAATCAGATGCATATTCAGAGAAGACTATCAAACCCCAAGTTAGTCAAAGAATCCCCATCACAATAAAGAAACCCCTGTAGTTACCCATATAACTACAGCATCAACCATGTCAAGAATGAAAACACCAAACTATAAACATCAATGAACAACTGCAGGGTTGCCTAAATAGGGACAAACAAATTAAATGGAGTGAATATTAATGCATCAAGATTGACCCCCTTCTAAAAAACACCATACACTCAGAATAGACACAATTGACCAATCACAGTAGTGAATGCTACTTGTGAAATACTGTCGCGTCACACCAACCACAATTCGACACAGAACACATACAATCTGAGCAAAAATAAATTACTGCACAGAATTCCAGAGGGTTGTCTCTGAGCTGTGGCTAGGCGTCAAGGAGCGATAGGTCAATTGTCGGAAGACAATTGGTCACTTACTTGGTCATTTCTGACTTGATGCGAGAGCTAGGCATTCCCTTCAGTAGGCAGTAAAACCAGATGTGTTCCTCCACGGTCAACCTGCATTCAGAGAGATTTAAAAGAATTTGTTTAAAAGAACTATGAAATAAATACCCAGCTCAACTTGTGTTCACACATATAACCATGTCTTACGACGACACGTGTATGACCTAATTGCTCATTTGCATTTGAAGTAAAAGGATGGCCACGGTTTTCAATTCTTGTAAAGTCTTTCTAATTTTAATAGTCATGAAGAGGGTGCTATTTTTGTTTGGTAATAGAAGGAACTTCTTGTCCAAAGACTGAAACCATTCCTCCAAAAGTAACCCGTTAACAATCAGGGATGTAGTCGAGTCCATCATCACAAGTCCATCACAAGCCCTCCAGTCCTGACTTGACATCTCTGATAACAATGCTTTGTAGAAATGTTTGCCGAGACATGGATTCCATAACACAATGCCATCGTGACACCACTACCGCGTTTTTGACGAAATCACGTTTTGGGCTCATGAATATAAAATTTCCATTTCCATAAAAAAATTTTCTTTGTAATTGTTCCCTGTATTTGCTGCAACGGACCTGGATTTTTGTTGTTACAACCTGGAAATAACACCGGTCTTTATTACATGGCCCACGTCCACGTGTTACATTGACAAATGTAACAAAGTAAAAACCAGAACCACTATCTGCTCGTAGTCTATATGAGAAATATTTCGCTTCCAGACAAAGAATTTCTTTTTCTCTAATTTGAAGACGGTCTTACCTGTCAAAGAGTGCGTTGTGTTGTGGGCACATCCCCAGGCTTTTACGTATTGTTGTCATGTCCGAGCGGATGTCTGACCCGTAGATATGTGCCGTTCCGGACGAGGGTGGGAACAGTCCAGTCAGCATGGAGCTGCAGAATCAATCAAATTCTTATTCAAAATTTCTTCTTATTATTATCAGCAACTGAAACATGTGCAAATGGTTGGATTTTAAGCACAATCGCAAAAGTATTCAAACAAATCCAATATTTCCATCATACTCAAACCATGAAAGATATAAATTGCATGTTGGCTTTTGTGTACAATTTATGGCCTAATCTGACAATGTTGCTCGTCTGAAATAAACTTCCAAGACATTTTAATGTTGCATCTTGATAACCAAATTGAATTTACAGCCATATCTCAATATAAATGCTCAATTATAATTTTTAGATTTTTGTTTTATCTTGAATATTATCATCTTACATTGTTGTTGTTTTCCCTGCACCATTGTGGCCAAGAAACGACGTTATCTGCCCCTCGTAAAACTTCAAACTTAGTTTATTGACGGCTTGCTTCCCGCCAGCCTGGTACACCTACAATTCACAAGAAAGCTCATGTCAACTGGATCAACGCAATGCATGTTATCAAATCCTGCAACAAGAAACAAGTATTTAGCACGTACTGAATATAGCAGTGCTATAACAACCTATGTCAGTGACAGCAATCAAGTCAGATTCCAGTTGCAACTGTCAATGATTCAACTCGACTAAAGTCACCGCCAGTAAATAATTTGACTCACTCAACTCTCTCTCCACTTGGGGGAGGTGAGTTGGTCTCACCAACGGTGAAAGTTACCGAATTTTCAGACCTACAGACCTATGATTAAAGCAGAGGATTCATATACATTTTTGAAATTTGACACAGGTTTAAATAAGCATGTGTGTACAGGCATCTACAAAGAAGGACCTCTACCAGTTTTCCAGTGGGGCTCCGAGCCTGATACTGACCTTGCTAAGTTTGTCAATGCTGACGCCCAGTGGCAGGTGTGTGGGATCCGGCTCCATGTATGCACCTGTCACAGACAGATAATTGATTAATCATTCATCGACCATAATTTATCAGTTCCTAGTCAATTTCCAAAATCCAAAAAGGTATTATTCTTAATCAAACAATTAATTAATTAGTCGGTTTACTGTTTTATGCAGTCGTGATTTTTTTGTAAAGCGTTTTGAGATTTTTAATGTAAAACGCTATATTAAGAATAAATTATTATTATTTGAGTCCAATGTAGTCACTCTGGTTTATTTCTTAATTAATTCCTCTTGTTTTTATTATTAAACCTAGTTATGCTCTTATTGTTAAAGTCTTGTCTTTGTATTTCTGTCTTGATTTATCTTTTTAATTTGAGGACCCCAAATGATCAGCTCTTGCTAGAGTTACCCTCACTAAAGATAAATTAATTAATATAATTAATATCCGATAAAATTCCCCCACTGCAGAGCACGTGAATGAAAACGCAAAGTTTGTTATTAACAAAAAGCTCAATGGCAAAAATAATTTCAAGGCATTTCAAGGCATTTTGGGAGTCATAACGAACATTGCAGGAAGATCCTACCCATGAATGTCATGTTCAAAAATGAGAAACTGGTATCCTGTCTTACTATTGATGGTGTTGTGCATTTCGCATGCCTGATGCTCCTCCACGACTGACAATGGAGAATGACGACCTCTCCGGCAACGAATGCAACAGTCACAGCAGGTGGAATGGTCCGTGTCACCAGGATGATGACCGAACCAATAGGATCGCTGGAAAGGGAAGTACCAGGGACGGGGGAGACCGTACGATCCTGCCGAAAAGATGCATAGGGAATAGTATAAGCCAGTTTGGCAGTTCAACTGCGCATGTGCACATTGACATTTTATCCCGAATGACCTGTGTGACCTAACACGCGCGTGTGAACGCGAAAGGTGGTCGCACAACGCGCACGTGTTAAATTCAATCAGAATGGGCGTTCGCGTAACATGACGTGACATTACCTCAGCAATTTTATCCCGAATAACCTTTGACCTTTGAGATACCGAACTGGCTTGTTGATGGCGGGTATTAACATGGCACATCGTCTAACGTGGCAAACCTTGGGTTCTTCTCTGCAGCACCTAGGTACCATGTCATCAGTGTGAAGATGGAATCCCCAATGAAAAATTTCCATCTTCACACTGATAACGCAGTACTCACTGCTACATATGATTCAAATCGGCAAGCTGACTCCGGCAAGCTCAGTGGTCAAGACTTCAGTACTCTTCAGCAGGAGGTCGCGGGTTCGAGTCCCCACCTGAGTAAGCCTGCAAATTTTTTCCCACAGGCTCTCGGAAAGTGCCGAGCACACAGTTCTTCGTACACTACGTCGGGAAAGGGCAAAAAATGTCTTCTAATTTACATCACCCCCGACGCAAATTCCACCTTCTCAATAAAATGACTTCTCGTATTTCTTACCTGGATGTACGCCTTCTATGTACAAAGTCAGCAGACAGTATATGAACATATCAACCAGCATCATGACAATCACGTGCAGGAGATTGAAGGAGTCGTGCTCTACCGGACTCCTACCGATGTTGTTCCATTGGATTCCCACACCGTTCTCCTCATACAAGGCAAAGTACCGGGCTCCCAACCCAAAAGCAGAGGTGGATAGGAGCGACTACGGGCAAAATAACAAGACAGAGAATGTTTTCTTTTGCCCCGAGCGAAGCTAAAAGCCACTTGAGGTACGGAGCTACAAAAAGAAAAAGAATCGGAGACTCAGGAGGTAGGAATTAATATTCCTCTTGAAGCAGGAAAGATCGTCAGATGAATGAAAACATGCACCAGACAAAGAATTCTATAGAGATGCAGAACGAGGGAAAAAGCTATTGGCATAGCTTTTTGTTCTACATCTAGGTACAGCTAGAGTAAACTGGTGGGGACAGGCGGAAAGCCGCGTTTCACGCTCAAACACCCTAACTAGAGGAACCAAGCTGGACAAGCCGGTGGAACATTTACCACAAAATATCTGTTCAACAGACTAAAGAGTATAGCAACATATCTCCAGACTTACCACTGCAGTCTTTAAGAAGCTGGATATATCCACAGAAGCTAAACTCTCCTCTCGTATGGCGATGTACAGACACGGCACGTAGCTGGTGAAGTAAATGATTCCGGCCCAGGCCGAGGCCAGTTTGGCTTTGGAGAAAGCCACACTCACAAGAAAACTGCAAGGAATTGGGGACGGGAAAAAACTACTGCACGTCACTCAAATACAAATTGATGGATATTAAAATTACCCATATCAAAATGTTAACCTCTTGAATACGGACGGCGGCCATAGCTGCTGTTTGGAAAAGACCACCTGGGCAGTTGTTATCTATATGCGCATTCCTGCGCATACTCAATCCATACATGTTTTATCTATATTGTTCTTGTATGGGAGTGTAATGAATAGATGGAGCTTTTTCAAACAAAACTTTTAGTTACATGAAGGGGGAGGGGGGGGGGTGCTCTAAGTGCGATAAATAGGACCACTCTATTCAGGGTGGTGCCTATTGTTTGCATTTACGCCTGGCTGCACAGCCCATTCTCGGCATACCAGCACCCCATCAAAAACAGCCGGATGCATGGGGTTAATACTGTAAACTTTCTCACTGGTCTGTCACTGCATTCTGTGACTTACCAGAAGCAAATGGTTGCCATGGCGAAGATGGTAAGAGTCAGCCAGACAATGACCGGATCGCTGTGGACGAGTATTTCGCCGTACTTCAGGATGCAGATCAGCGCGGCGATGGTCAGCGACATCTGGGTGAAGCCGACGATAAACCAGGCCACCCAGTGGACGGCATTACTAAGACCCATCATCTTCATGACCTACAGGAACGGGCAAGTTTAATCACGCAAGACTAGTTACCAAGGTTGATTCGTGACTGTGCAGTGACATCCAAATGCGAACGACACCTAGTCGAACTATGGTTAATTAGAAGAGGTTTTTGCCCTTTTACGATGTAGTGCATGAGGCACTGCATACTCAGTGCTTTCCGAGAGCCTGTGGGAAAAAAATTCACATGCCTACTCCAGGCCTCGACCTTAGCACTAGCCCGGCGTACAATGTCTAGTAAAAACTGCTCCGGGCTAGTCAGAAGCACTCTTCAACTTGCCCGGCGGGCTAGTCAAAAAAATATATACCTACCTGTTTAAAATTGTCACTTTTGCTTGAGATGAATAAAACGGAAGTCCTTGTGAAGTTTGGGTGAATGTTCTTGTTTTATTTAATGACTACTTGTACAGCGCTGCGGGTTCTCATGCAATCAGTATACTTGTGCCGCGCCACCGCACCATGCATGCTTGTTGTAACTTCGGCTATACGTACGTACGTACGTACACACACACACACATGCCATTCATTGCGCGATGTCACGAGTGACCCGAACTGAAGCCAGCTTTGATAAATGGCCCATTCGGGGAATTCCACGTACAATGTACATACTGAGCATACGCATTGGTCCTTTACCAACCTCGTTACCATGGGTACGATCTTGCGGCGCCATGTTTTCCCACCATGCCTTGCGCGATCTTATGCCTTGCGCGATCTTCCTTCGTTAGTGAAGGAACGCACACGCGCCCATGGAGTCGAGGATGGTCCTTTACCTCAGCAATATTCGCGCTAGCTTTTGCATGCATGCATGCAGTGCAGTGTACTGTACTGTGAATGAAAGAAAGTTCATGCGTGTGGTAATTCGTGCGTGGGCCTTTGATCGATGACAGCCGGCCGTGTACGTACGTTGTTGGTAGAAAGTTTTCAGTCATGTGGCGATATCTAAATGTGTCTGATCCTTCCAAAAAAGGAAGCAAAAGAGAATATGATACAAACTACGACAAAAACAAAAGACAACGTGTCTACAGACAAGACTGGGAGCGGGACTTCAGCTGGCTAAGCTACGATAGACAAACGATGTTTTGCCGTGTGTGCCGCGAAATGAAAATGGCTGGAGGCAGTGGAAGGAAACAGAACCTTTTCTACTATGGCACAGACAATTTCCGAATAGATTCTGTTAAGTCACATGATCAGTCGGACAACCACAAGATTGCAAAATCACGTATAACTGTTGAATCCTCAAATTTTAATACAATATTTCCGACACATAGGGAGTTATCATTAATGAGATGTTACAATGTGTCCATTAAATGTGGGCTAGTAAAAATTTCTGCGGGCTAGTAAAAAACCCAGTTAACTTGCCCGGTGGGCTAGTTAAAAAAAAGCTTAAGGGCAAGGCCTGCTACTCGGGTGGGATTCGAACCCACGACCTCCTGCTTACTAGTGATTACATGGTACCTGCTGCTACATTGATTCGAACCGGCCAGCCGTGCACTAGTGAACAGGACTGAGGTCATGGGTGTTTAACAGCTCTGACTTGGAACACTTTAATTCCTCATTGTCCACCGGGATTAGTGCTGCCACAATAAGCCAGTTCGGTATTTCAACTGCGCATGTGCATGTGAACGCAAAAGGAGGTCGCACAACGCGCACGTGTTAATTTCAATCAGAATGGGCGTTCACGTAACATGGCGTAATATTAAGTCAGCAATTTTATCCCGAATAACCTTTGACCTTTGAGATACCGAACTGGCTTATTGGATTCTCTGTAAAGCACTTGCAGCCAGCGGACCACACACTCCTCATGAATATTGCCCTGATGAAAATGCCTGTGTGCACTAACCTGTATAGGAGGACCTCATTATCTCTACACCAGCGGGGCTTTTAGGCTGATACCGTGAACAAACAGCATTACCGCAATTCAGATAAAATGAAATGATCCCTTACAATCATTCAGACTGGTCACTCAGTTTTACACATTCACATGATTCACATGATGGAATTAATTGTGGATAATTAGCTCATTCGTAGATATGAGAATTAAGGTGAGGTTTGGCAGTTTTATTCGTGTTTACTGACCTCTTTCAGCCTGACTTCCTTCTCGTACACGATGCTTTGTGTAAACATGGCGACATAGTACACCCAGGATACAATCAGCATCATCGGCATGATATGCTCAATCATAAACATGAAACTGTCGGAGGAGCAAAACACGAGAATTCAGCTGGGAAAACTTTCAAAGCCTAGTCTTAAAAATGCCACATGCAAGTTGGAATAATTATATTTCTTTTTTTTGGGGGGGGGGGGGGTGGAGCTTTGATTTATTTTTACTAAAAGATAACAACGGGTCTGTTTCCACAATAAAAGAAATATTTTTGAGTGATGGCCATCTAGAAACTCACAGGGCTTGTATCGGGAAAGTCTGACATGCTGTGTGTAGGTGTGACGAAGACACCTGCAGTAGGGTGGCACTGTAGAGGTGTGCACTGTTACCCACATGCGCAATGGGTGGGGTTTAATCAACGGGTCCATTGTTGTATGGTGACACTCGCTGCCACCCTAACAAATTAGCTTTACTTTCAAATTTACAGAAAATTATTGGGTTGAAATTATTTTTCAGACACGAACATAAAAATTCAACAGATTTTAATACTTGATTCAGTAAATGATTTTTGATTAATTCAAGTGCCATTGGAGTTTTTACACTAGCCTCCATGAATGTTTTTCACATCACTCTGATAAATCCAATAATTTCCAACAAAACTGAAATGAGAATCCTGCTAAATACAGCAAAATCCAACAGCAAATTTTGTTGGATTCTGCAGTGTACCACCTACACACCAGCCTTGGCATTTTGCAGCTACCCTGCTGAATCCAACAAAATATAACCGGTATTTGTTTGTATGAGCCCTGCCAAATCCAACAAAATCCAACTGAAATTTTGTTAGAAGTCTGCTTCCACCCTCCTAAATACAACAAAACCCAACAGGAATAATTTAACTGCTACCCTGCTGAATACAACAATATTCAACACACCATGTAATATGTTGACTGCTAAATCCAACAAATTACAACGGCTTTTTACCACTGTTGGATTTTGTTGGATTTTGTTGGATTTAGCAGGGTTAGGGTTAATATGTTTCTATACTCACTTATCCCTGATGTAGCATGGATATGGGAACTCCTGGATGTAATTCCCTGGCTCCACGACTCTCCTGCCCACTCTCTTGTTAATGATAGCTCTCTCGATGATGTCCTGGATCCAAACAAAGCCGTACGTGTAGTAGCCCAGCGTGGACTTGTGGTTGGAACCGGGCGCCCAGAACCGGCGGCGAATCAGATCGCTGCGATCGGTGAAGGATGTGTTCTGGCGGATCTTGTAGACAATGTGGGGTGGCAGCTTGCCGTCTTCGTCCACTTCAAACACCAGACCTTCAAGTACGTAAAACAACATGTGCTGAAACCGTTCTGTCAAATGTTAACCTTCCTATACGGTAGAACTTTGCTATAACAAACACTGCTATACCGAACATTTGGCTTTAACGAACATCATTAATTTTCAGTAATGAATGGATTGGGGGGGGGGGGGGTAGTATTTTATAGCAAATACTGTAAAACTGACCTGTTTAAAGTTTTGTGTGCATAGATGCTGGGAAAATTAAAATAGAAATAAAATTCTTGTCATGGTAGTCTGATTCCCTGATAGATATCAGGGAATTAGACTATTTCCAACGATGATCAGTCGACCATCGCTAGAAATTGTTACAAAAATTCCACTTTTTTGGAAAAACGACAGCACACCAGGTGCCATGATTTCACAGGATGCTTGAGACTATTATTTACTTACAGTCAAGTAAGGTATTGCATGATAATTCAATAGTTCGTCTTCTTTTATGTTTGCAAATGTTGTGTATTTCCTTTAAGTTCCGGAACTCACTTGCAAAGATGGTTACGTTTTCATGCAGGGCATCATTCAGGATGTAGTCGATCAACGATTCCTCGTCCTCGAACGGCCGATACACATTGAAGTCCACGTTGCCAGCCAGGTTCAGCCATCCGCACGCCGCATTGTCAATCACATCCAGTCTCTGCTCAATGCTGGTGGTGTTGATGTGGGCACGGTTTCTGATGAGGTCACCAAGGTCGGACGAGGTCAGCTGGGTGACGTTTTGGAAGAGCAAGGGGTGACTGGAATAGTCATCTTCCATCTGATGTACATAAAAAATAAAAACGATGGGAAACAAAATCAGTATGAGAGGGAGGGCAGAGAAGAGGGTGTGGCTATCACAATACTCCTCCCACCATAGGGTAAGGCAGAACTCTCCCATACAACCGCCACGACGTTCAACGCAGAGCAAGTTTGAGCAGTGATCAGCTGTCCACTACTAGCCGATGCTGAAGCAAGCTTGCGCATCAAAGTTAAGCTTTGCACGTGACTGGCTTATGGTGACTGCAGCCAGTCTTCATATGAATGTACACAAAAAAGACATTACCGTGTGCCACTCACGCACCCCAGAATGGACGCACAATGGAAAAGGACTCAGACTGCTCACCCAGTGCTGTAATTTTCACATTACGGAATAAAGGTAGAGTTGGAAGCGATGGATTACACAAAAAGAAAAAGCAACCCGTAAGAAACGAACTTACTTGTGCGAGCCAGCGGAGTGCAAGTTGAGTGCTGTCCATGTGCATGTATGTGCGTATTTCTTGGGATATATTACGCCAGAGTCGCGTGTAGTGCGTGATGTTCTGCATCAGATGGATCATGTCGCTTGCCTGAGAATAAGAAGAAAAGTTTTAACAAAAATTATTAAAAAGTATATTTGTTTAATTGGACTAGGGTTAATTACGGTTACGGTTAGCCTAATGTTTACCGACTCGAGGGTGACGGGGCCTCCAAATTGCTCCCCAGTGACCTTTGACCAATTTATTTTCTGAAGAAATTAAAGTGCCACTGTGTGACAACGGGAAAACATTTCGGGTGTCTTTTTCAGGAAATGTTATTTACCCTCTCTCCTCTAACTACCCAAATCCAACATGGCAGCACTGTTGCTTCTTGTTACGTGGGTAATAAGGGTAATATACAGGCTTTCAAGCAGACTCGGGCGAAAAAGTAGGAGAACAGTAGGATAAAAATGTTCAATACAGGACTTTGGAAGACGGAGCATCACAAGCCTCATTTGGCATGTTCTGTACTCACAACACTTGTGCTCTTTGAAGTAAAGTTGCAGTACTCCTGCACCCATATGACAGTGTGTAACACTTGTGAACATTTTTCAATAAGATTTCATTTTTCAGTTGTGGGGAAAAAAAGTAGGAAAAGTAGGAGCAAAGTAAAAAAAAAATAGGGAAAAGTAGGAAAAGTTGAAAGCCTGGTGTAGACTCACCTTATCAATCAGGTCATTGACATCGGTGGTGTTTGGGGCGTACAGGATCTGGGGGTTGCTGAACAGGACGTGAAGCAGCAGACCAAGACTCTTCTTCTGATGCTTGTTGAGGTGCATGGCCTTGAAGTCCCCTTTGGCCAACGCCTCGTCGTTGACCTTGAGCTCCTGACCGCACAGGCCGTACTGCATCTTGGCCCACAACTTGTACAGCTCGGCCAGTTTCTTGGACTTCTCGTCCTGCTCTGGCTTCTCTGTGTAAAAGAAGTAACCAATAGACAGATGAATTAAGCCCCGCCCCTCGACACACTGACCAATCAGCCGTGACTACAGGTTGACAAGTCCGACAAAGGCATGCATGTGCACATGTGTGGCATGCACGGCTGCAACACGGCTGCACAAATTGTTACCAGTGGGCGGGGTTTAAAGCATTGGGTCAAGTGCGTTGGTGCTCTGGCAAGTAGAGGTTTAAGATAATTTTTGTGAACCGCTAAATACAGCAGAAAATTCTTTGATAACGTATTTCACGGGTCAGCAAGGAATTCCGGCCGGTGCATATGTGTACATTCAATTTCGTTGCTAGCTCGGTTAGCACAGAACTGCCGGCCGTCAGCACAGAATTCTACATGTCGGTTCCCATGAAATTGGGTGCTGGTTAGACTCGTTTTATTATATCAACCTAGACGTACCATCTTTGTTAGCTTCCGTGGTGGTTAACACAGTCTGTAGTTTTATCATTGGTATGGCCGTTGTGCCGTCTTGAGAAGCGTTGTTTATCTCATCAGCGGACATGCCCGAGGAATTGCCTTCGTCTTTCAAATCGTCCAAGTAGGAATTCTGAAAATGTAGTATCAAAAACAGTAACGGTCAACTGCCATACAACTGACCCACTGAAAAACTGATAAACAGAAACAGACACCTAAAAAGGTGAATTAGTTCTAGAAGTGACGAAAACTTTAAATTCTATCCCGTAAGTATACGTACCCAATCTTTCCAAGACATTGGCTGGGATGTGGACGGCCGAGATGAAGACGATGAATACTGTGTACTTGGCGATGCTGACGTCGACACCGTGTCAGGGGTCGTTGTGGGTTCTTCTGGACAATTATCGCCGGGCAGGTCCAGAGCAAAGTTATACAGATCGTTCAACGTCTCTTGGAACATGGCAAACTTGTGAAGCTATATGAGAGAGAGGGGGAGACATAATTAAAAATGTAGACAAGGGTTTGGGTTAAAAATGAATCTTTCAACAGTGCTGGTGTTTACATTTTTCTAAATTCAGTTCATGGAAACAAAATCTTGTTTTATATACATTGTTCCCTCACTAAAGGTATGATTTAGCTTGGAAGGCAGTGTTCATATTTTATGTAATTCAACATAGACATAAAAAGAAAACAAAAACGTGAAATTTCAGCTAAATATATAGCAACTGAGTCACTGGAAAATTAGCGGCCATTCCACACCTCGGTCATTATTGACATGGTAAAAAAGTCAGCACACCTTTATCCCGTATTCATAAATGACTCAGCGAGTTTCACTATCCCTTTTGGTCGAGAGCCTGTCACGTGGGTGTGTTTAAACGGTTGTTTAAACACGGCTGGAAGTTGTTTAAACACGGCGCGGTTTAAAAGAAATGTCCCGGTGTCACACGAAATGTAGAGTCCTACAAAATCTGGTCCATTTTATTGGTTAAACACTCGAGCGACCAGTCACTCTCCTAATAACGCAAGCGCAATACTACCGATGCGTCCGTATTTAGAGTCCATAATTTCACACTACACCAGCACTGCTGCGTTCTGCACCACCTGGCGAGCGCGTGGCGAGCGCGTCGCGCGCGCATCAATTTCCATATAAGGAAATGTTTAGCACTACTCGCGCGTGGCACGAACCATTAAATAGCTGAAGGGGTGTTTTACAAACCAAGGTAAAAAAAATTGAACAAAATCATTGGAAATGTATAATTTTAGGTGGTTTTTGCTTAATTATACAAAAGGCATTTTATGAATGGGAATAAGTATGTGCTGGGCCGGTTTTAAACGTACGTTTAAAACCGCCTTGGGGCTTGGACGCCCAGGGAATTGGGGAAATATCAACTCCACTATTCACTATATTGCGTGTGACGCCTGTGTGCAAAGTTGTCAAAGAACTCGCAGATGGCGATAGGTCAATAAATGGTCATACATACCTCCTCCATAACAGCTAATGCTTTCTCTCTTGTCGCTTGAAGATGGGCACTTGAGATATTCAACTGCAATTCAACAAAACAATACCCAATGCACGCTGCCAATAGTTACTAATTCTGGCCTTTCAAACACACTATTTGATCACACTGCAATACATGGGTTGAGAAAGGCGGACTAGTGGTAACAACGCTCATATGCACAGTGACATCACATATGAACGACTCTAGTCAAGTTATTGTGTCACTGGTCCCCTGTCTACTCATCACAGTTTAGCATGACAACACTGCTACTGGAACCAGCACGACCATGCCTTATAGAGGAATTTCACATTAGCCCCTTCTGCGCACTTCCGGGTTGAAAGCGAGAATGTCAAAACAACGCTTTTCAGCACATTTATTCATGCATGAATTAATCAGGCCATAAAAGGCAGCGCAGGCGAACGATCAGCATAAAGTTGTTTACTGTGACATTGAGATCCTCGTTTTCAAACGCGGAAGTGCGCAGATTGTGCTAAACTCGTTGTGGGATTCCTCTATGGGTTGGTTCAAGGTGGTCAACCAGACATGGCTGACTAGCCAGTGTTCCCATTTATTGATTGAGTCGGCAAAACTCAATAACTGTAGTTTAGACAACTTTAACCCTAACCCCCTACATCATTTTTCCTACATGTAACCTGAATCCTCCAATATCCTCCGATTCCCAAATCCTCCAATGTTTGTTACTGGAGACCACTGCCTGAATCCTGCAAAATCCTCGAGTGGGTTTTAGATAGACACCCCCGTAACCTAAATCCTCTGAAATCACCAAGCACCAGATTGAGCCTGATGAGCTGGATCCTCCATTTTCCTCCAGAGGCAATATCCTCTCATACCCTCAATCCTCCAAATTCCTCCATTTGACAAAGAGGATTTTGGAGGATTTGGGAAGGTTAGGGTTAAAGCCATTAGCAGGGGTGAGATTAGCCGAAAATGAAAAAATTCATGAAATCTGCAGTGTTTGGGGTTTGCCGAGGACCCCAGAGCAACGCCGAGTCCATGGTTTGTATTCTCCCTTAAAATACCCGTTTCTATTGGTCTATATCCACTTTTACAGGTAAAAACTCCTTTAGGGTAACACCTCAGGAATTTCAGCTTTCAAAAGAGATTCTTTAAAAATCCTGACCAATCTCAACCCTGCATTAGATTCTTTGCAGATGAATCTGACTGCGCATACCTTGTGGAGGAATGCATTCATATCCAACTGATCCTTTAAGACTGCAGAAAACTCCTCAAATATGACGTGTGCATCTTGCCTGTTGCACAGATCTTCAACCATGTGACCCTGCTTACAGAAAATAAACAATAACAGTCACATTTAATAAAAAAATAAAAAAAAAAAAAAAAAAAAAGCTTAAAAGTGTCAATTATCAAAACAAGGCCCAATTTCATTGAACTGTTTAGCGGAAAATATCGCCTAGCAAATTTACTTGCTTAGCCAAAATCAGATGAGAACCAGTTACAAACAATACTGTAACACAGTATTTTGGCTGGTATCCTGCATTTTCTTCTATTCAAATCTTTTCTGTACTTAAAAAGAAAAAATTGTGTACTAAGCAGCTTCATGTAATTGCTTCACAAAATTCAAAGATCGTGATAAACTTTCTTGTGCTTACAGAGCTATTAAGCTGACTAGTGTCCGAGTCATACAGCGAAGCAATGGTGTTCCCGTTGCACATGATGTCTTGAAGTTCGGCAGGAGAAAGCACTGAGTCCTAGAAGAAAAAAAAGAATGAGTTCTTTCAAAGTTTCATCATACAGCAACCGCACCGGTATCAATTTCATTCATAAAGGCACTCAGGCTTTCAGGTAGACCCAGGTGAATAAGTGGGGGAATAGTAACATCAACATTTTTAACAATATAAAAAAACAGGACAAAAATAGGATTTTGGATGACAAAATCAGAATAAAAGGTAGGACTTTTGCAGGCTTTCGCGAGTAGTTTTCGTTGATACTCACTCAACCATGTCAACAGCATCACAAGCCTCATTTGGCATGTTCTGTACTCACAACACTTGTTGCTCCATCCTCAACTAAGCTCTTGGAAGTGAAGTTGCAGTACTCCTGCACCCAAGCCCTTCATTGTGTGATTTTCATATGACAGTGTGTAACACTCACGAAAAATATTCAATGAGATTTCATTTTTCGGAGTTGGTGGACAAAAAGTAGGAAAAAGCAGGAAAAATATAGGAATTTCAAGAAAAAAGTAGGAAAAGTAGGAGCAAGGTGAAACAAAATTGGGAAAAGTAGGAAAAGTAGGAATACTTGAAAGCCTGTAAGTGTGATTAATGATGTACTTCAGACCTCAAAGCCAATAAAAAATGTTGGATTATAGGTAATGATCAAAAATCAAATTGAGTAGTTTCAATCTGAAAGCTTACTGTATATAAAGATGGTACCAGTAACAATCCTGTGAAACATTTCCGAGAAATTGAAGACCTCCAAAAATGCTGTGGTTTATTTTGATTTCAACAATTGAAATAAACACATTTTGAATGTCTACAAAATCAATGTTAAAACAAGAACAATAAACAAAACATACACAAACAAAACAGACAAACAAAACATAGACAAACAAAACATAGGCAAACAAAACG
This sequence comes from Hippasteria phrygiana, assembly GCA_037893225.1. NCBI lineage: Eukaryota > Metazoa > Echinodermata > Asteroidea > Valvatida > Goniasteridae > Hippasteria > Hippasteria phrygiana. Next base: position 374,913 of record JAZGUH010000793.1, on the reverse strand, counting down.
AATCCAATTTAAAACACTCTTGTACACAATTTTCGGTACATTCTGCAGGTATTGGTAACAGGGTTACAAAAAGTACGCACCATGTACTCCTGGCTCAATCTGGATATGTCATCATCCGCCACACCGGCCGTCCGATTCGAGGCCTTGCCGTATCCCAACCCACTCAGGAAACCCACGGGCTGTAGCGTCAGCAATCCCAGCAGCCCACCGAAGCTGAACAGCTCCTTGTCGGGCAGACGCTTGAAGACCGCCCCACAGCACTTGCTGTCCAGACGGTGCTCGAGGAACGTGGTGAAGTCTGAGGCATTCTGGGATGTATAGGTGGAGTTGGTGGTGTTCAGCATTCTCCCGTGGTCTGTCGTCTCGGGACGGTAGCCATACAGCAAGCGAAATATCTTGAGAAAGGACAACAAAGATAATTAGACCAATGTTCGGCTACATAAATTAGATCCTCATTGAGTGATCCCCACAATGTCGCTTCCCAGGTTGTATCGTAAGGTTGGGCATGATCCCTGGCTATACAGCATTATGGGTTTATAACTTCTGACATGACTAGCGCCCCTCCGAACAAAGATACTGACAATTTAGAAGACCGCCAACATAGGGCAAGATAGCTTAGTTGGTAGAGTGCCGGTACGTTCTGGAGGTCGCAGGTTCGAATCCCGCTCCTGCTAGTTTTCTTTGTTCACTTTGATTTTTTTAAACATAAATTAGAAGAGAGATTTTCACTCTTTCCCGACACAGTGTATGAAGCACTGTGTGCTCAGTGTTGTCCCGAGAGCCTGTGGGAAAAAATTCACAGGCTTACTGGGGTGGGACTCGAACCCACGACCTCCTGCTCACTAGTGCAGACATCTAAACCACTCGACCACCGAGCTTGCCGGGGTCAGCTGGCCTACTCCAATCCAATGTAGCAAAGATGACCACATAATCAGTGAGAAGATAGAATTTGCGTTGGGTATGATGTAAAGTAGAAGAGAGATTTTTGCCGCTTCATGGTGTAGTGTATGAAGCACTGTATGGCTCAGTGCTTTCAAAAAGCCTGTGGGGAAAATAAATATCAGTGTTTTCTGTGAGCCTGTGGGCAAGCTCAGTGGTTGAGTTGACGTCTGCACTTGTAAGCAGGAGGTCATGGGTTCGAGTCCCGCCAGAGTAAGCCTGTGAATTCTTTTTTCCATAGTGTCTCAAAAAGCACTAAGCATACTGTGCTACAGAAGATGAAAACCTCTCCTCTAATTTACATCATCCATCATCAAACAAAGTATGATACCGAAGTTCAATCCCAAATATCTCCCATATTAATCAAACTCACGCCACCAAATTAGTGTCATTATGCTGCCTGAGATCTTCTCTTTAAAATGGTTAGTCACTCACCCAAATCAGGTCATGAATTACTGAGCACGAGGTGTGTTAGGGGAAGTAGTTTGTCTCACAAACAGTGGAAGTTACATTGCACCTCTCCTGGTTCTATAGGTCTGAAAATTGGGATCTTTGGTATCGATTGAAGATTTATCCCCTATTTAGTTAGATCTGGACCCAGGAAAACTTGAGGTGGTAATGAGGCCAACCTCACCACCTCCGTTGTAGCCCTTTACCCAGAGTGGCTTTCAGCCTTGTATTCGGAGACTTCCATTAAAAAAAAATTATAAATTGATTAAAGACAAAACAAAACAAAACCAAAACGAAACAAAAACAACACACAACCGACTCCAACCCAGGTGAGTCTTTCAACCCATGACGAGAATCTCAACCCTGGCCTAGAGCAGGGTTAAGTTCAATCCGGGTTCAAATAAATAAACAAATAAACCATTTGATACAGATCAATTGTATACACATACATGTTTGATGTGGGGCTATATTTACCTCAGTTAGGCTCAGCTTGTTGTGCATTATCTGATGCGCATCTGACCTCGGAATACTCAGGTTACTGACCAAGTATGTCTCCAAAACGCTGTTATTCTTCACAATGTCATCCAGACTGAAATCTGCAAAACAAATAAAGTTGTTTTCAAATCAACCCATGGATCCTTGCAAAAAACAGACCAAGGCGTAGCATCTGTTCAGCTGCAATGCTACAACTGACTGTCCCACACCAACCACTCATCACAGGGGGATTGATCTGTTTTCACCGGCTGTTCCGAAACTCTGGAGAAAAAATATCTTTCCATTCACTTACACCAGTCTAGTTTATACTGCATTTGTATTACTGTTTACCTCTGTCTAATTCTTCATAGTCATTACCGGTACAATTGCTTTTGTGATGTATTTTGTGTAATAATCGTCTTGCTTGGCAGATACCGGTGTTTTACAAGTGTTCACCATTATTATTACTGAAACTTCTGCAAACTGCTATAGCAATCATCCGGCCAATTTTTGTGTACGTCTATCATCTGCCTTCAAGGGGTTTTAAAAGGCAAATGTAGGGGACACACAAGCATGCAGGGGAGGGACAGAGAAACACAAAAGAGGGATTAAGGATCAAGGGAGAATGGCAGTGGGTGAACATTATTAAGGGAGTTTTAAAAGAGAGGGGAAGGGCCAGCAAGGAACAAAGGAGTGTGGTTTGGGCGAGGATGAAAGAGGAGGGGTTGATAGAGGAGGACAATAAAGGAGTGTGACAAAAGGGGGTTAATAGGAGGTAGCAATTATGACAATTTTTACTTGTCTAAAGAGGTTTGCATGTTCTGTGTGAAATTATAATTGATGTGATTGGACAAAGCTGCACTGGTATGATTTTACAATATCAATTAAGTGCCCCCCCCCCATCCACACTCAAATTTATCTGTTTATTTTTCACTAATAACTGACAAGCCCCTCAATATTTGCCTCAATATTTGCCTACTGTGCTTAGACCCAAACAACCACTAAACTAGGATTGCAAGGGTCAGAAAATTGACACTTCATCACAGAGAGAAATTTTGGAAATTTTCTATGGAAAATTCCAACAATGTTTTGGAAATCAATATTTTGAGCTTTTTTGAAAATTCACGGCATTCCTGCCAACTTCCTGGTGGAAATTTACATTAAAAATTACCAGGAATTTTACAAATGTACACCAAACAAGTCATTTTTAATATTTCTTGTAACGTAACCATAGCAACAAAGGAAGGTTCAGCACTCTTGAATCTGATCAATATCCATTCACCGACACCAAATGTTGGCCAAGCTGCGACCTTTCAAACGCATGTTCTAACGTCAGTTTAATAGTTAAACTTTGAACAATCAGAATTTGGTTAAACATTTATTTGTACTACATGTGTACAAAGTGCTCCACATGTAACACAAAACTCAAACGCAGCGTCCATAAACGCTTCATGTGTGTGTACTGACATACATGTACCACGAATTGTTAAAAAGGTGATACGCTTTCCAATGAATAACTGAACAAAACCTTATGTCATATTGAAGAAAACATACAGGGCTTAGACAATAGAAAATACAATATGTACAATTTAACCAACCTTCTGCAAGAGCGAAATGCTGCTCTATAGAGCTTTTATCGTTCATCAAATTGTGGAATGCATCAAGTTCAACTGCGACACGCTCCAGTGAGAAGTCATCGTTAAAGAGTTGGTTTTCTCGTACGACCTTGTCCAGACGATTCAAGAATTGCTCAACCCTACGCGTCAAACAACAGGGGAAACAGATTAAGGGATTTCGTGCCTGATTTTTTGACATCCTCTTTTTTACTTCCGGGCTAAATATCAAGACACTAAAAAAGTTCTCATGATTAACGAACCAAGTTTTAATTAGAGTTATTATCAGAGGTGATAGGGTTGGTGACATTTTAAATTGCCAACCCTACCACCCTTACACTTTTCCTGGATCCAGATCTACATGAAAATACAGTAGAGGATAATTCTTCAACAGATTCCAGAGAAATTATCCCAATTTTCAGACCTATAGACCCAGGCAGGGTAACTTCCACCGTTGGTGAGACCAACTCACGTCCCTCACACTAAGTGCACCACATGAGACGACTCCACAATACATAATGCAACAACATGAACCTGTATGAAAAATTGAGTAGTAACATACGTGTGCATTGTACAATACATGTACATGTATGTGGTATGGCACAAGAAAATAAGCAGCAAGTCGCAGTGTGGCATTCTGAGTTACCAGCAATAAACAACCATTCTTTTTCACTGGGAAGTCAGCTTTTCGACTATCATGTTTACATCTGGAAAGCCCTCTTTTATCCGTATGTTTTAAAACTGAATTAAATAGTCTGCAAATATTGTTTTGGGGTGATTTCTTTTGAAAACTTGGATTACAGTATGCATGGTCTGCAAATTTTGAGTTTTATTTCATCAAAATAAAGGGACAAGACTATAAAAACTTTAAAATGTTAGAGTGGGGCCTAGGAATGAGCTACAACACATACAGGTACATGTGGTACATCAAATTCAAGCTTAAAACCTGTACTTTCAGGAGCTACATGTACCATAACGCATACATGCACCTGTACATTTGTAATCTTAATTTTCAAATGTTGACTCATCACTATAATAAACAACACCAAATTCACTAGTACGAAGGTTTTATAAACCATATGCTGTTAGTGACAGACTTGAAAAATACTATTTGCATAATATTTTGTCAAGCACATCGAGACACATCGAGCCACATTGCCTACGAAACGTGAACTGCATGAATTTATTCCTAATAAATAAATAAATACAATGCAGTGGCGTTGGCAGGTTCTGTTCAGAGGCCGGGAGGGGACAAAGGGGAAACAAGGCCATTTTCAAGAGGGACAAGAATTTTTTTCGGGGGGGGGGGGGGGGAACTATGCTCTCAAAATTTTTCTTCAAAAAAAAAAAGAAAAAAAAAAAAAGAGAGAGCAAGAGGTGCAGTTTAATCAAATCATTGTTTATAGTTCATTCAAATCAGGGTTCATTCACATCATGGTTTGCTCAAATGATAGTTCACTTAAATAAGGGTTCATTCAAAGCACAGTTCCTTCAAATCATAGCACAATCAGTTAATATTAAAATTATATTTCGTTCAAGTCATATTTCCTGTAATTGGGTAATGTTTCACACACTGCATACAAATTTACACACAACTCTTCCACGAAAAATCAATTTTATATATCAATGTGGGCAATTTACAACACAGAAAAGAATGTGTTAAAGAATAAACCATCTGTCGCCTCCAACAAATTCAAATCTTTTCTTCAAAGAAATCTTCACATTTTTAATTTTTTTATCTATTTTGGGCGCAAACAGGCTTTGTTTTTATGCTTCTAATGCACAAAAAGACACACCCAGCAGGGGCCTGAATTATTGTTGGACAGCAAATAATTCAAAACTTGTCAAATAATTATTTAATAACTAAACATGGTTGGATTTTTTTTTCATACCATTTCTCATTAAGAAGTGAAAAACCTTTGTATTGCTTGGACAAATAATTTTGAAAAGTAAACACATGGACATGAAGTACTTACTGAGGGTGAAACTTGAAGAACTGCAGACAATATATCTTTAAAGGTCTGTGGTTAAATGCAGTGTATTAAGCAGAAAGGCTTACATTCTGTTAAAATCTGTGTCATTTTGTGATGGTTGATAAAACATCATAATATGTCAAGTTGACAGTGATATGTTCAGTGAAAGCACTTGCTTTTATGTTTATTGAGATTTTCTCCAGATGTAAAATGGTTTATTGTGTGCTTCCCAAAGCTTTTCATAAATGCTGCCAGACTGAAATATCCTGCGAAGTACATGTACCCCTGGATGGATGAATGATAGGTGATACAGGTGATTTGTCAACTGTGAAGACAGGAAATGGTCCCATCCAAGGTCAGTGTGCAGCATTGCACAGTGAATGGGCTGGTTGTTGCAATTATTATTGGGTGTACTATCTATTTAAATATTTTGCATGAGGCTACCTTTTTGTGTTATAATACTGGTAGGATACATGTATAGCTTCAAAAATGATATAAAAACTATTAGTTTTAATATGAAAGCTTAATACTGTTTATAAAGATGGTACCAGTACCAATCCTCCCACGAAGTATTATCAGATGAAATACTGTCATTTTTTTGAAAATTGCACCCGAAGACCACCAAAAACAGTGGCCCCATTTCGTTCTCAACAGTCAAAATAAGCACAAAATCACTATTTTCTCATGACGTACATGACACATCGAGCTCAAACTTGTACACTGTATAGGTTTGTTATTTCATGTATTTGTACATACTATAAGAATCACACAACGTATAAATAAATGTCCAGAACTGTTTTGTCAGTTCTATCAATGCTGTGCGGTTATTTTGACTTCAAATACAAAATGTCCACAGAATCATCCACATGTATATATGTTACAAGGTTGTATTCAATTGTAACTGCATTATAAATACGATTCTAAAGAAACTTCTTATCAATATAACCTCAAAACAAGTACCATTGACCTTTCATTCTTTCTCAAAACAAGCAGTTCTAGCTATAGCTGACCTTTCATTTTTGCATGCAATGACATTTACAAATGTATGACGCTAGTGTGCAATATGAAGTTGCACAGTGATCCCTGCCACTTGCATCGACTGCTAAAATGCAATAAAACAATGCCCCAACAACTTTGTTCCCACTGTAGCATTCTGTTGCCTTTAGCAGGGTTAGGGTTAATGTATTTCGTGCAATTGTAATCCATCAATTATCTGTTTATTAATTGCATGTGTCACCATAATGTCTACTTTAAACCATTTGCTTTTGCTGTAATTTTTAGAAATAAATGGATGTGGGGGGTTAGTATTTTATAGCGTGCTAGCAAATACTTTAACACTGACCTGTTTAAAGTTTTGTGTGCATAGATGCTGGGAAAACTGAGAAAAAAAAATATGTTCTAGTAGTCTGGTTCCCTACTTTTAATAGACAAAACGGAGCAACTTCTGGGAATTATCAGGTTGGGGAACTGGACTATTTCCAACGATTGTCGGCCGACAATCGTTGGAAAACGATATAAATTTCCACTTTTCTTGAAAACGACAGCACACCGGGTGCCATGATTTCACGGGATGCTTGAGACTGCTATTTACTACGGTATTCCGTAATAATTCTGTAGTTTTGCTTTTTGATGTTTGCAAATGTTGTACATGTATACTACCTTTAATTAATATTCAATATTTTAGTATTTTTAACTGTGTAAATGTTTCTGTAAATTTGAATCTTGGTTTAAATTTTAACTAAACAGAATAATGAAAAAAAATACACGGCAGTCCTGCTAACAAATTCCCAATTCATTCCAATGCTGTGAACCAAATTGTCCAAATGATTATACATGCATGATGAAGGACTTTAGAAACATGACTTTGATAAAGTGAGAATTTACAATGACAAAATTGCAAGAAATGGAACAGCTCCAAGAATAATTGCTGCAACAATTTATTGTATATAAACTTTCCACCACAACTGCAAATATCTAAAATAATGGAAACTGTAATTTCTACATTTAAGTCATCTTTTTTTCTTTTTTTTAATCATTTTACGCACATTGATTACAACTTTACAAAAACATTCTGAATAGTAAAGCATTTGAAAAAAAAAAACTTAAGAAATGAATTACAATTTTACCAAGAAACTAAAAAGACGCTTACCCAGAATTCGGGTGATCTTGGAATCCAAACGGATCTCTCTCATACGACGGGCAGAAGGTTTGTAGCACAGGTATGATGCCGGACGAGGGTAAGGGCATAGCTGAGAAGTAAGCTAAATAAAGATAAATTCAAGTAGTAAGAAAGGTACAATTTACATGAATAAAAGCTGACGATGCAGGGTTTAAAATTACCAATGTATTCCTCTCACAACATAAGCAGGGGTGAGATTGGAGGGGGAAAAAAATCAACAAAACACGAGGAGGCATTTGATTTAAATGGCGTTGCTGAAAATTGCATAAGAAAACTGCATTTTTTTACCATTAAAATGAAAAGAAGACTGTTTCAGGTTGCAGAGGTCATTTTGGAATGATACAAACAATTTGAGGACCCAAAAATCTTCCAGAATTGGCCTAGAATTAGAAAAACATTTTACATGAAATGTTTACCCCTCCTGTTCTCAGGGCCAAAATCGACCCAGCTACTGTACAGTTTAAAACCTATCAAATGACAGATTGAAACACACACAAACTGTGAAAGTTGGTGTTAAGAGTTTTTGATAGGCTGTGATAGTTATAAAGATAGGAGGGTTTTAAACAACAAATACAATATGAATAGTAATTACCTTACTGTGAAATTGTTAACTTTCATATTATACAAGTATGTGGTATGTAGCGTGCCCCAGACATGGCGCCATGGCATATCTGGGGCGCGTCACGCACCTAGATAGCCACGCGCGCCTTGACTAAAGGCTATCATCCGCCCGATGGTTGAAAACGAGCGCCGTTTTTTTCGCCATCCAACAATGCAAAACTTTGAACAGGTCAGTTGAACGATATTTCCTCTAAAATACTAACCCCCAAATCAGCCCATTTCTGAAATTTGCAACAATGACCAATCATGTACACTGCCTTTAAATCTAACCACTGTATACTTTCAATTGGTAAACTGCGATTCATGTTGTTGAATTAAAGAAAAAGACTACATGAGCTCATTTACCTACACTGGCCTATTGTAGAAGACAAGCAGCCTTGAAAATTAAAGCTCTTCTTGAAAGTTGCCAAGAAAAAAACACAGAGACTGAAACAGAACTTGTCCGGATGTAAGGTAAACTTACTTTGGCCGACACGCTTGGAAGGTTGCTGTTTCCTAATGAAAATTAGAATGACGAACAGCACCAGGGGGATGAGCGTTTCAAACATCACCGTCAACTGAAACAAAAAAAACAAAACAACAATTTTGCTAGAGTCGATGGTTGTCATCTTGCACATTCTGGGGAGGTTGTCTAGAAGGAAACTTTTATTGCAATCCACACGTGTGACATAACTCGACGTGAGTAAATTGAATTCGCAAAAGAATCAATGACAACTCAACATTTCAGTCGGATACTCTGAACAGAAAACATGTCAGTCATCTATTTTGTAGGCATAAAATGTCACTGATTGATTCACATACAGCCTCTAATTTTGATCTTGCTTCCCCGAAATGCAGGACATTAGCGCTTTCATAATTCATTTGCACATGCAGGGAAAAAAAATGTTTAGGGTGCACACAGACACAGCAACTTGAAGCTGTCCCTCATTAAAATAAATCCCTCCTACTATTTAAAAAGTCAAAATCAGTCAACATTTCCTTCCACCTCCCCTGCTATACTTTTACACAGACATGATCAGATTACATGTGGTTTTTGTACTATGGCAGGAGGGTAAAAAACAATCACCTTGTCTGATTTTGACCCATACAACAACATGGCTCAGAATGTATGTTTGCATAGGAGGGTTTTAATTTAACAAGGACACCGATTAATTTCACTTATGATTGTGTGGTGGCATACACAACCCCAGCCCCAGGGAATTTACATAATGTCATGAGATGAACATGTATTACATTACATGGATGATTGCTCGGAAATTTCTACCCCCCATGGTAATCGTACACGTCAACAACAACGGCAGTGTGTTATAATGTTAAAACAGATGTGGTACATGTATATGTAGCAAAGTTTCAAATTGGTTTTTTTCAATAGCGAAGAAAAATATGAACTTTCGGGCATTTAATGGGACAAAATTGTAGGGAATGGCATTCTACCTTTACATGACAGATTTTCAAAAATCTGTCTTTAATTTGAATTAGGCTGACACTGTTTCTGTATACCATTTCATTCATCAGGGCGCCTTTAGGTTGGAGGAGGTGGCGTAGCCGCATGGGGGGGGGGAATGTCCCCCCACCCACAAATTCCCAGTGCCCCAGGTGAACCACCAGGTGAACCCACCGCCCCACCCCCCCCCAAAAAAAATGATATCCCTTTTTTCTTCTTAACCATAAAGGATTACAGGGCCTACTGGACATAAATGCAAAAGAATGTTACCACCAAACAGACCATAGGAAGCTGGTTCCCACCATGAGAGATGCTGATATCTTTATCAAAGGCTTTCATTATTAGTTTCCTTCCTGTACACATGTGTAGTACATGTACAATGTACGTCACAACTTGCTTTGTACAGACTGTACATTTGGTGTGGATTCTGTGGAATGTACATGTGCCAGCTGTTTAGTTTTGGACTGCAATATAAACAGACTAACAGGGTTCTGTGCAAAAGGAAAGCAAACATACATGTACAGATTGCTTCAAGTGGATCTAGGTGATGTTTCACTCAAAACAGATCATTTGCATTGACATCCTATATTTGGCTGTTTCGAAAGCTTTTCGAAACAGCCCTTGTTTTCGTTAAGATTTTTTTTTTTTTCTTTTTGGCTGTTTCGGAAGTTTTCCGAAACAGCCTTTGTTTTCGTTAAGATTTTTTTTGGCTGTTTTGGAAACTTTTCCAAAACAGCCCTTGTTTTCGTTAAGATTTTTTTTTTTTTCTTTTTTTTTGGCTGTTTCGGAAGTTTTCCGAAACAGCCTTTGTTTTCGTTAAGATTTTTTTTTTTGGCTGTTTTGGAAACTTTTCCAAAACAGCCCTTGTTTTCGTTAAGATTTTTTTTTTTGGCTGTTTTGGAAACTTTTCCAAAACAGCCCTTGTTTTCGTTAAGATTTTTTTTTTTTTCTTTTTTTTTTTTTTTTTTTTTTGGCTGTTTTGGAAACTTTTCCAAAACAGCCCTTGTTTTCGTTAAGATTTTTTTTTTTTTTTTTTTTTTGGCTGTTTTGGAAACTTTTCCAAAACAGCCCTTGTTTTCGTTAAGATTTTTTTTTTTTTCTTTTTTTTTTTTTTTTTTTTTTTGGCTTTTTTTTTTTTTTCCTTTTCAGACTTTTTTGCCCATAGCATTTGTACACGTTTTCTTTCTTACTGGCACTTTGGCTACTTTGGTGCACCCGATTGTCTTTAAACTTGGCAGACACTTAGACAAACTGCTCAGAATGTGTCCCGAACTTTTTGGTCATGATGACGTCATCACGTGATTTTTTATGAATTTTCGAAATTTGAAAATCGTAACATTCTTTTCAATATATCTAGCGAACAAAACAAGATATTTTCAAAATTCTTTTTGTTATAGCTTTGGTATGTCTCAAAGATATGCCCTAAAAAGGAAAAAGTGTGTGACGTCATGATGACATCATCAAAAATGTGCTTTTTTAAAACACATATAAGAATAGGTCCGTTCGTCATGAAAATTGGTGGGTAGGTAGATATTGGCACTAGGATGCAAAATCCAAAGTGACGTCATGATGACGTCATCACGTGATTTGTTATGAATTTTTGAAATTTTGAAAATCGTAACATTCTTTTCAATATATCTGGCAAACAAAACAAGATATTTTCAAAATTCTTTTTGTTATAGCTTTGGTAGGTCTGAAACATATGCCCTAAAAAGGGAAAAAATGTGTGACGTCATGATGACATCATCAAAAATGTGCTTTTTTAAAACACATATAAGGATAGGTCCGATCGTCATGAAAATTGGTGGGTAGGTAGATACTGGTATTAGGATGCAAAATCCAAAGTGACGTCATGATGACGTCATCACGTGATTTGTTATGAATTTTTGAAATTTTGAAATCGTAACATTCTTTTCAATATATCTCGCAAACAAAACAAGAGATTTTCAAAATTCTTTTTGATACAGCTTTTGGTATGTCTCAAAGATATGCCCTAAAAGGCGAAAATTGTGGACGTCATAATGACGTCATCAATTTTTTTTTTTAACGCATGTAAGGGTCGGTCCGATTAAAAATTTATACATTGAATTTTTCTCTACCTAATTCAACAATTTCGTGATCGTGGCTCACTCAAGTATTAAGAAATAACAGGCATCTAAAAAATTGTGACCAAATTCAATATAACACAAAGGAATTCTGGGAAGGACAGAAACCATGGCTTTCATGTGGCATGCTGTCTATAAAGAGTTGATCTCTAGTCTTTTTTTCAAGTCGTTAGACAAGTCGTAGGCAGATACTTACACCAACTGCTCAGAATGTGCGCCGAACTTTTAGGTCATGATGACGTCATCACATGTCACGTGACGTCATCTTAAAGGGGCATTTTTGGAAACCATATATCTACAAAAGTACAAGTCACATTAAGTTAAAACGTGGTATTTAGTTATGCCAGCATGTGTTAGATGAAAATGTATGTGACGTCATGGTGACGTCATGACATCATCAAAAATGTGCTTTTTTAAAACACATATAAGGATAGGTCCGATCGTCATGAAAATTGGTGGGTAGGTAGATACTGGTATTAGGATGCAAAATCCAAAGTGACGTCATGATGACGTCATCACGTGATTTGTTATGAATTTTTGAAATTTTGAAATCGTAACATTCTTTTCAATATATCTCGCAAACAAAACAAGAGATTTTCAAAATTCTTTTTGATACAGCTTTTGGTATGTCTCAAAGATATGCCCTAAAAGGCGAAAATTGTGGACGTCATAATGACGTCATCAATTTTTTTTTTTAACGCATGTAAGGGTCGGTCCGATTAAAAATTTATACATTGAATTTTTCTCTACCTAATTCAACAATTTCGTGATCGTGGCTCACTCAAGTATTAAGAAATAACAGGCATCTAAAAAATTGTGACCAAATTCAATATAACACAAAGGAATTCTGGGAAGGACAGAAACCATGGCTTTCATGTGGCATGCTGTCTATAAAGAGTTGATCTCTAGTCTTTTTTTCAAGTCGTTAGACAAGTCGTAGGCAGATACTTACACCAACTGCTCAGAATGTGCGCCGAACTTTTAGGTCATGATGACGTCATCACATGTCACGTGACGTCATCTTAAAGGGGCATTTTTGGAAACCATATATCTACAAAAGTACAAGTCACATTAAGTTAAAACGTGGTATTTAGTTATGCCAGCATGTGTTAGATGAAAATGTATGTGACGTCATGGTGACGTCATGATGACGTCATCGGCTAATTTTCTATGATTTTTTTCATTTTTGAAATTTCATTTAAATCACATAATTTTACACAAAAAAACAAAACAGCCCTGTGTTTGTCCACAAACACTGCACCAGATGTCTAGTTTTTTTTTTTTTTTGTGCTTCCTTTTCAGACTTTTTCCCCATAGCATTTGTGCACGTTTTCTTTCTTACCGGCACTTTGGCTACTTTGGTGCACCCGATTGCCTTTAAACTTGGCAGACACTTAGACAAACTGCTCAGAATGTGTCCCGAACTTTTTGGTCATGATGACGTCATCACGTGATTTTTTATGAATTTTTGAAATTTGAAAATCGTAAAATTCTTTTCAATATATCTAGCGAACAAAACAAGATATTTTCAAAATTCTTTTTGTTATAGCTTTGGTATGTCTCAAAGATATGCCCTAAAAGAAATAAAATGTGTGACGTCATGATGACATCATCAAAAATGTGCTTTTTTAAAACACATATAAGGATAGGTCCGATCGTCATGAAAATTGGTGGGTAGGTAGATACTGGCACTAGGATGCAAAATCCAAAATGACGTCATGATGACGTCATCACGTGATTTGTTATGAATTTTTGAAATTTTGAAAATCGTAACATTCTTTTAAATATATCTGGCAAACAAAACAAGATATTTTCAAAATTCTTTTTGTTATAGCTTTGGTAGGTCTCAAAGATATGCCCTAAAAAGGAAAAAAATGTGTGACGTCATGATGACATCATCAAAAATGTGCTTTTTTAAAACACATATAAGGATAGGTCCGATCGTCATGAAAATTGGTGGGTAGGTAGATACTGGCACTAGGATGCAAAATCCAAAGTTACGTCATGATGACGTCATCACGTGATTTGTTATGAATTTTAGAAATTTTGAAATCGTAACATTCTTTTAAATATATCTCGCAAACAAAACAAGATAGTTTCAAAATTCTTTTTGATACAGCTTTTGGTATGTCTCAAAGATATGCCCTAAAAGGCGAAAATTGTGTGACGTCATAATGACGTCATCAATTTCTTTTTTTTAACGCATGTAAGGGTCGGTCCGATTAAAAATTTATACATTGAATTTTTCTCTACCTAATTCAACAATTTCGTGATCGTGGCTCACTCAAGTATTAAGAAATAGCTGGCATCTAAAAAATTGTGACCAAATTCAATATAACACAAAGGAATTCTGGGAAGGACAGAAACCATGGCTTTCATGTGGCATGCTGTCTATAAAGAGTTGATCTCTAGTCTTTTTTTCAAGTCGTTAGACAAGTCGTAGGCAGATACTTACACCAACTGCTCAGAATGTGCGCCGAACTTTTAGGTCATGATGACGTCATCACATGTCACGTGACGTCATCTTAAAGGGGCATTTTTGGAAACCATATATCTACAAAAGTACAAGTCACATTAAGTTAAAACGTGGTATTTAGTTATGCCAGCATGTGTTAGATGAAAATGTATGTGACGTCATGGTGACGTCATGATGACGTCATCGGCTAATTGGCTGTTTCGGAAACTTTTCCGAAACAGCCCTTGTTTTCGTTAAGATTTTTTTTTTTGGCTGTTTTGGAAACTTTTCCAAAACAGCCCTTGTTTTCGTTAAGATTTTTTTTTTTTTCTTTTTTTTTTTTTTTTCTTTTTTTTGTTCTTCTTTTTCAGCCAAAATGCCCATAGCATTTGTACACGTTTTCTTTCTTACTGGCACTTTGGCTACTTTTATGCTGCCGATTGGCTTTAAACTTGGCAGACACTTAGACTAACTGCTCAGAATGTATGCCGAACATTTACGTCATGATGACGTCATCACGTGATTTTTTATGAATTTTTGAAATTTTGAAATCGTAAAATTCTTTTCAATATATCTAGCGAACAAAACAAGATATTTTCAAAATTCTTTTTGTTATAGCTTCGGTATGTCTCAAAGATATGCACTAAAAGGGACAAAAATGTGTGATGTCATGATGACGTCATCAAAAATGTGCTTTTTTAAAACACATATAAGGATAGGTCCGATCGTCATGCAAATTGGTGGGTAGGTAGATACTGTCACTGGGATGCTGAATCCAAAGTGACGTCATGATGACGTCATCACGTGATTTTTTATGAATTTTTCAAAATTTGAAAATCGTAACATTCTTTTCAATATATCTAGCGAACAAAACAAGATATTTTCAAAATTCTTTTTGTTATAGCTTTGGTATGTCTCAAAGATATGCCCTAAAAAGGAAAAAAATGTGTGACGTCATGATGACGTCATCAAAAATGTGCTTTTTAAAAACACATATAAGGATAGGCCCGATCGTCATGAAAATTGGTGGGTAGGTAGATACTGCCACCAGCATGCCAAATCTGAAATGACGTCATGATGACGTCATCATGTGATTTGTTATGAATTTTTGAAATTTTGAAATCGTAAAATTCTTTTAAATATATCTGGCAAACAAAACAAGATATTTTTAAAATTCTTTTTGTTATAGCTTTGGTAGGTCTCAAAGATATGCCCTAAAAAGGAAAAAAATGTGTGACGTCATGATGACATCATCAAAAATGTGCTTTTTAAAAACACATATAAGGATAGGTCCGATCGTCATGAAAATTGGTGGGTAGGTAGATACTGTCACTAGCATGCAAAATCTGAAATGATGTCATGATGACGATGTCATGATGACGTAATCGGCATTTTTTTTAATGATTTTTGAAATTTTTGAAATTTCATTTTAATCACAAAATTTTACACCAAAAAACAAAACAGCCCTGTGTTTGTCCACAAACACTGTACCAGATGTCTAGTTTTTTTTTTTTTTTTTTTTTTTTTTTTTTCCTTTTCAGACTTTTTGCCCATAGCATTTGTGCACGTTTTCTTTCTTACCGGCACTTTGGCTACTTTGGTACACCCGATTGCCTCTAAACTTGGCAGACACTTAGACCAACTGCTCAGAATGTATGCCGAACATTTACGTCATGATGACGTCATCACGTGATTTTTTATGAATTTTTGAAATTTCAAAATCGTAAAATTCTTTTCAATATATCTAGCGAACAAAACAAGATATTTTCAAAATTCTTTTTGTTATAGCTTTGGTATGTCTCAAAGATATGCCTTAAAAGGGAGAACATGTGTGACGTCATGATGACATCATCAAAAATGTGCTTTTTTAAAACACATATAAGGATATGTCCGATCGTCATGAAAATTGGTGGGTAGGTAGATACTGGCACTAGGATGCAAATTCCAAAGTGACGTCATGATGACGTCATCACGTGATTTTTTATGAATTTTTGAAATTTTGAAAATCGTAACATTCTTTTAAATATATCTGGCAAACAAAACAAGATATTTTCAAAATTCTTTTTGTTATAGCTTTGGTAGGTCTCAAAGATATGCCCTAAAAAGGAAAAAAATGTGTGACGTCATGATGACATCATCAAAAATGTGCTTTTTTAAAACACATATAAGGATAGGTCCGATCGTCGTGAAAATTGGTGGGTAGGTTGATACTGGCACTAGGATGCAAAATCCAAAGTGACGTCATGATGACGTCATCACGTAATTTGTTATGAATTTTTGAAATTTTGAAAATCGTAACATTCTTTTAAATATATCTGGCAAACAAAACAAGATATTTTCAAAATTCTTTTTGTTATAGCTTTGGTAGGTCTCAAAGATATGCCCTAAAAAGGAAAAAAATGTGTGACGTCATGATGACATCATCAAAAATGTGCTTTTTTTAAACACATATAAGGATAGGTCCGATCGTCATGAAAATTGGTGGGTAGGTAGATACTGGTACTAGGATGCAAAATCCAAAGTGACGTTATAATGACGTCATCATGTGATTTGTTATGAATTTTTGAAATTTTGAAATCGTAACATTCTTTTAAATATATCTCGCAAACAAAACAAGAGATTTTCAAAATTCTTTTTGATACAGCTTTTGGTATGTCTCAAAGATATGCCCTAAAAGGCGAAAATTGTGTGACGTCATAATGACGTCATCAAATTTTTTTTTTTTACGCATGTAAGGGTCGTTCCGATTAAAAATTTATACATTGAATTTTTCTCTACCTAATTCAACAATTTCGTGATCGTGGCTCACTCAAGTATTAAGAAATAACAGGCATCTAAAAAATTGTGACCAAATTCAATATAACACAAAGGAATTCTGGGAAGGACAGAAACCATGGCTTTCATGTGGCATGCTGTCTATAAAGAGTTGATCTCTAGTCTTTTTTTCAAGTCGTTAGACAAGTCGTAGGCAGATACTTGCACCAACTGCTCAGAATGTGCGCCGAACTTTTAGGTCATGATGACGTCATCACATGTCACGTGACGTCATCTTAAAGGGGCATTTTTGGAAACCATATATCTATAAAAGTACAAGTCACATTAAGTTAAAACGTGGTATTTAGTTATGCCAGCATGTGTTAGATGAAAATGTATGTGACGTCATGATGACGTCATCGGCTAATTTTCTATGATTTTTTTCATTTTTGAAATTTCATTTAAATCACATAATTTTACACAAAAAAACAAAACAGCCCTGTGTTTGTCCACAAACACTGCACCAGATGTCTAGTTTTCTTTTTTTTTGGCTTTTCCGCAAAGTTGCGGAAAAGCCTTTGTTTCTGTTAAGATTTTTTTTTTTCTTTTTTCTTTTTCTTTTTGGGTACCCAATCCCATAGACTTTGTACATGGTTCCTTCTGCCCTGTACTTTTAACAGAAAACAAAGTCGTATTCCCATAAAACTTAACATAGATGAAGACCTCATAGCATAGATGTATGTAGAACAATGACGTCATGATGACGTCATCACGTGATTTTTTATGAATTTTTGAAATTTGAAAATCGTAACATTCTTTTCAATATATCTAGCGAACAAAACAAGATATTTTCAAAATTCTTTTTGTTATAGGTTTGGTATGTCTCAAAGATATGCCCTAAAAGGCGAAAATTGTGTGACGTCATGATGACGTCATCAAAAATATGTTTTTTTTTTAACGCATGTAAGGGTCAATCCGATTACAAAAATGTATACATTGAATTTTCCTGTACCTAATTCCAAAATTTCATGATCGTGGCTCACTCAAGTAAGAAATAGCAGCCATTTCAAAATTTAGGCCAAATTCAATATAACACAAAGGAATTCTGGGACGGGCAGATAACCATGGGTATTATGTGCCTGCTGTTTATAAAAGGGGTTGATTTCTAGTCTTTTTTCAAGTCGCTAAATTTTTGAAGTTTTAAAATCGTAACATTCTTTTCAATATATCTAGCGAACAAAACAAGATATTTTCAAAATTCTTTTTGTTATAGGTTTGGTATATCTTAAAGATATGCCCTAAAAGGCGAAAATTGTGTGACGTCATGATGACGTCATCAAAAAATTTCTTTTTTTAAAACGCATGTAAGGGTCAATCCGATTACAAAAATGTATACATTGAATTTTCCTGTACCTAATTCCAAAATTTCATGATCGTGGCTCACTCAAGTAAGAAATAGCAGCCATTTCAAAATTTAGGCCAAATTCAATATAACACAAAGGAATTCTGGGACGGACAGATAACCATGGGTATTATGTGCTTGCTGTTTATAAAAGGGGTTGATTTCTAGTCTTTTTTCAAGTCGCTAAATTTTTGAAGTTTTAAAATCGTAACATTCTTTTCAATATATCTAGCGAACAAAACAAGATATTTTCAAAATTCTTTTTGTTATAGGTTTGGTATATCTTAAAGATATGCCCTAAAAGGCGAAAATTGTGTGACGTCATGATGACGTCATCAAAACATTTCTTTTTTTAAAACGCATGTAAGGGTCAATCCGATTACAAAAATGTATACATTGAATTTTCCTGTACCTAATTCCAAAATTTCATGATCGTGGCTCACTCAAGTAAGAAATAGCAGCCATTTCAAAATTTAGGCCAAATTCAATATAACACAAAGGAATTCTGGGACGGACAGATAACCATGGGTATTATGTGCTTGCTGTTTATAAAAGGGGTTGATTTCTAGTCTTTTTTCAAGTCGCTAAATTTTTGAAGTTTTAAAATCGTAACATTCTTTTCAATATATCTAGCGAACAAAACAAGATATTTTCAAAATTATTTTTGTTACAGCTTTGGTATGTCTCAAAGATATTGCCCTAAAAGGCGAAAATTTTGTGACGTCATGATGACGTAATCAACAATTTTTTTTTTAAACGCATGTAAGGGTCAATCCGATTACAAAAATGTATTCATTGAATTTTTCTGTACGTAATTCCAAAATTTCATGATCGTGGCTCACTCAAGTAAGAAATAAGAGCCATTTCAAAATTTAGACCAAATTCAATATAACACAAAGGAATTCTGGGACGGGCAGATAACCATGGCTATTATGTGCTTGCTGTTTATAAAAGGGGTTGATTTCTAGTCTTTTTTCAAGTCGCTGAATCTTTAAAAAATTTATATCGTAACATTCTTTTCAATATATCTAGCGAACAAAACAAGACATTTTCAAAAATCTTTTTGTTATAGCTTTGGTATGTCTCAAAGATATGCCCTAAAAAGCGAAAATTGTGTGACGTCATGATGACGTCATAAAAAATATGTTTTTTTTTAACGCATGTAACGGTCAATTCGATTACAAAAATGTATACATTGAATTTTTCTGTACCCAATTCCAAAATTTCATGATCGTGGCTCACTTAAGTAAGTAATAAGAGCCATTTCAAAATGTTGACCAAATTCAATATAACACAAAGGAATTCTGGGACGGGCAGATAACCATGGGTATTATGTGCTTGCTGTTTATAAAAGGGGTTGATTTCTAGTCTTTTTTAAAGTCGCAAATTTTTGGAAGTTTTAAAATCATAACATTCTTTTCAATATATCTAGCGAACAAAACAAGATATTTTCAAAATTATTTTTGATACAGCTTTGGTACGTCTCAAAGATATGCCCTAAAAAGCGAAAATTGTGTGACGTCATGATGACGTCATAAAACAATTCTTTTTTCAAGTCACTAGAATATTGCCCATAGCATTTGCAAACTTTTTCTTTCTTACCGGCCACTTTGGCTACTTTTACGTCATGATGACGTCATCACATGTCACGTGACGTCATCTTAAAGGGGCATTTTTCGAAGCCATATATCTACAAAAGTACAAGTCCGATTCAGTTGAAACACACTATCTAGGTATGCCACCCGGTGTCATAGATGAAAATTGACATAACGTTATGATGAAGTCATTACATGTCATGTGATGTCATCTTAAAGGGGCATTCGCTAGGCTATTTCCCATAGCATTTGTACACGATTCCTTTTTTTTTAAACCAATCCTTCACACATCCAATAACAACATCTTCATCCCTCCGTCTTTGTTAACTAACAAACAACTTTAAATATTGCATACACATTTGACATCCAAACTAACAATACAAAAATTCGAAACAGCCCTGTGTTTGTCCACAAACACTTGCCTCTATTTTTTATTTTTTTTGCACATTTAAGCCAATATCTCATTAACGGAACATGCTAAATTCGAAATTATTTTTGTAACAGGTCTGTTAGGTCATATTTCAAATGAATACAACAATTTGTGACGTCATAATGACGTCATCAAAGGCATGATTTCTTGAAAGACATAAAGGTAGGTCTAATCGTCATGAAACTTGGTGCTTAGATTTGTCAATAATAAGCAAAAGTCGAAGTGACATCATACAAAATAATACGGAAAAGCCCTATGTTCTGTTCATCAAACAGAACATAGACCTCTAGTTTCTTTTTTTTTTTCTTCTTTTTCAGCCAAATGCCCATTGCATTTGTACACGTTTTCTTTCTTACTGGCACTTTGGCTACTTTTATGGTGCCGATTGGCTTTAAACTTGGCAGGCACTTAGACCAACTGCTCAGAATGTATGCCGAACATTTACGTCATGATGACGTCATCACGTGATTTTTTATGAATTTTTGAAATTTCAAAATCGTAAAATTCTGTTCAATATATCTAGCGAACAAAACAAGATATTTTCAAAATTCTTTTTGTTATAGCTTTGGTATGTCTCAAAGATATGCCCTGAAAGGGAGAAAATGTGTGACGTCATGATGACATCATCAAAAATGTGCTTTTTTAAAACACATATAAGGATAGGTCCGATCGTCATGAAAATTGGTGGGTAGGTAGATACTGTCACTAGGATGCTGAATCCAAAGTGACGTCATGATGACGTCATCACATGATTTTTTATGAATTTTTCAAAATTTTAAAATCGTAACATTCTTTTCAATATATCTAGCAAACAGAACAAGATATTTTCAAAATTATTTTTGTTATAGCTTTGGTATGTCTCAAAGATAAGCCCTGAAAGGGAGAAAATGTGTGACGTCATGATGACATCATCAAAAATGTGCTTTTTTAAAACACATATAAGGATATGTCCGATCGTCATGAAAATTGGTGGGTAGGTAGATAGTGCCACTAGCATGTAAAATCCAAAGTGACGTCATGATGACGTCATCAGCTGATTTTCTATGACTTTTTAGTTTTATCCCAAATCCCATAGACTTTGTACACGAATTTTGTAAGAGCCACTTTGGTCACTAAACAACCTCAGATCTTAATCAGGTTTAACTCAAACAGAGACCCTAAGCTAAGAATGTATGCCGAAGAGTGACGTCATGATGACGTCATCACTTGTCATGTGACGTCATCTTAAAGGTGCATTTTTCAAGGGCACATATCTAGAGAACCGTAGGTCCGATTGCATTCAAACCTGCTATGGTGGTAGACAAGTACGTGTTATAGATGAAAATTGAGGTGACGTCATCATGACGTCATCATGACGTCATCATACGATTTTATAGTAATTTTTAAGTTTTTTAACCTTAAAGTTTCTTAAACCCATATCTCATCACCAGAACATGCTAAATTCAAAATTCTTTTTGTAATAGCTTTGTTAGCTTCTATATTCTTTCACATAAATGAGAAAATGTGTGACGTCATCATGACGACATCAAAAATATATTAAAAAAAAAACACATATCAGGGTAGGTCCAATCGTCATAAAAATTGGTGGGTATGTAGATAGTGTGCCACAAGCATGCGGCAGCCGAAGTGACGTCATGATGACGTCATCGGCAAATTTTCTATGATTTTTTTTATTTTGTAAATTTTATGTTCCTCCCAACAACAACATCCTAACCCCTCCGTCTTTAACTAACAAACACCTTTTACTATTATAAGCATATTACACATCCAAAATAACAAAACAACCCCGAAACAGCCCTGTGTTTGTCATAACGTGACAAACACATAGCATGTCTAGTTTTCTATGATTTTTTTCATTTTTGAAATTTCATTTAAATCACATAATTTGACACAAAAAAACAAAACAGCCCTGTGTTTGTCCACAAACACTGCACCAGATGTCTAGTTTTTTTTTTTTTTCCTTTTCAGACTTTTTGCCCATAGCATTTGTGCACGTTTTCTTTCTTACCGGCACTTTGGCTACTTTGGTGTACCCGATTGGCTTTAAACTTGGCAGACACTTAGACTAACTGCTCAGAATGTGTGCCGAACATTTACGTCATGATGACGTCATCACGTGATTTTTTATGAATTTTTGAAATTTGAAAATCGTAAAATTCTTTTCAATATATCTAGCGAACAAAACAAGATATTTTCAAAATTCTTTTTGTTATAGCTTTGGTATGTCTCAAAGATATGCCCTAAAAAAAAAAAAATGTGTGACGTCATGATGACATCATCAAAAATGTGCTTTTTTAAAACACATATAAGGATAGGTCCGATCGTCATGAAAATTGGTGGGTAGGTAGATACTGTCACTAGGATGCAAAATCCAAAGTGACGTCATGATGACGTCATCACGTGATTTTTTATGAATTTTTGAAATTTTGAAAATCATAACATTCTTTTAAATATATCTGGCAAACAAAACAAGATATTTTCAAAATTCTTTTTGTTATAGCTTTGGTAGGTCTCAAAGATATGCCCTAAAAAGGAAAAAAATGTGTGACGTCATGATGACATCATCAAAAATGTGCTTTTTTAAAACACATATAAGGATAGGTCCGATCGTCATGAAAATTGGTGGGTAGGTAGATACTGGCACTAGGATGCAGAATCCAAAGTGACGTCATGATGACGTCATCACGTGATTTGTTATGAATTTTTGAAATTTTGAAATCGTAACATTCTTTTAAATATATCTCGCAAACAAAACAAGATATTTTCAAAATTCTTTTTGATACAGCTTTTGGTATGTCTCAAAGATATGCCCTAAAAGGCGAAAATTGTGTGACGTCATAATGACGTCATCAATTTTTTTTCTTTTTACGCATGTAAGGGTCGGTCCGATTAAAAAAAATGTATACATTGAATTGTTCTCTACCTAATTCAACAATTTCGTGATCGTGGCTCACTCAAGTATTAAGAAATAACAGGCATCTAAAAAATTGTGACCAAATTCAATATAACACAAAGGAATTCTGGGAAGGACAGAAACCATGGCTTTCATGTGGCATGCTGTCTATAAAGGGTTGATCTCTAGTCTTTTTTTCAAGTCGTTAGACAAGTCGTAGGCAGATACTTACACCAACTGCTCAGAATGTGCGCCGAACTTTTAGGTCATGATGACGTCATCACATGTCACGTGACGTCATCTTAAAGGGGCATTTTTGGAAACCATATATCTACAAAAGTACAAGTCACATTAAGTTAAAACGTGGTATTTAGTTATGCCAGCATGTGTTAGATGAAAATGTATGTGACGTCATGGTGACGTCATGATGACGTCATCGGCTAATTTTCTATGATTTTTTTCATTTTTGAAATTTCATTTAAATCACATAATTTTACACAAAAAAACAAAACAGCCCTGTGTTTGTCCACAAACACTGCACCATACATCTAGTTTTTTTTTTTTTTTGTGCTTCCTTTTCAGACTTTTTTCCCATAGCTTTTGTACACGTTTTCTTTCTTACCGGCACTTTGGCTACTTTGGTGCACCCGATTGACTTTAAACTTGGCAGATACTTAGACAAACTGCTCAGAATGTGTCCCAAACTTTTTGGTCATGATGACGTCATCACGTGATTTTTTATGAATTTTTGAAATTTGAAAATCGTAAAATTCTTTTCAATATATCTAGCAAACAAAACAAGATATTTTCAAAATTCTTTTTGTTATAGCTTTGGTAGGTCTCAAAGATATGCCCTAAAAAGGAAAAAGTGTGTGACGTCATGATGACATCATCAAAAATGTGCTTTTTTAAAACACATATAAGAATAGGTCCGATCGTCATGAAAATTGGTGGGTAGGTAGATACTGGCACTAGGATGCAAAATCCAAAGTGACGTCATGATGACGTCATCACGTGATTTGTTATGAATTTTTGAAATTTTGAAAATCGTAACATTCTTTTCAATATATCTGGCAAACAAAACAAGATATTTTCAAAATTCTTTTTGTTATAGCTTTGGTAGGTCTCAAACATGTGCCCTAAAAAGGAAAAAAATGTGTGACGTAATGATGACATCATCAAAAATGTGCTTTTTTAAAACACATATAAGGATAGGTCCGATCGTCATGAAAATTGGTGGGTAGGTAGATACTGGTATTAGGATGCAAAATCCAAAGTGACGTCATGATGACGTCATCACGTGATTTGTTATGAATTTTTGAAATTTTGAAATCGTAACATTCTTTTCAATATATCTCGCAAACAAAACAAGAGATTTTCAAAATTCTTTTTGGTACAGCTTTTGGTATGTCTCAAAGATATGCTCTAAAAGGCGAAAATTGTGTGACGTCATAATGACGTCATCAATTTTTTTTTTTAACGCATGTAAGGGTCGGTCCGATTAAAAATTTATACATTGAATTTTTCTCTACCTAATTCAACAATTTCGTGATCGTGGCTCACTCAAGTATTAAGAAATAACAGGCATCTGAAAATTGTGACCAAATTCAATATAACACAAAGGAATTCTGGGAAGGACAGAAACCATGGCTTTCATGTGGCATGCTGTCTATAAAGAGTTGATCTCTAGTCTTTTTTTCAAGTCGTTAGACAAGTCGTAGGCAGACACTTACACCAACTGCTCAGAATGTGCGCCGAACTTTTACGTCATGATGATGTCATCACATGTCACGTGACGTCATCTTAAAGGGGCATTTTTGGAAACCATATATCTACAAAAGTACAAGTCAGATTAAGTTAAAACGTGGTATTTAGTTATGCCAGCATGTGTTAGATGAAAATTTATGTGACGTCATAATGACGTTATCGGCTAATTTTCTATAATTTGTTTCATTTTTGAAAGTTCATTTAAATCACATAATTTTACACAAAAAAACAAAACAGCCCTGTGTTTGTCCACAAACACTGCACCATACATCTAGTTTTTTTTTTTTTTTTTTTTTTGTGCTTCCTTTTCAGACTTTTTTCCCATAGCATTTGTACACGTTTTCTTTCTTACCGGCACTTTGGCTACTTTGGTGCACCCGATTGACTTTAAACTTTGCAGACACTTAGACAAACTGCTCAGAATGTGTCCCGAACTTTTTGGTCATGATGACGTCATCACGTGATTTTTTATGAATTTTTGAAATTTGAAAATCGTAAAATTCTTTTCAATATATCTAGCGAACAAAACAAGATATTTTCAAAATTCTTTTTGTTACAGCTTTGGTAGGTCTCAAAGATATGCCCTAAAAAGGAAAAAAGTGTGTGACGTCATGATGACATCATCAAAAATGTGCTTTTTTAAAACACATATAAGAATAGGTCCGATCGTCATGAAAATTGGTGGGTAGGTAGATACTGGCACTAGGATGCAAAATCCAAAGTGACGTCATGATGACGTCATCACGTGATTTGTTATGAATTTTTGAAATTTTGAAAATCGTAACATTCTTTTAAATATATCTGGCAAACAAAACAAGATATTTTCGAAATTCTTTTTGTTATAGCTTTGGTAGGTCTCAAAGATATGCCCTAAAAAGGAAAAAAATGTGTGACGTCATGATGACATCATCAAAAATGTGCTTTTTTAAAACACATATAAGGATAGGTCCGATCGTCATGAAAATTGGTGGGTAGGTAGATACTGGTACTAGGATGCAAAATCCAAAGTGACGTCATGATGACGTCATCACGTGATTTGTTATGAATTTGTGAAATTTTGAAATCGTAACATTCTTTTAAATATATCTCGCAAACAAAACAAGAGATTTTCAAAATTCTTTTTGATACAGCTTTTGGTATGTCTCAAAGATATGCCCTAAAAGGCGAAAATTGTGTGACGTCATAATGACGTCATCAATTTTTTTTTTTAACGCATGTAAGGGTCGGTCCCATTAAAAATTTATACATTGAATTTTTCTCTACCTAATTCAACAATTTCGTGATCGTGGCTCACTCAAGTATTAAGAAATAACAGGCATCTAAAAAATTGTGACCAAATTCAATATAACACAAAGGAATTCTGGGAAGGACAGAAACCATGGCTTTCATGTGGCATGCTGTCTATAAAGAGTTGATCTCTAGTCTTTTTTTCAAGTCGTTAGACAAGTCGTAGGCAGATACTTACACCAACTGCTCAGAATGTGCGCCGAACTTTTAGGTCATGATGACGTCATCACATGTCACGTGACGTCATCTTAAAGGGGCATTTTTGGAAACCATATATCTACAAAAGTACAAGTCACATTAAATTAAAACGTGGTATTTAGTTATGCCAGCATGTGTTAGATGAAAATGTATGTGACGTCATGGTGACGTCATGATGACGTCATCGGCTAATTTTCTATGATTTTTATCATTTTTGAAATTTCATTTAAATCACATAATTTTACACAAAAAAACAAAACAGCCCTGTGTTTGTCCACAAACACTGCACCAGATGTCTAGTTTTCTTTTTTTTTTCTTTTTCTCTTTCAGACTATTGCCCATAGCATTTGTACACGTTTTCCTTTTTACCGGCACTTTGGCTACTTTTATGCAGCCGATTGTCTTTAAACTTAGCAAACACTTAAAGCAACTGCTCAGAATGTGTGCCGAACTTTTACGTCATGATGACATCATCACGTGATTTTTTATGAATTTTTGAATTTTGAAAATCGTAACATTTGTTTCAATATATCTAGCAAACAAAACAAGATATTTTCAAAATTCTTTTTGTGATAGCTTTGGTATGTCTCAAAGATATGCCCTAAAAGGCGAAAATTGTGTGACGTCATGATGACGTCATCAAAAATGTTTTTTTTTTTTAACGCATGTAAGCGTCAATCCGATTACAAAAATGTATATATTGAATTTTCCTCTCCCTAATTCCAAAATGTCATGATTGTGGCTCACTCAAGTAAGAAATAACAGCCATTTCAAAATTTATACCAAATTCAATATAACACAAAGGAATTCTGGGAAGGGCAGATAACCATGGCTCAAATGTGCATGCTGTTTATAAAAAGGGTTGATTTGTAGTCTTTTTTCAAGTCGCTAGACTATTGCCCATAGCATTTGTAAACGTTTTCTTTCTTACCGGCCACTTTGGCTACTTTTAAACTTGACAGACACTTACCCCAACTGCTCACAATGTGTGCCGAATTTTATGTCATGATGACGTCGTCACATGTCACGTGACGTCATCTTAAAGGGGCAGTTTTTGAAGGTCCATATCTACAGAAGTACAAGTCCAATTAAGTTATAAAGTAATATCTAGGTAGCCCAATAGGTCTATAGTTGAAAATTGACATGACATTATCATGTTGTCATCACATGTTACGTGACGTCATCTTAAAGGGGCAGTTTTTGAAGCCACATATAAACAAAAGTACAAGTTCGATTAAGTTGAAATGTAATATCCAGGCAGGTCTGCAGGTTCATAGATGAAAATTGACATGACATTATGACTTCATCACATGTCACGTGACGTCATCTTAAAGAGCCAGTTTTTGAAGCCATATATATACAAAAGTACAAGTCCGATTAAGTTGAAAAGTTATATCTAGGTAGGTCAGCAAGTTTATAGATGAAAATTTATGTGACTTTATGATGACGTCATCACATGTCACTATTACAAACAACTTTAATTAATTTCAAAATTAACAAAGAAAAGTGGCAGTAGTGCGATTGTTTGACAAACTTTAATTGTTGTATTCACATTTCACATCCAAACTAAAAAAAAAAAACGAAACAGCCCTGTGTTTGTCCACAAACACCAACCTCATGCCTCTAGTTTTTTTTTTTTTTTCTTTTTTTTTTTTTTCCTTTTCAGACTTTTTTGCCCATAGCATTTGTACACGTTTTCTTTCTACCTGGCACTTTGGCTACTTTGGTGCAGCCGATTGCCTTCAAACTTGGCAGACACTTAGACAAACTGCTCAGAATGTGTCCCGAACTTTTTGGTCATGATGACGTCATCACGTGATTTTTTATGAATTTTTGAAATTTTAAAATCGTAAAATTCTTTTCAATATATCTAGCGAACAAAACAAGATATTTTCAAAATTCTTTTTGTTACAGCTTTGGTAGGTCTCAAAGATATGCCCTAAAAAGGAAAAAAGTGTGTGACGTCATGATGACATCATCAAAAATGTGCTTTTTTAAAACACATATAAGAATAGGTCCGATCGTCATGAAAATTGGTGGGTAGGTAGATACTGGCACTAGGATGCAAAATCCAAAGTGACGTCATGATGACGTCATCACGTGATTTGTTATGAATTTTTGAAATTTTGAAAATCGTAACATTCTTTTAAATATATCTGGCAAACAAAACAAGATATTTTCAAAATTCTTTTTGTTATAGCTTTGGTAGGTCTCAAAGATATGCCCTAAAAAGGAAAAAAATGTGTGACGTCATGATGACATCATCAAAAATGTGCTTTTTTAAAACACATATAAGGATAGGTCCGATCGTCATGAAAATTGGTGGGTAGGTAGATACTGGTACTAGGATGCAAAATCCAAAGTGATGTCATGATGACGTCATCACGTGATTTGTTATGAATTTTTGAAATTTTGAAAATCGTAACATTCTTTTAAATATATCTGGCAAACAAAACAAGATATTTTCAAAATTATTTTTGTTATAGCTTTGGTAGGTCTCAAAGATATGCCCTAAAAAGGAAAAAAATGCGTGACGTCATGATGACATCAAAAATGTGCTTTTTTAAAACACATAAGGATAGGTCCGATCGTCATGAAAATTGGTGGGTAGGTAGATACTGGCACTAGGATGCAAAATCCACAGTGACGTCATGATGACGTCATTACGTGATTTGTTATGAATTTTTGAAATTTTGAAATCGTAACATTCTTTTAAATATATCTGGCAAACAAAACAAGATATTTTCAAAATTCTTTTTGTTATAGCTTTGGTATGTCTCAAAGATATGCCCTAAAAAGGAAAAAAATGTGTGACGTCATGATGACATCATCAAAAATGTGCTTTTTAAAAACACATATAAGGATAGGTCCGATCGTCATGAAAATTGGTGGGTAGGTAGAAACTGTAACTAGCATGCAAAATCTGAAATGATGTCATGATGACGTCATCGTAAACTTTTTTATGATTTTTGAAATTTTTGAAATTTTATTTTAATCACAATTTTACACAAAAAAACAAAACAGCCCTGTGTTTGTCCACAAACACTGTACCAGATGTCTAGTTTTTGGCTGTTTCGGAAGTTTTCCGAAACAGCCTTTGTTTTCGTTAAGATTTTTTTTTTTGGCTGTTTCGGAAGTTTTCCGAAACAGCCTTTGTTTTCGTTAAGATTTTTTGGCTGTTTTGGAAACTTTTCCAAAACAGCCCTTGTTTTCGTTAAGATTTTTTTTTTGGCTGTTTTGGAAACTTTTCCAAAACAGCCCTTGTTTTCGTTAAGATTTTTTTTTTTTTCTTTTTTTTTTTTTTTTTTTTTTTTTTTTCCTTTTCAGACTTTTGCCCATAGCATTTGTACACGTTTTCTTTCTTACCGGCACTTTGGCTACTTTGGTGCACCCGATTGCCTTTAAACTTGGCAGACACTTAGACAAACTGCTCAGAATGTGTCCCGAACTTTTTGGTCATGATGACGTCATCACGTGATTTTTTATGAATTTTTGAAATTTTGAAATCGTAAAATTCTTTTCAATATATCTAGCGAACAAAACAAGATATTTTCAAAATTCTTTTTGTTATAGCTTTGGTAGGTCTCAAAGATATGCCCTAAAAAGGAAAAAAATGTGTGACGTCATGATGACATCATCAAAAATGTGCTTTTTTAAAACACATATAAGGATAGGTCCGATCGTCATGAAAATTGGTGGGTAGGTAGATAATGGCACTAGGATGCAAAATCCAAAGTGACGTCATGATGACGTCATCACCTGATTTGTTATGAATTTTTGAAATTTTGAAAATCGTAACATTCTTTTAAATATATCTGGCAAACAAAACAAGATATTTTCAAAATTCTTTTTGTTATAGCTTTGGTAGGTCTCAAAGATATGCCCTAAAAAGGAAACAAATGTGTGACGTCATGATGACATCATCAAAAATGTGCTTTTTTAAAACACATATAAGGATAGGTCCGATCGTTATGAAAATTGGTGGGTAGGTAGATACTGGTACTAGGATGCAAAATCCAAAGTGACGTCATGATGACGTCATCACGTGATTTGTTATGAATTTTTGAAATTTTGAAATCGTAACATTCTTTTAAATATATCTCGCAAACAAAACAAGAGATTTTCGAAATTCTTTTTGATACAGCTTTTGGTATGTCTCAAAGATATGCCCTAAAAGGCGAAAATTGTGTGACGTCATAATGACGTCATCAATTTTTTTTGAACGCATGTAAGGGTCGGTCTGATTAAAACAATTTATACATTGAATTTTTCTCTACCTAATTCAACAATTTCGTGATCGTGGCTCACTCAAGTATTAACGTCATGATGACGTCATCACGTGAGTTGTTATGAATTTTTGAAATTTTGAAATCGTAACATTCTTTTAAATATATCTCGCAAACAAAACAAGAGATTTTCGAAATTCTTTTTGATACAGCTTTTGGTATGTCTCAAAGATATGCCCTAAAAGGCGAAAATTGTGTGACGTCATAATGACGTCATCAATTTTTTTTGAACGCATGTAAGGGTCGGTCTGATTAAAACAATTTATACATTGAATTTTTCTCTACCTAATTCAACAATTTCGTGATCGTGGCTCACTCAAGTATTAAGAAATAACAGGCATCTGAAAATTGTGACCAAATTCAATATAACACAAAGGAATTCTGGGAAGGACAGAAACCATGGCTTTCATGTGGCATGCTGTCTATAAAGAGTTGATCTCTAGTCTTTTTTTCAAGTCGTTAGACAAGTCGTAGGCAGATATTTACACCAACTGCTCAAAATGTGCGCCGAACTTTTAGGTCATGATGACGTCATCACATGTCACGTGACGTCATCTTAAAGGGGCATTTTTGGAAACCATATATCTACAAAAGTACAAGTCACATTAAGTTAAAACGTGGTATTTAGTTATGCCAGCATGTGTTAGATGAAAATGTATGTGACGTCATGATGACGTCATCGGCTAATTTTCTATGATTTTTTCATTTTTGAAATTTCATTTAAATCACATAATTTTACACAAAAAAACAAAACAGCCCTGTGTTTGTCCACAAACACTGCACCAGATGTCTAGTTTTTCTTTTTTTTTTTTTTTTTTTTTTTTTTTTTTTTTTCCTTTTCAGACTTTTTGCCCATAGCATTTGTGCACGTTTTCTTTCTTACCGGCACTTTGGCTACTTTGGTACACCCGATTGCCTCTAAACTTGGCAGACACTTAGACCAACTGCTCAGAATGTATGCCGAACATTTACGTCATGATGACGTCATCACGTGATTTTTTATGAATTTTTGAAATTTGAAAATCGTAATATTCTATTTAATATATCTAGCGAACAAAACAAGATATTTTCAAAATTCCTTTTGTTATAGCTTTGGTATGTCTCAAAGATATGCACTAAAAGAAAAAAAAATGTGTGATGTCATGATGACGTCATCAAAAATGTGCTTTTTTAAAACACATATAAGGATAGGTCCGATCGTCATGAAAATTGGTGGGTAGGTAGATACTGTCACTAGGATGCAAAATCCAAAGTGACGTCATGATGACGTCATCACGTGATTTTTTATGAATTTTTGAAATTTTGATAATCGTAACATTCTTTTAAATATATCTGGCAAACAACACAAGATATTTTCCAAATTCTTTTTGTTATAGCTTTGGTAGGTCTCAAAGATATGCCCTAAAAAGGAAAAAAATGTGTGACGTCATGATGACATCATCAAAAATGTGCTTTTTTAAAACACATATAAGGATAGGTCCGATCGTCATGAAAATTGGTGGGTAGGTAGATACTGGCACTAGGATGCAGAATCCAAAGTGACGTCATGATGACGTCATCACGTGATTTGTTATGAATTTTTGAAATTTTGAAATCGTAACATTCTTTTAAATATATCTCGCAAACAAAACAAGATATTTTCAAAATTCTTTTTGATACAGCTTTTGGTATGTCTCAAAGATATGCCCTAAAAGGCGAAAATTGTGTGACGTCATAATGACGTCATCAATTTTTTTTCTTTTTACGCATGTAAGGGTCGGTCCGATTAAAAAAATGTATACATTGAATTTTTCTCTACCTAATTCAACAATTTCGTGATCGTGGCTCACTCAAGTATTAAGAAATAACAGGCATCTGAAAATTGTGACCAAATTCAATATAACACAAAGGAATTCTGGGAAGGACAGAAACCATGGCTTTCATGTGGCATGCTGTCTATAAAGAGTTGATCTCTAGTCTTTTTTTCAAGTCGTTAGACAAGTCGTAGGCAGACACTTACACCAACTGCTCAGAATGTGCGCCGAACTTTTACGTCATGATGACGTCATCACATGTCATGTGACGTCATCTTAAAGGTGCATTTTTTGAAGCCATATATCTACAAAAGTACAAGTCAGATTAAGTTAAAACGTGGTATTTAGTTATGCCAGCATGTGTTAGATGAAAATTTATGTGACGTCATGATGACGTCATCGGCTAATTTTCTATAATTTTTTTCATTTTTGAAATTTCATTTAAATCACATAATTGTACACAAAAAAACAAAACAGCCCTGTGTTTGTCCACAAACACTGCACCATACATCTAGTTTTTTTGGCTGTTTTGGAAACTTTTCCAAAACAGCCCTTGTTTTCGTTAAGATTTTTTTTTTTTTCTTTTTTTTTTTTTGGCTGTTTTGGAAACTTTTCCAAAACAGCCCTTGTTTTCGTTAAGATTTTTTTTGTTTTCTTTTTTTTTTTTTTTTTTTTTTTTTCTTTTTTTTTTTTTTCCTTTTCAGACTTTTTTGCCCATAGCATTTGTACACGTTTTCTTTCTTCCTGGCACTTTGGCTACTTTGGTGCAGCCGATTGCCTTTAAACTTGGCAGACACTTAGACAAACTGCTCAGAATGTGTCCCGAACTTTTTGGTCATGATGACGTCATCACGTGATTTTTTATGAATTTTTGAATTTTGAAAATCGTGAATTTTTTTTCAATATATCTAGCGAACAAAACAAGATATTTTCAAAATTCTTTTTGTTATAGCTTTGGTAGGTCTCAAAGATATGCCCTAAAAAGGAAAAAAATGTGTGACGTCATAATGACATCATCAAAAATGTGCTTTTTTAAAACACATATACGGATAGGTCCGATCGTTATGAAAATTGGTGGGTAGGTAGATACTGTCACTAGGATGCAAAATCCAAAGTGACGTCATGATGACATCATCACGTGATTTGTTATGAATTTTTGAAATTTTGAAAATCGTAAAATTCTTTTAAATATATCTGGCAAACAAAACAAGAAATTTTCAAAATTCTTTTTGTTATAGCTTTGGTAGGTCTCAAAGATATGCCCTAAAAAGGAAAAAAATGTGTGACGTCATAATGACATCATCAAAAATGTGCTTTTTTAAAACACATATACGGATAGGTCCGATCGTTATGAAAATTGGTGGGTAGGTAGATACTGGTACTAGGATGCAAAATCCAAAGTGACGTCATGATGACATCATCATGTGATTTGTTATGAATTTTTGAAATTTTGAAATCGTAACATTCTTTTCAATATATCTCGCAAACAAAACAAGAGATTTTCAAAATTCTTTTTGATACAGCTTTTGGTATGTCTCAAAGATATGCCCTAAAAGGCGAAAATTGTGTGACGTCATAATGACGTCATCAATTTCTTTTTTTAACGCATGTAAGGGTCGGTCTGATTAAAAAAATGTATACATTGAATTTTTCTCTACCTAATTCAACAATTTCGTGATCGTGGCTCACTCAAGTATTAAGAAATAATAGGCATCTGAAAATTGTGACCAAATTCAATATAACACAAACGAATTCTGGGAAGGACAGAAACCATGGCTTTCATGTGGCATGCTGTCTATAAAGAGTTGATCTCTAGTCTTTTTTTCAAGTCGTTAGACAAGTCGTAGGCAGATATTTACACCAACTGCTCAGAATGTGCGCCGAACTTTTACGTCATGATGACGTCATCACATGTCACGTGACGTCATCTTAAAGGGGCATTTTTGGAAACCATATATCTACAAAAGTACAAGTCAGATTAAGTTAAAACGTGGTATTTAGTTATGCCAGCATGTGTTAGATGAAAATGTATGTGACGTCATGATGACGTCATCGGCTAATTGGCTGTTTTGGAAACTTTTCCAAAACAGCCCTTGTTTTCGTTAAGATTTTTTTTTTTTTTTTTTTTTTTTTTTTTTTTTCCTTTTCAGACTTTTTCCCATAGCATTTGTGCACGTTTTCTTTCTTACCGGCACTTTGGCTACTTTGGTGCACCCGATTGCCTTTAAACTTGGCAGACACTTAGACCAACTGCTCAGAATGTGTGCCGAACTTTTTGGTCATGATGACGTCATCACGTGATTTTTTATGAATTTTTGAAATTTTAAAATCGTAAAATTCTTTTCAATATATCTAGCGAACAAAACAAGATATTTTCAAAATTCTTTTTGTTACAGCTTTGGTAGGTCTCAAAGATATGCCCTAAAAAGGAAAAAGTGTGTGACGTCATGATGACATCATCAAAAATGTGCTTTTTTAAAACACATATAAGAATAGGTCCGTTCGTCATGAAAATTGGTGGGTAGGTAGATACTGGCACTAGGATGCAAAATCCAAAGTGACGTCATGATGACGTCATCACGTGATTTGTTATGAATTTTTGAAATTTTGAAAATCGTAACATTCTTTTAAATATATCTGGCAAACAAAACAAGATATTTTCAAAATTCTTTTTGTTATAGCTTTGGTAGGTCTCAAACATATGCCCTAAAAAGGAAAAAAATGTGTGACGTCATGATGACATCATCAAAAATGTGCTTTTTTAAAACACATATAAGGATAGGTCCGATCGTCATGAAAATTGGTGGGTAGGTAGATACTGGTATTAGGATGCAAAATCCAAAGTGACGTCATGATGACGTCATCACGTGATTTGTTATGAATTTTTGAAATTTTGAAATCGTAACATTCTTTTCAATATATCTCGCAAACAAAACAAGAGATTTTCAAAATTCTTTTTGATACAGCTTTTGGTATGTCTCAAAGATATGCCCTAAAAGGCGAAAATTGTGTGACGTCATCATGACGTCATCAATTTTTTTTTTTAACGCATGTAAGGGTCGGTCCGATTAAAAATTTATACATTGAATTTTTCTCTATCTAATTCAACAATTTCGTGATCGTGGCTCACTCAAGTATTAAGAAATAACAGGCATCTAACAAATTGTGACCAAATTCAATATAACACAAAGGAATTCTGGGAAGGACAGAAACCATGGCTTTCATGTGGCATGCTGTCTATAAAGAGTTGATCTCTAGTCTTTTTTTCAAGTCGTTAGACAAGTCGTAGGCAGATACTTACACCAACTGCTCAGAATGTGCGCCGAACTTTTAGGTCATGATGACGTCATCACATGTCACGTGACGTCATCTTAAAGGGGCATTTTTGGAAACCATATATCTACAAAAGTACAAGTCACATTAAGTTAAAACGTGGTATTTAGTTATGCCAGCATGTGTTAGATGAAAATGTATGTGACGTCATGGTGACGTCATGATGACGTCATCGGCTAATTTTCTATGATTTTTTTCATTTTTGAAATTTCATTTAAATCACATAATTTTACACAAAAAAACAAAACAGCCCTGTGTTTGTCCACAAACACTGCACCAGATGTCTAGTTTTCTATGATTTTTTCATTTTTGAAATTTCATTTAAATCACATAATTGTACACAAAAAAACAAAACAGCCCTGTGTTTGTCCACAAACACTGCACCAGATGTCTAGTTTTTTTTTTTTTTCTTTTTTTTTTTTTTCCTTTTCAGACTTTTTTGCCCATAGCATTTGTACACGTCTTCTTTCTTACTGGCACTTTGGCTACTTTGGTGCACCCGATTGTCTTTAAACTTGGCAGACACTTAGACAAACTGCTCAGAATGTGTCCCGAACTTTTTGGTCATGATGACGTCATCACGTGATTTTTTATGAATTTTCGAAATTTGAAAATCGTAACATTCTTTTCAATATATCTAGCGAACAAAACAAGATATTTTCAAAATTCTTTTTGTTATAGCTTTGGTATGTCTCAAAGATATGCCCTAAAACGGAGAAAATGTGTGACGTCATGATGACATCATCAAAAATGTGCTTTTTTATAACACATATAAGGATAGGTCCGATCGTCATGAAAATTGGTGGGTAGGTAGATACTGGCACTAGGATGCAAAATCCAAAATGACGTCATGATGACGTCATCACGTGATTTGTTATGAATTTTTGAAATTTTGAAAATCGTAATATTCTTTTAAATATATCTGGCAAACAAAACAAGATATTTTCAAAATTCTTTTTGTTATAGCTTTGGTAGGTCTCAAAGATATGCCCTAAAAAGGAAAAAAATGTGTGACGTCATGATGACGTCATCAAAAATGTGCTTTTTAAAAACACATATAAGGATAGGTCCGATCGTCATAAAAATTGGTGGGTAGGTAGATACTGGCACTAGGATGCAAAATCCAAAGTGACGTCATGATGACGTCATCACGTGATTTTTTATGAATTTTTGAAATTTTGAAATCGTAAAATTCTTTTAAATATATCTGGCAAACAAAACAAGATATTTTCAAAGTTCTTTTTGTTATAGCTTTGGTAGGTCTCAAAGATATGCCCTAAAAAGGAAAAAAATGTGTGACGTCTTGATGACGTCATCAAAAATGTGCTTTTTAAAAACACATATAAGGATAGGTCCGATCGTCATGAAAATTGGTGGGTAGGTAGATACTGTCACTAGCATGCAAAATCTGAAATGATGTCATGATGACGTAATCGGCAATTTTTTTTATGATTTTTGAAATTTTTGAAATTTCATTTTCATCACAAAATTTTACACAAAAAAACAAAACAGCCCTGTGTTTGTCCACAAACACTGTACCAGATGTCTAGTTTTCTTTTTTTTTTCTTTTTCTCTTTCAGACTATTGCCCATAGCATTTG
This sequence comes from Hippasteria phrygiana, assembly GCA_037893225.1. Classification (NCBI taxonomy): domain Eukaryota; kingdom Metazoa; phylum Echinodermata; class Asteroidea; order Valvatida; family Goniasteridae; genus Hippasteria; species Hippasteria phrygiana. Next base: position 337,322 of record JAZGUH010000793.1, on the reverse strand, counting down.
TACACGTTTTCCTTTTTACCGGCACTTTGGCTACTTTTATGCAGCCGATTGTCTTTAAACTTAGCAAACACTTAAAGCAACTGCTCAGAATGTGTGCCGAACTTTTACGTCATGATGACATCATCACGTGATTTTTTATGAATTTTTGAATTTTGAAAATCGTAACATTTGTTTCAATATATCTAGCAAACAAAACAAGATATTTTCAAAATTCTTTTTGTGATAGCTTTGGTATGTCTCAAAGATATGCCCTAAAAGGCGAAAATTGTGTGACGTCATGATGACGTCATCAAAAATGTTTTTTTTTTTTAACGCATGTAAGCGTCAATCCGATTACAAAAATGTATATATTGAATTTTCCTCTCCCTAATTCCAAAATGTCATGATTGTGGCTCACTCAAGTAAGAAATAACAGCCATTTCAAAATTTAGACCAAATTCAATATAACACAAAGGAATTCTGGGAAGGGCAGATAACCATGGCTCAAATGTGCATGCTGTTTATAAAAAGGGTTGATTTGTAGTCTTTTTTCAAGTCGCTAGACTATTGCCCATAGCATTTGTAAACGTTTTCTTTCTTACCGGCCACTTTGGCTACTTTTAAACTTGACAGACACTTACCCCAACTGCTCACAATGTGTGCCGAATTTTATGTCATGATGACGTCGTCACATGTCACGTGACGTCATCTTAAAGGGGCATTTTTCGAAGCCATATATCTACAAAAGTACAAGTCCGATTAAGTTGGAACGTGATATCTAGGTATGCCACCGGGTGTTATAGATGAAAATTGACATGACGTTATGATTATAAGTCAGAACATGTCACGTGACGTCATCTTAAAGGGGCAGTTTTTGAAGGTCCATATCTACAGAAGTACAAGTCCAATTAAGTTATAAAGTAATATCTAGGTAGCCCAATAGGTCTATAGTTGAAAATTGACATGACATTATCATGTTGTCATCACATGTTACGTGACGTCATCTTAAAGGGGCAGTTTTTGAAGCCACATATAAACAAAAGTACAAGTTCGATTAAGTTGAAATGTAATATCCAGGCAGGTCTGCAGGTTCATAGATGAAAATTGACATGACATTATGACTTCATCACATGTCACGTGACGTCATCATAAAGAGCCAGTTTTTGAAGCCATATATATACAAAAGTACAAGTCCGATTAAGTTGAAAAGTTATATCTAGGTAGGTCAGCAAGTTTATAGATGAAAATTTATGTGACTTTATGATGACGTCATCACATGTCACTATTACAAACAACTTTAATTAATTTCAAAATTAACAAAGAAAAGTGGCAGTAGTGCGATTGTTTGACAAACTTTAATTGTTGTATTCACATTTCACATCCAAACTAAAAAAAAAAAACGAAACAGCCCTGTGTTTGTCCACAAACACCAACCTCATGCCTCTAGTTTTCTTTTTTTTTTCTTTTTCTCTTTCAGACTATTGCCCATAGCATTTGTACACGTTTTCCTTTTTACCGGCACTTTGGCTACTTGTATGCAGCCGATTGTCTTTAAACTTAGCAAACACTTAAAGCAACTGCTCAGAATGTGTGCCGAACTTTTACGTCATGATGACGTCATCACGTGATTTTTTATGAATTTTTGAATTTTGAAAATCGTAACATTTGTTTCAATATATCTAGCGAACAAAACAAGATATTTTCAAAATTCTTTTTGTTATAGCTTTGGTATGTCTCAAAGATATGCCCTAAAAGGCGAAAATTGTGTGACGTCATGATGACGTCATCAAAAATGTTTTTTTTTTAACGCATGTAAGGGTCAATCCGATTACAAAAATATATATATTGAATTTTCCTCTCCCTAATTCCAAAATGTCATGATCGTGGCTCACTCAAGTAAGAAATAACAGCCATTTCAAAATTTAGACCAAATTCAATATAACACAAAGGAATTCTGGGAAGGGCAGATAACCATGGCTCAAATGTGCATGCTGTTTATAAAAAGGGTTGATTTGTAGTCTTTTTTCAAGTCGCTAGACTATTGCCCATAGCATTTGTAAACGTTTCCTTTCTTACCGGCCACTTTGGCTACTTTTAAACTTGACAGACACTTACCCCAACTGCTCACAATGTGTGCCGAATTTTACGTCATGATGACGTCATCACATGTCACGTGACGTCATCTTAAAGGGGCATTTTTTGAAGCCATATATCTACAAAAGTACAAGTCCGATTAAGTTGGAACGTGATATCTAGGTATGCCACCGGGTGTTATAGATGAAAATTGACATGCCGTTATGATTAAGTCAGAACATGTCACGTGACGTCATCTTAAAGGGGCAGTTTTTGAAGCCATTTATCTGCAAAAGTACAAATTCGATTAAGTTGAAAACAAATATCCAGGTAGCCCAGTAGGTTTATAAATAAAAATTGACATGACGTTATGATGACGTCATCACATGTTACGTGACGTCATCTTAAAGGGGCAGTTTTTGAAGCCACATATAAACAAAAGTACAAGTTCGATTAAGTTGAAATGTAATATCCAGGCAGGTCTGCAGGTTCATAGATGAAAATTGACATGACATTATGACTTCATCACATGTCACGTGACGTCATCTTAAAGGGGCAGTTTTTGAAGCCATATATATACAAAAGTACAAGTCCGATTAAGTTGAAAAGGTAGGTCAGCAAGTTTATAGATGAAAATTTATGTGACTTTATGATGACGTCATCACATGTCACTATTACAAACAACTTTAATTAATTTCAAAATTAACAAAGAAAATTGGCAGTAGTGCGATTGTTTGACAAACTTTAATTGTTGTATTCACATTTCACATCCAAACTAAAAAAAAAAAACGAAACAGCCCTGTGTTTGTCCACAAACACCAACCTCATGCCTCTAGTTTTCTTTTTTTTTTCTTTTTCTCTTTCAGACTATTGCCCATAGCATTTGTACACGTTTTCCTTTTTACCGGCACTTTGGCTACTTTTATGCAGCCGATTGTCTTTAAACTTAGCAAACACTTAAAGCAACTGCTCAGAATGTGTGCCGAACTTTTACGTCATGATGACATCATCACGTGATTTTTTATGAATTTTTGAATTTTGAAAATCGTAACATTTGTTTCAATATATCTAGCAAACAAAACAAGATATTTTCAAAATTCTTTTTGTGATAGCTTTGGTATGTCTCAAAGATATGCCCTAAAAGGCGAAAATTGTGTGACGTCATGATGACGTCATCAAAAATGTTTTTTTTTTTTAACGCATGTAAGCGTCAATCCGATTACAAAAATGTATATATTGAATTTTCCTCTCCCTAATTCCAAAATGTCATGATTGTGGCTCACTCAAGTAAGAAATAACAGCCATTTCAAAATTTAGACCAAATTCAATATAACACAAAGGAATTCTGGGAAGGGCAGATAACCATGGCTCAAATGTGCATGCTGTTTATAAAAAGGGTTGATTTGTAGTCTTTTTTCAAGTCGCTAGACTATTGCCCATAGCATTTGTAAACGTTTTCTTTCTTACCGGCCACTTTGGCTACTTTTAAACTTGACAGACACTTACCCCAACTGCTCACAATGTGTGCCGAATTTTATGTCATGATGACGTCGTCACATGTCACGTGACGTCATCTTAAAGGGGCATTTTTCGAAGCCATATATCTACAAAAGTACAAGTCCGATTAAGTTGGAACGTGATATCTAGGTATGCCACCGGGTGTTATAGATGAAAATTGACATGACGTTATGATTATAAGTCAGAACATGTCACGTGACGTCATCTTAAAGGGGCAGTTTTTGAAGGTCCATATCTACAGAAGTACAAGTCCAATTAAGTTATAAAGTAATATCTAGGTAGCCCAATAGGTCTATAGTTGAAAATTGACATGACATTATCATGTTGTCATCACATGTTACGTGACGTCATCTTAAAGGGGCAGTTTTTGAAGCCACATATAAACAAAAGTACAAGTTCGATTAAGTTGAAATGTAATATCCAGGCAGGTCTGCAGGTTCATAGATGAAAATTGACATGACATTATGACTTCATCACATGTCACGTGACGTCATCTTAAAGAGCCAGTTTTTGAAGCCATATATATACAAAAGTACAAGTCCGATTAAGTTGAAAAGTTATATCTAGGTAGGTCAGCAAGTTTATAGATGAAAATTTATGTGACTTTATGATGACGTCATCACATGTCACTATTACAAACAACTTTAATTAATTTCAAAATTAACAAAGAAAAGTGGCAGTAGTGCGATTGTTTGACAAACTTTAATTGTTGTATTCACATTTCACATCCAAACTAAAAAAAAAAAACGAAACAGCCCTGTGTTTGTCCACAAACACCAACCTCATGCCTCTAGTTTTTTTTTCTTTTTCTTTTTCAGACTTTTGCCCATAGCATTTGTACACGTTTTCTTTCTGACCGGCACTTTGGCTACTTTTAAGCAACCGATTGCATTTAAACTTAGCAGACACTTAGACCAACTGCTCAGAATGTATGCCGATCTTTTACGTCATGATGACGTCATCACGTGATTTTTTATGAATTTTTGAAATTTGAAAATCGTAACATTCTTTTCAATATATCTAGCGAACAAAACAAGATATTTTCAAAATTCTTTTTGTTACAGCTTTGGTATGTCTCAAAGATATGCCCTAAAAAGCGAAAACTGTGCGACGTCATGATGACGTCATCAAAAATGTTTTGTTTTTTTTACGCATGTAAGGGTCAATCCGATTACAAAAATGTATACATTGAATTTTTCTGTACCTAATTCCAAAATTTCATGATCGTGGCTCACTCAAGTAAGAAATAAGAGCCATTTCAAAATTTAGACCAAATTCAATATAACACAAAGGAATTCTGGGACGGGCAGATAACCATGGCTATTATGTGCTTGCTGTTTATAAAAGGGTTGATTTCTAGTCTTTTTTCAAGTCGCTAAATTTTTGAAGTTTTAAAATCGTAACATTCTTTTCAATATATCTAGCGAACAAAACACGATATTTTCAATTTTTTTTTTGTGATAGCTTTGGTATGTCTCAAAGATATGCCCTAAAAGGGAAAAAATGTGTGACGTCATGATGACGTCATCAAAAGTGTGATTTTTTAAAACACATATAAGGATAAGTCCGATCGTCATGAAAAGTGGTGGGTAGGTAGATACTGTCACTAGCATGCAAAATCCAAAATGAGGTCGTAATGACGTCATCACGTGACTTTTTATGAATTTTTGAAATTTTAAAATCGTAACATTGTTTTCAATATATCTAGCGAACAAAACAATATATTTTCAAAATTCTTTTTGTTATAGCTTTGGTATGTCTCAAAGATATCCCCTAAAAGGGAGAAAATGTGTGACGTCATGACGACGTCATCAAAACATTTCTTTTTTTAAACGCATGTAAGGGTCAATCCGATTACAAAAATGTATATATTGAATTTTCCTCTCCCTGATTCCAAAATTTCATGATCGTGGCTCACTCAAGTAAGAAATAACAGCCATTTCAAAATTTAGACCAAATTCAATATAACACAAAGGAATTCTGGGACGGGCAGATAACCATGGCTATTATGTGCTTGCTGTTTATAAAAGGGGTTGATTTCTAGTCTTTTTTCAAGTCGCTAAATTTTTGAAGTTTTAAAATCGTAACATTCTTTTCAATATATCTAGCGAACAAAACAAGGCATTTTCAAAATTATTTTTGTTACAGCTTTGGTATGTCTCAAAGATATGCCCTAAAAAGCGAAAATTGTGTGACGTCATGATGACGTCATAAAACAATTCTTTTTTTAAAGTCGCTAGAATATTGCCCATAGCAATTGTAAATTTTTTCTTTCTTACCAGCCACTTTGGCTACTTTTAAACTTGGCAGACACTTACCCCAACTGCTCACAATGTGTGCCGAACTTTTACGTCATGGTGACGTCATCACATGTCACGTGACGTCATCTTTAAAGGGGCATTTTTCGAAGTCATATATCTACAAAAGTACAAGTCCGATTAAGTTGGAACGTAATATCTAGGTATGCCACCGGGTGTTATAGATGAACATTGACATAACGTTATGATCAAGTCATAACATGTCACGTGGTTTCATCTTAAAGGGGCACTCGCTAGATTATTGCCCTTAGCATTTGTAAACGTTTTCTTTCTTACCGTTCACTTTGGCTACTTTTAAACTTGGCAGACACTTACCCCAACTGCTCACAACGTGTGCCAAACTTTTACGTCATGATGATGTCATCACATGTCACGTGACGTCATCTTAAAGGGGCATTTTTTCGAAGCCATATATCTACAAAAGTACAAGTCCGATTAAGTTGAAAAGTAATATCTAGGTAGCCTAGTAGGTTTATAGATGAAAATTGACATTACATTATGATGACGTCATCACATGTTACGTGACGTCATCTTAAAGGGGCAGTTTTTGAAGCCATATATATTAAGAAGTACAAGTCCGATTAAGTTGAAACGTGGTATCTAACATGAATTTTAAACAATTTTGTATAATTATTTTTGTAATATATTTTTAGGTCATACACACTTAAATATAAATGTGAAAAATGTGTGACGTCTGATGACGTAATCATGGTCATCAACTGCTTGTATGCTCACATTTCTAAAAAGATTATGAATAAGCACGTGATTGCTTGACCTAGACGACCATAAAACGAGATATTTTATCCACCATTGAAATCTCAAGAATAAGAATCAAACTACCAAAAAAAACCAAAATGAAACAGCCCTGTGTTTGTCCACAAACACTAAAGCTCTAGTTCCCGTTTATCTTTCTGCCTGTCATCTATACGTAGATGTATGATGTCAAACAATATGGGTATGCAGATTGACTTGCCAAATAAACCACTTCATCACTTGACACTGCCCTAGATGATTGCTACACAGGGTCATTTTTATGGGGGAAGATCGTGACCGTCAATTTTTTCTTTTTAACCAGCGACAAACAAAGGTTGCAGACTGATGTAAAAGCACCCCCCCCCCCGATCCTAAACCCCTCCCCCTTAAACAAAATATCACTAGTATGATAGTTTAGTGTAAGCAAACAAAATGACAGTATTGGGGGGGATTTGAAAACCTTTTTTTGTGTAAGTTTCCCAATACTAGGCTAAAAGCCACTCTAGGTAAAGGGCTACAACAGAGGTGGTGGGGTTGGCCACATTTTAGGTTGCCAGCCCCACCACCCGAAGTACAGTTTTCCTGGGTCCAGCAGCCGATTTCACCAAACCTTGCGCAATTGCGCAACTCTACTTACGTTAAGTTGCGCAACATCTGTGACATTTTTAAAATCGATTTCACGAAAGTTACGCAGTGCGTAAGTCGCTGACTTGCGCCACAAATTATGGCGTAACTTACGCACTCATTTGAGGTGGCTTAAGGTTTCCGCACAAACACCGAAATTATATGACTTAGCTAGCGGAGGGTGGGCTTAGTAGAGCCGTTAGTTGCTCAAATCATTTATTAAATTCACTAGATTATTTCAGAGAGTAATGAATTGATCATCCGCTCTAGGTTTACCTGTGAGATATTTCCGAAAGTTGCCATCAATTTTTTTTTCGGAGCAAAGTTTCAAAAATGAAAGGTTTCAAAATGGCGCCCACAGTTCAATTTGACGACTGTTCCATGTATTTTTATTGTTGTACTCAAACAGTCGTCGTAATAGCTGCATTCAGCCTCGTCCGCGATGTATAAAATATATAATATACTGCGCAGCTACGCAGTGTTTCATGAAATGGATCGCAAGGATGTAGCGCAGCTGCGCAAGATTTTTATAGCGCAAGTCCTACGCCATGGCGTAAGTTACGCACAGTTTCGTGAAATCGGCTGCAGATCTAATTAGAGGATAAATCTTCAACACATGTTGATACAAAAAAAATTATTCCAATCTTAAAGGGTGGCTGCAATGCAATTTTTATTGTGTATATCGATGAAATAAAGTTTTTTAAACACAACTGTGTGTTGTTTGTATTTTTTTATTTCGCGTAAGCATTTGAAAATAATTTTTTTAATGCGGGAGGGGGTCAGCCCCGCCCATCAAGTGGTAACGCCGATGTGACGTCATCCCGGGAACCTGGCTGTTGTATGGTCGGCCATAGTACACCGAGCGTGCGTTGCATTGACATGCACGTGTGTTTTCGCTGTGTCGCGGAAAGCTTTTAGTGTTCTGCAAATGTTTTTCGTCGATAATACCGCGTCGTTGTGTTGCTGCTGGATTCAGCAACACCACTAAGGATGGTGTCAGTGTTGACCTCTTTCCAGTAGAACTGAAATACCGTCGTATTTGGACTCGGAGAGTGTTATTTAGCCCAGCAATCGTTGTTTTCAACTGTCTTTCACGCGTTCCGCATCGGGAGTCCGATTCGGAGTCTTCAGTAGTTCCGCTGTTACTCTCACCTTCTGGCTCATACATGTAGGGAAGAGCTCCAAGATCCTCCTCTTCCTCGCCCCAATAATGTTCCGAAGAAGTGTCTGAATCAACAAGTCTAAAATCGACACTTGATTGTCAGATTCTGATCCAAAAGATTCTGTTTGAAGATTTTAACGCGCGACGAGAAATGTTTCCCTGGTCCCTTCATCCAAAGCTATTTAATCGCGCGTGGCTGGTTCCCTCAACAACGGCATACATCCACACGTACACAAACGTACACTGATCAAACTACTCTTGCTGAGTTTCTGTGTTCCCGAGATGACGTCACGCATTTAGGGGCGTGGAAACAATAGAGAAAGGGGGGCACTTTATTCCGGGAAAATTAAACACAAAAAATGGGCAGAAACACAGAAAACACATTTTAATCAAATTTCTTATATTGTAAAAGAGTTATATATCCCAAAATTGAATTGTTGGTACAATTTCATTGCAGCCACCCTTTAAGACCTACATGTATAAGGGTAACTTCCACCGTTGGTGAGAGCAACTTACACAACTGTACACCCCCCTTGGTGTACGTTGTTCACTAGATGTGTGCGAGGCACAGTGAGGCCTCAAAGATGGCAGAATGCAAAGGATTATAGGAGATGTGACATCAAGAGAAAACAATCTACACTTAAAATTTGCCAAAATACTCCCCCCCCCCCCCCCCCCCCCCCCCCCCCGCGGTAAACCTACAATATCTCATATTAAAGCTGCTTGTTTATATGCACATGTAGCCCAACGAGTTTGGCTAATTAAGATACTCACTGCGCCAACGGAACCACACAACCGTGGATAAATTAAGCATGTACAATGTACATGTACATCATAATTAATTCAGATGCATGAATACTGCACATTTTCAGCCTGTTTTTGCCTTTCAAATGTATTTTGTGGTAGCTCAAGTATCCCCTGGTGCACATCCACTTAAGACGTTGCTTGGATTTTTTGGGGGGGAATATTTAATTACAAATTTGTAATCTAAACACAGTTGATGTAACAATTGGTTACAATTGTTGGACATGAAAATGAATTAAACTGTTGCAAACTGCTGACTGACTGAATGGACCTGAAATATACAAATCAAAAAATTAGCTGGCCTGACGTTTCAAACTTAAGCAAGTTCTTTCTCAAAGGCAAATGACAGAGGACAAGAAAAAAAACATGTAGGGAACAACACACATGCATGAGGGGGTGGGTGGAGAAACACAAAAGAGGGATGCAAAGGAGCATGGCAGTGGGTAAACATCAAAGGGATGGGAAAGGACAGCCAGGAAGAAAGGAACAAAGAAGTCTGGTATAGGGTAAGGATGGGAGGGATTAAGATGAAGGACAAAGCTGGGGAAAGGGGACAAAGGAGTGTGGTGAGGGGGGGGGGGGGGTAAATAGAAGGATAAATGGGAAATGGAAAGACAACCCCATGTGGCCAAGTGGGCAAGAGACCCCCAAGAGGGTTTGCCAGGAGGATAATCTGTAAACAAATGACAATGGGGGAAAATTAAGAGTTAATCATTCCCTTCCTGGATGTTGATGGACCATGTGGTTGAATGGTCCGAAGATGTTTCATCCACACTTTCTCTCTGCTAAGGCGAACTGAGTCCTTGCAGGTGGCCAAATTGTTGGAAATGTTAGATACAGCACAGCAAAATAAATCCTGTCATCAGAAGCCACCCTCGTTCGGATATAACTCCCTATTCATGTTAAAATGTTAAACTTATACTTCAGTTGGTTGAGCAATATGGTAGACTTTTCCGGTGGGTGCGGGTTAAAGTCCCATTTTATCAATTGTTTTCAATCATTTTAGAAATTGGTTAATTGGTTTTTAAACTTGAAGGAAACAAAAATCATTTTTTGGAACGAAAAAACAAACAAACAAACAAACATTTGAGAACTAAAAAAAAAAGATTAGCAGCGTTATAGAGGTTATTGGCAACAAAAGTAAATGTAGGATGCCATTGGTGTATCTATGCAATCGGTGGATCATGCTGTGCTTTCGCGCGATCTATTGTTCACGCGAGCATTGGTCGATTTGCGTGAGAATCAGTCAATCATGCGAGCTTCAGCCGATCGCACAGCACAGACTTTGTGCGATCCGCCAATCGAGTGAGGCGATCGACTTAGGTACATGTATGCTTGCATGAATGATAGGTTGGGAGATGGCACATATCCACCCATTGTGCCCAACATAGATTTATTATTATTATTATTATTATTATCACTTTTTTAGACACGGTAGCCCATTCAACATAGTGCTGCTTTTCAAGGGGCCGTGTAGAAAAAGAACTTAAGCTTACAAACAAATGACCTTGGTAGAAAAAAAACTAAAATGATGCAGAACTAAAATTATGTAAAACAGTAAGACGCCTTAGTGACGAGTTATTATAATACAAAGCTAAAATAATGCAAAACTAAAGTTATATAAAACTAAATCTAAAATTTAAATTAAAATGAACTGAGAAAATACAACATGAAACTTTGGTGATGGAAGTCAGACATTTCATGTAAATATATAAACAGACAGGAATTAATAAAGGTCAGAAGTCAAAGTTATTACGGTATGTGGGAACACAAAATAAGATAAGATAAAAAATAGTATAAAATGAACTTAAAGGTGCGAATTAACAAGTAAATAAAAAGGTATAACATTTTTAAAAGAAATATTGCTAAGATCGGTACAAAACAATGGAATAAAATAAAATAATTAAATTAAATTAAATTAAATAGATGAATCATAAACAAACTTAGTTTAAAATATAGTATCAGTTGCATCACTGTGCTGTGGAGGCGTCTTCCATCTTCTTATACTGGAAAGGGGTCCCAACGTACACTATCACCCAAAATGTAATTTTACAAACTTACCAAGCTTCTTCTCTTCAAAACAAAATTCTTCCACAGAAGGACGCGGAGTTGATGAAAGAACCCCATTGTCATTCTGTCAGTTTGACTGCTGGCAGCCCGGGAACATGGATCTGGTGTTTATAGGGGCTCCATGTCAATCTTACAAGAAGAATAAAAGGAGTATTTCAGTTGGCACAATCTGCTGTGAAGCTGCTTGCATGCATACAATGATTGGATACAGAACACATGACAAAATGGGGAACACCATCATTTGCTCTGTTACAAAAAATACATTGTGTGGTCTGGCTCAGCCCATGCACAGGACCAAGTCAACACAAATGTCATTCACTGTTTTCCCCCCGTGTCTGCATTCTAAAAGTCAGCAGTTGGTAAAAATCATATCTGTTGGAAAATGTAGATGAGTTACATGTAGATGTTGAGCGCAATCTTCAAAGGCGCGCATTTTTTTTAAATGAGCGCTGCGCAAATTTTTGAACACGAAAATTGAGTTGGCTTGCGTAAATTTAAAATTTACGGCGCCTTAATGTCACGCGAAGGCAACTTGTCAAGCCAAACATGACCCAACTTCATAAAGATAAAAGCACAGAATCTCAGGTGATGATAACAGTAGATGATAAATTGAAGGTCAATTCAACAGATATGACATCAACACAAAGATATGCGACAAAGTATATATGCAATAAAATTCACATCGTAAACTTTATTCGCTTATAAAAAATATAGTTCACAAACAATGTCAACATATTTGCAAATCAAATAAATAAATGCTACACACACATTGTAATATACGAATTTGCAAATATTCACGACATCGTGTAGCTCAAGAGCTGGAAAACTCGAAACTTAATTGAAACCCTCTCCTCTTCACAAAATTTTTGAAAGTATAGTCGTAGGACTGGGAGACAGTTCCAACCCCTTCAAGAACGCTATAATTGTTTTCTGTAGAGGAGTCGGATACAAAATACCCTTGTCATGCCAAAAAGTGTCCGGTGCCAAATACTATCCGCTCATTAGCATACTGCTCTCTGATTGGTCAAATAATGGATACTTAAATAGTGTCCGCTGCTTAAAAGTGTCCACTCACCCATGCGTTGCAACGTTGCATTATGCACAGCACAATATGAACACCCACATAACACGCTACCAAATACTGTCCGTTCCTTGCCAAATACTGTCCGCTTAATTGCTGCCAAATACTGTCCTTTCCTTGCCAAATACTGTCCGCTAAATTGCTGCCAAATAATTAATGTCCGTGCCAACAAAACACACAGAAACAGGCCGAACAATTGATATATGCTAGTCCATACAGAGCAATATACGCAAACTCAAGTTAATCAACAATAAAAGAGGTAAAATAAACCCAAAAAGATGATATTAAAAGATGCGAATAAGAACTAATATCGTCACGCAGTGTTGATAGCTAGCTTGACGGCAAGGACGCGATGGATGCACGCTACGTACGCCCGGACACTATTTAGCAAGCTTCCGGTATCGCAAAGACGTAATACCCACTTGACCAATCAGAGAGCAGTATGCTAATGGCGGACAGTATTTGGCACCGGACACTTTTTGGCATGACACCCTCTCTACAGAGAACTCGTCAAAATCGTCAACATGCCTACTGCCGATTATGGAACGGCCGCCATGCGTCCGACGCCGATGTAAAATTCATGTCTACCATGTAGTTCGTGTCAGATATCGTGCCCTAGTTGTTGTCCGAAGCGCGAATTTAAAATTCCCACGCGCATTTCTTAAAAATTGCGCGCGCAAATTAAACAAATTCGCGTCTTCAAAAATTGCGCTCAACATAGACAAAGCTGAATCCTCCCCGATTGTATTACAATTTACAGTAAACCCAAATCACAAATGGCAAGTCTTTTTCCTCTTATTTGGTAAATACAGGATTAATGTTAGTCCGAGTAACTTGGACCCTTTATCGCCTTTTTTAACATTTGGACATGATCTGGCGATAGTAGGGTCCAAGCAAGTCTGCAGTAAAAAGTGGTGATTCTGAAAATATGTCTGAAATCCCAACCACTGCCAACAAAAACATCAGATTTTACCCTTAAAACGACCTCCAAAATACTAGATACGCCACCTGCTTAACAAGTGGAGTTCCATGATTAAGATTGAGGTACTAGGTTCACTTACAACCCTAACCCCCTTGGCATTTTTACTAGGAAGCTTCCTCAACCTGTCAAAATCCAACACTGTGCAGTATACCTATGGCACATTCTTTGGACTTGGACAAATTGGGGCATCAAATCTCCATGTAAAGTAATGGTGCCAAGGCCCTGCAGTACTGAACCCATCAAAACTTGACAAAACCTGCTGTTGGAGTTTGCAAGGCTTGGGGTAGTTGGAACTCGACTTGTTAAGCAGGTGGCGTATCTAGTATTTTGGTGGTCGTTTTAAGGGTGAAATCAGATGTTTTTGTTGGCAGTGTGGTTGGGATTTCAGACATATTTTCAGAATCACCACTTTTTACTGCAGACTTGCTTGGACCCTACTAAGTACTAATCGCCAGATCATGTCCAAATGTTAAAAAAGGCGATAAGGGTCCAAGTTACTCGGACTAGATTAATGTTGTTACCAACCAAATTTTGATGTGAAGTGTATCGCTTGTGGCTGGCATTCAGCTGTTGTTTGCTTAGCATGAAAATCCCATGGCCTTTTGGCTGGTAACCTGTTTTAACCAAGCAAGACTTGTTTGTGCTAAGCACATTTTTGTGCTATTTTAGCAGCTCCGTGAAATTGGCCCCTCTGCCCTAGCTCGAAAATTCTAGCTCTTGGCTCATGACATGTGAGATTCGCCATTAGAGCTAGAAGGAAATCTATATCATAGGTCAGGGTCGTTTAAGATCTTGCCCATATCTTCCGTTTCCCTGAATATATCAACTAAACACTCACCGTCCGTGTGGAGCAGTCCTTCATGCAGCTTGTATCCCCTCAAAATGAGAATCTGATAAATTTAAACCCGAAAAACAAGTGAATTTTTCGTGCAACTAGGTGCATGCACAAAACCAGCTGTGTACAAAGCAATGGCGCAGTGATTCTTGGTGCCCGACCAAAACACGAAGGGCCAGACCACAACAATTTGCCGTTTGAAGCTTACGGTGGTTTCCGATTACCATGCGGCCGGTGCGGTATGCACTGCGCCCACACCCCCTCGTGGATCGCTATACGACGGCTGTTTCCTGATGCAGCCAATGACAGCTATAAGATTATGGACAAGAACGCATGCAATACAATGACGGGCTGTTCTTATTTCCTCGTTGCCTTTGCCTCAAATTACTGCTATTAGCCTCTATATTTTCATCTTGCTCTTACGTTACAATTTGGTCAGTGTTTACCCGAGCAGAAATTGTATATTTCTAAGATTTATTATCATGGGATAATGCCTCAGTGGATTCTGAAAAGGCAACGAGGAAATAAGAACAGCCCGTCATTGTATTGCATGCGTTCTTGTCCATAATCTTATAGCTGTCATTGGCTGCATCAGGAAACAGCCGTCGTATAGCATACCGCACCGGCCGCATGGTAATCGGAATCCACCGTAAGCTTCAAACGGCAAATTGTTGTGGTCTGGCCCTTCGTGTTTTGGTCGGGCACCAAGAATCACTGCGCCATTGCTTTGTACACAGCTGGTTTTGTGCATGCACCTAGTTGCACGAAAAATTCACTTGTTTTTCGGGTTTAAATTTATCAGATTCTCATTTTGAGGGGATACAAGCTGCATGAAGGACTGCTCCACACGGACGGTGAGTGTTTAGTTGATATATTCAGGGAAACGGAAGATATGGGCAAGATCCTAAACGACCCTGACCTATGATATAGATTTCCTTCTAGCTCTAATGGCGAATCTCACATGTCATGAGCCAAGAGCTAGAATTTTCGAGCTACCTCTGCCCCTGCGCCGCCGCGTATCCGGCGGATTCGGAGTTCGCCTGCCTTTCCAAATTCCCAACGTCTCGAAAATAACTTCACAAAAATCTGATCACATCACACGTCACACGACAGTTCAAAATTAAGTGATAAGTGCAGGAACAGCCTACGACTTGCCTACCTCATTAGCCAGCATATTCTGTCGAAATACACGACCCTTTCACCGACACAACAGCAACACTAAATTGGCCAGTTGTTTACTGAATCCAGCTGCTTTGAGAGTCCGATGCATAATGACCGGCCGGCTGGCGATGTCCGCGGTAAGTGCTATCTGGGCGCCAATACGGTACGGCGATGAATAATACAACGTATGACGTAGCCTTATGAATAATCCAAATAGAATTATATCTAAATATACATGTTTTCGAGAAGTATGAGTCGGGCGCCGGTTGGGTACATATCATGGAGGAAGAAAACCTCCATGGGTACATCAAGTGAAGAAAAAAGAGAAGTATAAAACGGGTACCTCTAGAGTACAGGCGGGCACTGGTTGGGTACATCACAGTGAAGAAAAAAGAGAAGTATATTGTTTTTATTTTTTTTATTTTATATTTATTGTAATCTTTACCGAGGGTAGTCCATTTCAGTTTAGTAAACTGCTTTCCAAAAGAGCCCTCAATAAAACGGGCACCTATATCTGGAGTACGAGTACAGGCGGCCGGCCGCCACCGGTTGGGTACATCCTTTCTTCCTCCATGGTACATCACAGTGAAGGAAAAAGATTTATAAGTATAAAACGGGCACCTCTAGTACAGGGCGGGCGCCGGTGTCAGTAGTGAATTATTAAGATTAGGTCATGTATGGTTATTCATAAGGCATACGTCATACGTTGTATTATTCATCGCCGTACCGGATTGGCGGCCAGATAGCACTCACATGGTCTGCACAGTACAGACATAAATATTTATGTCTGTTTACGTTTTGTCTGCGGCATCATGTCTAGCGCCCTCTATCGCTGTACTGCAAATGACGAAACTAGACGGCCAACATGGAAGTGAAGAATCTGTCGAAATATTTTCAATATGTGCTCGTTTTTCTGATGGTTGTGATTGCCTGTGACTCTCGAAAACACGAATTGAATCTTCTAGTAAGTTTCAACCTACTCTGTTTTAATTTAAATTTTGTTGAAATTGAATGAAATCATGATTTTTAAGAAGCGATTTCTACATTATCGATCATGTAAAATTACTAAAAAATAAAAAGCCATGAAACATCGTCTGCAGCTGCATACCATGGAGGTGTGTTCCTTCCTCCATGTGCATACGTAGTTGAAACATGGAGGAAGAAAACATGGTTGAAAATTCCAGCTCTAGGCTCATGACATGTGAGATTCGCCGTTTAGACTAGAGCTGGAAACACTCCTAATCATGCCTATAGGGTTTTGAGCGGTCTGTTTTTTTATTGCCGATATCTTCCGTTTCCCTGAATATATCAACCAAACACTCACCTTAATATTACCGGCAGAGTAGTCATTCATGCAGCTTGTGATCCACTCAAAATGAGAATATGCTCAAGTTAAACCCGAAAAAAAGTGAATTTTTCGTGCAACTCGGTGCATGCACAAACCAGCTTTGTACAAAGTAATGGAGCGGATTTTTGAACATGTCATGAGCCTAGAGCTGGAATTTTCAAGCTAGCCTAGGCCTACATTGATTTTGGCACCGCGGACGAAGTGCGTTTGCAAATGACGAGACTCGCTGTGCACTTATGGCAATTACTCGGCTTGGAAGTGTATTTTCTGGCGGGTAGCAACACTGGGAGTGGGAGAATAGAAGTATAGTCAAAGGCTCCATTTATTTTGTTCACGTGAGTGAAATTCGTTGTGGAGTTCGTAGGTGCGTGGAAATCGGCAACGCGGGGATACATGTAGTAGTCGCAGGGTCCTCTTTTTGTTGCCACTCATAATTATTGTAAAAAATTGATGTATGAAGTATTGGATGGTGTCTTGTTAAACTAAAATAGGATGACACAAGAAAAGTGGTGGATGTGAGCACGTTTGGCTTCTTCAAGAACGGTCTACTGTCTGTCAACATCTCTGCCCTGATTGTCAAGGACGCCAAGCACGAGACGCAAAGTGTGGGCTTGACGTTGGACAAGTCAATCAGTGATGGAAGTGCCTCTTATTTGGTAAGAATCTCGTTGGCTAGTTTTTAAACTTTGACTGGAAAATAATTGCATAAACCTCAAGCACTTTTTGCAAATAGAAATAAGCATAACGCCATAACATTGCCATGTACATGTAATAATATGAGCCTCATGTATTTTCTGAAGAAAAACAAATGTGATATGCCTCGTATACTGTCTGCTGTATAATACATGTACACTGTCTGGTCAAGTTCTAATGCGCCTAAACACTGTCTAGTTTTGATCTATTGTGCTCTATTGTGCTCTATTATGCATTGCTCAGGATCTAATGCACTTTGTAATGAACCTCATCCCTCACACATAAATCTGTTGCAGTTACCTGACCTTCATACATTGCCTTGTGATAGCCTCATGGTACAAAATGTACAAGTCCCCTTGCAATTAATCATTGGTAGATTGATTGATTGATTGATTGATTAATTGATTACAATCCAATATTCATTTTGTTCCAATGATACCAATCTCTTCAATTTGACAGGAGGACCACTCCGTGACAAAGTGCATCTTGGGAAACACAAACAATGTTGCCGAAAACGATTCGGTGTCCATAGTCTTCTTCACGTTTAACTTCACCAGTCAAACGTAAGTTAAGTCTGGGGCAAGACACCTGGGCCGGTTGACGTGAATAGCCACATTTCTGCCCATATATTCAATCCATTCATTACTCAACTATATTGTTCTTGAATGGGAGTGTAATGAATAGATGGGGCATTTTAAAACAAAGCTTTCATTTACACCAAAGGGGGTGCTCAAAGTGCTCTATTTAGTGCTCTATTTAGTGTGGCGCCTGTTTGCGTTTATACTCGGCTCCACAGCCCTATCAGTGAGAGTGTGGTTGCCTCCCTGGCATTCCATCAATCACATCCAGAGGCAAGGGGTTAAGTCTGAGGTCATTTTAAGGGCAAGTTCAAGAATTTGTGCATGTTACTGTGATGTATGGGGGAAATAGTAATCTTCTTAAAACAGTCGAGATTTTAGTATTACTAATTCTACTGTTGAGCATCTGCAAGGAGAATACCCACAAGAGTTTAGGTTATTAGTCCTTGGGATGATTATGTAAATAAAGAAAACGTGGTGCATTACATGGGACTGCAAGGGAACCTATCTTGGACTTGCCCCTAAAATAAGCCACGCCCACCAGTGGCGGATCTACGGGGGGGGGGGGGGGGGGGGGGAGGGGGGTTTGGGGGTTTAAACCCCCCCCCCCCTTGGGCTGCCCAGTGAAATTTTTCGGGGGGCATGCTTTACGGGTTTAATGCCCCGGACCCCCCTAGCAAGGAGTGCCTTCCGCACGCTGGGGTGTGTAGGCCAATCACCTCAGGTAAACCCCCCCTTAGTTAAAACCTAGATCCGCCCCTGCCCACCTATCATTTTAGGCAAGAAATTGGAAAACACAAGATTGATTTCAACATTATGCATTGCTGCATAACAAAGGGTACATTGATTACACACATTCATTTCTGCGGTGTAAAGTGCTGGGTGGAAAGAAAAACAACTTGATGATATGATGTTATATATGCAGCTTCAAGTAACAACAGGAGTATGCATAGTGCCAGCGCCCTCGCTTGCTAGGTACCTGCTTACAAGGAGGATAGTACCAAAATGTAAAAAATGTTGCATGAGGCTGTAGCTGATTAGACGTGACGCATTATACGTTTTTGCTTAGAACAAATTGTAGGATTCCTCATTTTTACATAAAGTGTGCGTCATTTATATGTATTTAGTATTTTCGCCACATGTTCGCATAATGTGCGTGTCATGTATTTATTTTGTTGATGGGTACCGTATCGCCCAACACAAGGCCAAAAGGCTATTCAAAGTGTGGGCTACAAAAGACAACTGTGAAAAGACAGAAATCACAGGGATAGAAGGTATCTATTCACATTTCGTTTGAATTGTCCGAAAGATTATAGGAAAGCAGGTTAGAGGTACGGAATCCCAAAGATAAGGGAAAGAAACTTGGAGAGTATCTCACATTATTAGTGAAAGGATGTGATGAGACAGCCAGGCGAGTAGAGTGCCTGAACGTTTGGACGGGGGGAACTAATGATGAAAGGCCATAATGAGTAATTTCCCCTCCCCTTATTCTCTATATCAGGCTGAATATTAATAGAAAGGGGCGGAGTCTCAGACAACTGTACATCTTCCCAATGACTAAAGAGCTTCCTAACTGCAGTCAAGTCACAGACAGAGAGAATACGGCAAAGAGAAGACGACGAGAGATTGCAGCCGGGGGTAAGACTAATCATCGGAGGCTAATTTCATGGGGCTTCTAAGAACAGACAGGATTTCATATATATGCAGATCTTATTGCAAAGCAGTACAACGGCCAATCACAGTCATTGTGAAGTCATTTTTTAAGCAGGATTGTGACAAAAGCTGTTGATTGGTCGATAGCCGTCAGCTGATCCTGCTGCGTTCCATTCAAGAAAAACATGGGCCAAAAAAACCATGCATATGCATGTTCAAATGATTGCATTGGCAAATCGGCATTGTTTTTGAAAGTCACCCTGTGTGCGCATGTGCGTTCCTTCACGCGCACGCAGGCTATGATATGAAAGATTCTGACCAAAGGCACTACGTAGTTGACGCACAAATCAGTACCGTAATTTTCGGAATATAGGCCGCGGCTTATACGTTGATTCTCACGCTGAAAAATGTCCCTGCGGCTTTTACTCCGGGCGCTTTATACGGCATTGTACTAATTGTACAAATATACCAGTATGCAAGCAAGACCTTCATCTGGCCTTCGTGCCCTTATCAATTTTTGTCATTGGCCTTGGTGCCCCAGGACATTTTGACGTCACGAAGGCCAAAATGGCCTTGACCCCCAGATTACGAATTTCGAACCCTGGGTGCCGTTTACGTTCGCTCTACTCACTTGTTGGAAATAAAGGAAACCAATCCAGAGGGACCGAATAGACTTGCAAATGTACCATAAGTACCGTTCACACCTCACAAATCGTGTGGTGCGTCTGTTCGTTTTTGTCTGTTTTATCGTTGTGTAATCCATGTTGTTTGTTATTTCACTGGTCAATTGGTCACTGTTGAGCTCAGATTAGTGGTTAAAGTTGTCATTGTCTTTTTTATTCCCCCCGCCCCGTCCAAAAAAAAGAACTGCCGCGCGGCCCACCCAGCCAGGACGCTCATCCAGCCCGTCAAAATTGGTAATTTCGAGGACTTATGAAAGTTTATTGGGCTCCGTGCGCGTCGAATGAGGGCGCTGTCCACAGATACTCGTATACCACCAGTGGGATTGCTTTGTCTGTTTGCCGACTCTCGATAATTGCGTTTTCAATAAGAATATCATAGCGGGAACCAGACACTTAAATTGAAGTCAGGTAAGATGACGTCGATATTGAACCCAAAATCGCCTTTTCTTTTCGCCAATCTCGTTCTTGCGCTGCTTACACTTTAGGATTGCATGTGATTTCGATAGTGGAACCATTTTACATACGAGCGCTATGCAGCACGATGACTTTTATGGTCGGTCGTCAGCGCCGCGGTGCGGTTTATACGCCGGTGCGGCTAATATGCCAACTTTAAATCTTAATTTGCAGATTTTTGCGTGCTGCGGCTTATACTCCGCGCGGCCTATATTCCGAAAATTACGGTAGTTGACACCTGTTCATTGGTTAAAATCGGGAGGTCAAGATGTGGTTGTCTTGCACAATTAATCATGGAACCTTGCATGCATATCGTAGACTTTCGCTGTGCGAACATCTGTTACGTAGGATTACGTCAAATCCTGGTAATGTCTGTGCGTCATTGCGAGCTTTGACGTCTTTTTTTTCTACCGTTAGTGAAATGTGTACGGTGCGTCTCATTGCTTTCAGACCACTCAGACCCCCGCAGTGAGAAAACGAAGACTCCGGAGACAAATAAACAGCAACCCGATTCCAAACAGGAGGATAAGAGGGATCCAGGCAACGCCACACAGCCTACATTGACCAAGAAATCAAAGCCCACCCCTCTTCCCCTATACACCCAAATCCCTGTACAGGGGGATGGACACTCATTCAACACAAGTGTGAGTATGCCAGTTCGGTATCTCAAAGGTCAAAGGTTATTCAGGATAAAATTGCTGACGTAATGCCACGCCATGTTACGCGAACGCCCATTCTGATTGCATTTAACACGTGCGCGTTGTGCGACCACCTTTTGCGTTCACACGCGCGCGTTAGGTCACTCGGGTCATTCGGGATAAAATGTCATGGTGCACATGCGCAGTTGAAATATCGAACTGGCTTATTGGTGTGTGTCTTGTTTGCACTAATGTGTGTTATATTCGATGAAGGCAGGCCGACGTGTCAACCAATGTTAACTTTCCCTGAGGTGTGAAATAAACATACATGTTCTTAACCCCTTGCGTACGGATGACGCCATATGGCGTAAAAAAAAAGTGGCACCAGGCCGGATGATGCCATTTGCCGTCATTTGTGCAGTTTCAATCCATTGTTGGATTATTGTTTATGTTACGCTTGACTGCACAAACACATTGTAGCGGTTCGCTTGGCTGCCAGAACCACCGCGACACCCCTACGTCGCCCGTAAAACCGTACTCAAGGGGTTAACAGTTAAAGGTAATATACATTTGCAAACATCAACAAACAAAACTACTGAATTACTATGAAATACCTTACTTGACTGTAAGTAAATAATAGTCTCAAGCATCCTGTGAAATCATGGCACCTGGTGTGCTGTCATTTTCAAGAAAAGTGGCAATTTCTAGTGATGGTCGGCTGACCATCGTTGGAAAAAACTTTTTTTTTTAAATACTGCCCCCAATTTGCCAACTTTAGTTAGTCCGCATTTTGTTTGGAAATTGGTTACGCATCCCTGAACGGGTGCAAGCTAGCTGGTCTAGTTCCCTGACCTCATAATTCCCTAACGTCTATAAATTTCTCCGTTTTGTCTGAAGTAGGGTCAGGCAACCAGACTAGAAGAATGGTATTTTTTTTCTCTTTGTTTTCCAAACATCTATGCACACAAAACTTTATGGAGTATACATTGTAGTCTCGAAACTTTTTATAATTTTGCTTTTTTTAACAAAACTAAAATCTATTTTTTTTTAAATTTTTTTTATGAATTCTGATGTAGTTCTTTGTGTGCACAACAAGAGATTCCGAAGAAGGATTGTACAATCTATTTTTCCACAACTGCAATGAATCGACACTCAGCCTCACTGTAAGTAAAAATTGGTATTTATCATGTGTCTTGTTGCTGTAGCCAGTTGACACGGTTGAGGATTTCAGAAGTCATTTGAAATGTTTCTAGAAACCGTTTGGTGATTACTTTAACAAGAATTTCTTGTCAAGCTGAAGCTTCAAGCTAATTTACTTGCTAAGCAAAAAGTGGCGGAGAACCAGTCACAAACAGTGCACATCACACTGCATTTTGGCCGGTAACCTGTTTTTGCTCAGCAAATCTTTTTTGTGTTAATTTTTTTTGCACAATTGTGTGCTAATCAACCGTATGAAATTCCATATGAAATTCCTTCTGCACTACTTTATGTACAGCCCTCAACTTTCCTCAAGGAAAGAAAAATCTTACTTAGGAAAAACAGGTCCTTGACCCTAACGTCACCGAATACTACAAAATACTACTTGAGTAAACTGTAGTATGCAGTATTTTTACTACACTGAGAATTGAGTAGTATTTTGTAGTACAGTGTACTGTACCCCAAGTGAATGCCTAGGACGTTAGCGTTAATGTCATGACCTGGCTCAGACATCATCGCATGTATGATGGCCAGGCACTATGAACATCTAACAAAAGGAAAACGGTGCACTGACAATGAACATCCATTGTTACTTGTTCGCAGTGAGGTCAGGTCTGGTCAGGTCATTACTGTTACTCATTCCAGGTCATTTCATCGTCCGAAAGTTCCATGCGCACAGGCCACGTGCTAAGCACAAACATTCAGAACAACATGTTGGCATCATTAGCAAACAGTCCTGATTTATTCATTATTTCAATTTGTAACCAGGTCGACGTCGTCGAGGTGAACGATGGCCAGAACTACCTGTCAGCCGGTGATATCCCGCTGCCTATACTCTTCATTCTGATGTCCTTTGTGTATTTCGTCTCGGCCTGCTACTGGTTCATCTATCTACGTCAGCATAAGGAAGACGTCTTCAAGATTCATTACCTCATGTTTCTTCTGGCTGTTCTCAAGACACTGTCTCTAATGTTTCATGCGGTAAGGACTAAGGACTTGTTATCGATGATCGTTAAGGAGTATCCAGAGCTGGAGCTAGAATTTCATACAAATGTCCACGACACCATCGGGTTAGAACTACAAGGGGTCTGCTGGACTAATTTGTTTTAAAACCAGTGCTGGCAAAATTCAACAACCCTTACAGTACTCAACCCATCAAAACCCAATCAGCATGTTTGGTTGGAATCTGTTAGGATGGGTACTGGACCCCCAAACTGATAGTCCTTTACACTAAGTTTGGCATACCACCAGAATCAGAGTCCAACAATTTGTGTGTACAGTTTACCATATGGTGTTGGAATTTGCAAGGATGGGTATGGTTCCTAGTAAATTATACTAGGGAGTTAAGGACATTCTACTTCGGGAAAGGGCAAACATGTCTCTTCTAATTTATATCATCCCCGACAAAAATTTCATCTTCTCACTGATTACGCTGTACCCGCTGCTACATTGGACTTGAACCGGCCAGCCGACCCCGGCAAGTTCGGTGGTCGAGTGGTTAAGACGTCTGCACTAGTAAGCAGGAGGTCTTGGGTTTGAGTCTCACCCAAGTAAGCCTGTAATTTTTTTCTTTCCCACAGGCTCTCGGAAAGCACTGAGCATACAGTGCTTCATACACTACGTCGGGAAAGAGTGAAAATCTCTCTTCTGATTTACATCATCCCCGACGCAAATTCTATCTTCTCACTGACATTCTGTGGAATCCCAACTTGTTAATAATTTAATCTTTTTAATTACACCTCAAAAGAAATGGCGTGACACTGTGTTTACTACATGGGGGAACATGTGGAAAGATTACCACGTTGTTGTATGTGGTTTCTCTGATAAATTGTACATTGTATGTGGATGCTTATTTGGAGAATTATTGGGACCTGAAGAAAACCTTAGTCTTGTTGTTTCTCGCAAAAACGGGCAGAAATTGACACGATCTCAACTTGTCTGTATTGAAATGCATGCCGTGATACCATTATACCACTAACTTGAGCATGTGTGTTATCGCAGATGGATTATCACTTCATATCACTAGACGGCTCGCCGATGGAAGCCTTCGCTATTCTCTTCTACATTACCTATCTGTAAGTAAAGCTGTACTTGAATTCAGCTTCGTGGCTGTGGCTTATGTATTCACATGCTACACTGAATATCCGTAGCCGTAAACACGAATGCTCATGCAGACACTCTTATATTTCCTCTTGATCGATCCACAAATGAAACTAAGAAGGCACTTCCTTGGTGTCGACATCCTACTTTTTCGATAAGACACAGAAGATTAATAGAGTACCGAAGTGATGACGTCAGTGCAATGTTTGGAGCCAGAATACTTTTGTTATTTTGTGTCAATGTGTTTGCATGACTGGCTGTTAACAAAGGAACAGTCGAAATCTCCATTTGTTTGGAGCCAGTTGTCGTGCCAACTGAAGTCAGACTTCGGTAGTCCTATATGGAAAACACATGTCCATATAGTTCATTTTTGTGTTTGTCTGTAGTTGTATTTCATGTCTACATTTAATTTGTGATATTGTTATTTCTAAAAGTGCTAATTTCTTTAGCAGCATTAGTACTTTGAATTGTTGCTTTTGTAATTAGCACTCTCTGATTGGCACCCATGTAGGGCCTCTGGCAGTGTTGTAGTCGAGGCCATCACAAGGCCACGCAAGGCCAGCACAAGGCCAGCACAAGGTCAGCACAAGGCCAGCACAAGGCCAGCAGTCTTAATTCAAGTCTCAAGCTATTCAAATGAGCTGTAATAAAAGCATTCCTTTGTCATGGTTTATGCCTGTTACTTGTGCCTGTTGCAAGCTGGCCTTGTGCCTGGCCTTGTGCCCAGCCTTGTGACCGGCCTTGTGACCGGCCTTGTGACCGGCCTTGTGACCGGCCTTGTGACCGGCCTTGTGACCGGCCTTTTGACCGGCCTTGTGACCGGCCTTTTGACCGGCCTTTTGACCGGCCTTTTGACCGGCCTTTTGACCGGCCTTTTGACCGGCCTTTTGACCGGCCTTGTGACCGGCCTTGTGCCCGGCCTTGTGATGGCCTCGACTACAACACTGGCCTCTGGGAAGCTAATTAAAAAACAATTCTGACCCTGTTCGTCTGCGTCTTGTCTATCAGGATTAAGGGAGCGTTGCTGTTCCTGAACATTGCTTTGATCGGTTCTGGCTGGGCCTTTGTCAAGCCAATCCTGTCAGAGAAGGATAAGAAGCTGTTTATCATCGTCATCCCACTCCAAGTAAGGATTATTCACAGATTCTCCCCTTGTGCTTCTGAACAATTTTATGAAGAAATACCGCACCGCACCGCACCGTGAAAAATTAGCAATTATTATGAATTCATAAAATAAATATGAAAAAACGAATTTACTATTGAAAGTTATGAATTTCAAATATTCCACTAAAAAAAAACTTGTATCGAGAACCAATTTTCCCTGGGAAAGCAGAATTAATAGTATACGGCATTCAGAATCAATACTAGGTTTATCAGCAAGTGTTTAAAATTTGTAAGTTCAGTATTGACATTGCAGAGCATCAACCAAATATAAAGGAAAAACGTACACGTATATACATGAATATCGTACGGACAAATTCAAGACAACTCTAGTCAGAGATACGGACAGCAAATGCTGTACGAGTGCTTGCGTATGCAGTGTGCCGTTATACTCTATATTGCGCGCGTTGCATGTGGTCAAAGTTGTCCAAGAACTCGCAAATGACAATAGTGTTAGGTGTCATTTGCATCATATTACAAATCTCCCAGGTGTACAGATTATTGGCAAGTGTCAAATTATCATCTGTGGTGACGTCTGGGCCCAATTTTGTGGATCTTCTTAGTGCAAAATTGTGCTAAGCAAATTTCTCTGCTTAGCACGAATCAGCAGAGGACCAGTCACACACAGTATAAAGTGCACGCAATTTTGGCTGGTGACCTGTTATTGCTAAGTTGAACTTTTCTGTGCTTAGCAAATTCTTTGCTTACCAGTTCATTGAAATTTGCCCTGATAGCTGCCTTTAACTGCCGCAGACACCTCATCTGAAAGCAGATCTGATATCTTGTTGGGAAGTTTATTGCCAATCTAACTTCCTTTTCCGTTGAATTTCCCATTCACTGTCGTACTTTGCGTCTTTCCATGTCAGGTGTTTGCCAACGTTGCCTACATCATCACAGACACGTCGGAAGAGGGGGAATCACAGTATGCGACATGGAAGGCAGTCTTTGTCCTGGTAGACATCTTGTGTTGTGGTGCTATTCTCTACCCCGTCATCTGGTCCATTAAACATCTCCAGGAGGCAGCAACTACCGATGGCAAAGGTAAATGGTGTTTGTGTCTGTAGACAACTTCTGTGGTGCTGTTCTGTAGCCCATGATCTAGTCCATTAGACTTCTAAGCAGAAACTAAAGTTTACATAATTGAATGGTGTTTGTGTCTGTAGACAACTTCTGTGGTGCTGTTCTGTAGCCCATGATCTAGTCCATTAGACTTCTAAGCAGAAACTAAAGTTTGCATAATTGAATGGCGTGTTTGTGTCTGTAGACCTCCTGCTTTGTGGTGCTATTCTGTAGCCCATGATCTGGTTTATGAGATTTCTTAGAAGAAACTAGAGTTTACATAATTGAATGGTGTTTGTGTCTGTAGACATCCTGCGTTGTGCTATTCTGTAGTAGGTCATCAGCCTGGGGGGTTGGTCGGTATCAAATGAGGGGAATAATGCTCATGGTGATTTTTGGCAAGGTATGCACCCCTGTAGTTGGAAAATATGTGATAGCATTGCAGCGGTGGCAGCTTTTTGGGTGTTATCAACCTTTTTGTAAAAAAATGGCCGCCAAAATGCTTGTTACCACATATAATTAATCCGGTAACAAGCATATTGGCGGCCATTTTGAAATATTTCTTTTTAAAAGTGATCACACCCAAAAAGCTGCCACCGCTCACGCTGCAATGCTATCACACATTTTCCAACTCTAGGTGTGCATACCTTGCCAAACATCGCATTAGATTTTAGGAAGAAACTAGAGTTGGCCTAGGTAAATGGTGTTTGTGTCTGCAGACATCTTGAGTTCTGGTGTAATTCTATACCCTGTGATCTGGTGCAGTAGTCTCTAGGAAGAATCTGCAGTTGGTAGTGTTTGTGTCTGTAGACGAGTTGTGGGGTGTAGCACGAGTCCTCTACCTTGTGGTCTGATCCATCAGATATTTAAGAAAAAATTCTGTACCCTTCAAGATTTTTGTAATAAAGAAAGAAAATTCACAATGTTTCATTTGTAAATTTTTTTTTTTTATTTGCAGCAGCCATGAGTCTGTCCAAGTTAAAGCTTTTCCGGCATTTCTACATACTGGTAAGAACTTTTTGTGGTTTGCCATTAGTTATTGAACCATCTGCCAGAAGCGTTCCAAGAAATGCATTGGTTGTTTTTCAGAGTTGATTCATAAAATAGCTGATTAAAAAAAAAGGTATAAAGTCAATAACAATGCTGTGTACAACCCTATACATGTGTGACCGGCTCTGCAAAAAGGGGTATTCTGTCGAACTATGTGAAAACACACAGGGCAGTTCTATGTGAAGTGGGCGAAAAAATCTTCACGTGAGTAATTTTCTTGTTTTTGGTTTGTTGGCTTCTGTTATATCTATATTTTCAGAATTTATTTTCAGAAACATTAATATTGATGAATAAATATGAACAAATATATGTTAATACAAATTACTTCTATCTTATTTCTTTGCGCTTTTTGTGTTTAAAGGCCTGTATCTCTAAACGCACTTCCGTTAAATTGGGAAAATAGGAGTATACAAAAGTCAAGATATTTTGAGAACACAAAATGCCACATGGGTCAAACCTACAACAAATTAAAGCTTAGGATGTGACAAATTCAACTGTGTATATAACTCATTTTTCAAATTTTGCGACATAATACCCCTTTTTGCAGAGCCAGTCACATATGTCTTGTCTTTTCCTTGTACGTTTAGAAATGATGAACATAAGCTAAATCAGAATTACAGACATACCGGTCCTTTTTGCTAGTTTTGAGCACACGCGCACGTAGTTCTGAGCCTGCGTGCATAGTTCTGATTATGCGCACGACCGGTGAGACAGAAAAGGACCGGTATGTCTGCTGCCCCCAGTATCGCAAAGATCTCCCATTGCAGGCAGAATCTAGTATTGTGGAATCCATGCAATTGGGCCTTTCGGGTATTGAACAAGCAAAGTATAATGTGAAATAAATTAAGTTTGTATACATTTTGTAACTTTTTTTAATGGAAGTCGCCCAACACAAGGCTAAAAGCCACTCTAGGTAAAGGGCTACAACAGAGGTGGTGGGGTTGGCCACATTTTAGGTTGCCAGCCCTACCACCCTTACGGTTTTCATGGGTCCTGATCTAAATAGAGGATACATCTTCAATAGACACTTATAGCAGATTATTATCCCAATTTTCAGACGGGGTAACTTCCACCGTTGGTGGGACCAACTTACCTTCCCCTGCACAATTTCCACTTTTAACGGCCAATAGCATGTTTGCAAGCATGAGTCACATTTATTTCAGTATCTCTGTCCTCATTGTAATTGCAGGTCGTATGCTACATTTATTTTACCCGCATCATAGTGTATCTCTTAAAGGTAAGCCACGCCTCCGCTAACCCTTATCCTGTTCAATAACTTCATATTTAGTGGATCCTGTTGTATGAAAATCAGGTTTACATGAATGAACTTGTATTGTCACTTACCACTCACGGTGTCCCCACACAAATACAGAGAGTCGACGAGGAGGTTACAAGATTTGATAGGGGCATAATTTAGAGCAAGTTCGATCAAGGAAAATTGGTTAACCAGCGGTTGATTTGCGACGTATCTTGCACCGGCGCAGTGACATCCAAGTGTGAACGATAGCTAGTTGAACTATAGTGTCACTGGTTCCCACCTCACTTGTCACAGTTTAGTATGAGCAGCATTGCTGCTGGTAACCAGTGTGACCATGCCCTGTAGGTTTGTTCAAGATGGTCGACTAGACGTGGTCGACCAACCAGTGTTTGGGTAAAGTTTGTCCAACAATCGTCAACAATAGTTTACCGTAGTCTTCCATCGAACTTGCTTATACAGGGGGGAGATTTGTCAGGATTTTTCCTGATTTCAAGATTTTTTTTAAAGATTCTCTTTTGCAATCTGGAATTCCTGAGGTGTCGTCCTAAAGATGATTTTACCTGTAAAAGGATACAGACCAATAAAAACGGATATTTTAAGGGGTTGCCTTTAGGCAAATACAAACTATATGTTGATCTGGGGTCCTCGTGGATTTTTCGTGGATTTCATGGATTTTTCATTTTTGGCCAGTCTCACCCCTGCTTATAGTGTTACTGACCTTTAACCTTTGACCCACGGCAGATCACAGTGCCCTTTCGTTTCATGTGGCTGGATGAGTTCTTCTTTGAGCTTGCCACCTACGCGTTCTTCTTCATCACTGCCCACAAGTTCCGTCCCGGGTCCGACAATCCTTACTTGCAAGTCCCTAGCGATGACGAAGACGAAGTCGAGATGGATGAAGTGTAAGTTGCGCATCCTAAATGGACACCTTATCTCTGTAGACGTGCTCTGTTTAAAATCATCAAAAACATGTCCAGCAGAATAAACATTTTTGTAAACACCATAGTTTAATAATAATAATAATAATAAAACACATTTATATGGTGCTTTATGTAAAAAACCTCAAACTGCCTCACAATAAAACTATCAAGCCAAGGCATTAATACAACTTAAATTTAATAAATATACAAAAGTTACTTAAAGTTAGTAAAAGTACCTAAGCTAAAAAGCAAATTCAAATACCAGAAGCAAACACGCTTCTGTTGCACCCCATTCCCCCCAATACCCCCATGCCCCCCCCCCCCCCCAATACCCCCATGCCCCAATTCTTATGGCCCCTATTTTTATATCACTGCACCAAGCATTGAGCTATTACAGCACTTTGCCTCCTTTGTCTGTCCACAGATTAACAGACAATGGTATAATGGAGGGCTTGACCAAGATACACACGTCCAACACTACGTTAGTGCAGAGAGAAGGCAACTACTCAGCTTCAGCGTAATCTCACAAGCGACTTTGTCATATGACAAGGTAGTGCATTTTTCTAAACTCACTTAAAGGCAATGCACGTCACGTCATGTATTGGAAACACACTCATTGATTTGTGTGTATTTAGAAAACTTAAAGCTGCGATGTCCGTACTTTTTGGGGTGTATACATTTTTAAATTGAATTTCTAATTATTTAGCATTAGATAAGTTCTGATTTTTTTTCCCACCAAAAAATCAACCGGTTATAAGTATTTAGGAAGACCGGATAGACCGTACAGTGTGCTTGTTTTTTTTCTTTCAAATACACAGTTTTCTATCCTTTGTTATTTAACCAGTTCGCACCCGGATTATTTTTGCCGAAAATTTATATTTAAGAAAAAGGCAAAATATAGCAGCCAACTTCTGATATACAGCCAAACGCCACAAATACTGATTTGCAAGAGTCATTTCAACAGTATTTGTACAATATTTCTTGCCGAAACCTCATACATGTATTTCAATACTCCGGATGCGCCCACCGGAGCGTAAATTGTAGAACAACAGGCCGCGCACAGCGGCCAAGTTCAAGTTCAACACACGGTCCGCCTCCACAGACTTCTCGGACTTTGTGTGTGTGTGTACAAAACAAATGAGGGATTAGCGTGTTGAGACGTCACCCGGAGGCGAGTCGAGGCAAGCTTGACGTTTTAACCCGTCATCTGTGCCTGTGTATAAAAACAGCCAGATCGTGTTAACACGTCCTCTGACACGAACTAGTTAAGAGAAATCCATTCAGTTCAAATTTTCAGTTAGGACGAGCAATGCAGCTTTATGCAAAGTTTCATCATTTTTGTCATTGTCATCACAAATTGTTATTTTCTTTTGTAAGTAGATATGTAATAATGTGTCAGTGTTTATGCACGTTCCTGTTCTTTACCTTCTTGATTCGAGTAAATACAGCTTTTATCATTTACACTTTTACGCAGTATAACAAAACAATTGTTGACTCTTATAGCTGTGATGTCCTGTGGACATCATGTCTGGCATCTCAACAGTCAACGGTTGTTTATTTCTCTACCACTTGTACGTAATCCTATACAAGGTGCCAGTTTAAGGATTACAACTAGCATTAATTAATGATCACAGAAATCAAAACAATGGAATTGACCATAAATTTATTCTGTAGCAAGTCACCCACTACAAGGTTAAGAGCCACTCTAGGTAAATTTTAAATGTAGTTTAGGTGATTCTTTATTTTTTGGGCGCTGGAATCTTTGTGAAAAAGGTGACCTCAAATTCTTTTTCGCCTGGGGAAGAGTCAAAGTACCAATCGTGAAGCTGTGCCCCATTCAGTTAAAAAAATATAATAAAAGTTTAAAAAATAAAATTAAAATTTACAAAATGTCCCAGGAGGAAGTTTCCCCTCCCCAGCTGGGTAGGCCGCTGGCCCACAAAACTTGTAAATTGCTATATCTGTAATTTAATATATATAGAAAATATTATTTAGTCGGAATATTTAGATTGTAAGAATTGAAAAGTGATTAGGGTAAATCTAAGTGATTATGTTGTTGATGTAGTTGGTTAGGTGTGGTCAATTGAAGAGTCGACTCAAAAGTAAGTTGGACATACAATGTATTTATTTATCTATTTGCTTTGAAGCATGGGTAAGATATGTTGCTGGTTTTTTGTTTTGTTTTGTTTTGTTTTTTTAGTAAAAGTTTGACAAGCTGAATTTAATTGTGCATCTCAAAGATAAAGCATATGTTATTTGATTCTATAAAATGAGCCTGACATGGCCACTTTTTTTTCTTCAAATTAAATAATTTACAGCTACAAACACAATGAACATCCATTGTTACTTGGCACTCAATCCGTTGTTACTTGTTCACAGTGAAAGTGCGTGCTAATTGGAGTGATCTGAATTATATAATTAAAAGTTAAGAGGCCAGACGTTTCCATCCTGGCATAGTCTTTCTCGTGGTCTAAATGACCAATGTTTTTTTCTTCATTTACATGAATTTTGTTATCAGGAAGACCATACTCTTGTTATATCACTGAGTTTGACATCTTGAAACAAACCATAAAGAGAAACTTACGAAGTAATTTGAACGAATTTTCAAAGTGAACAAAGAAAACTGCAGTAGCGGAATTTGAACCTGCAACCTCCGGAATACCGTACCGGCGGTCTGGGTTACCAACTGAGCTGTCCTATGTTGGGGGGTCTCCCAGGTCATGGTTTTATGACTTCAGACCAGCGCCCCCCGAACAAAGACACTACCAGTTTTCTTTCTTCGCTTTGAAACTATTACATCTTGATGAATATGGACATGAATGGGTTGAAACGCCCAGAGATCCTAAAGGTTTCAATTGGGTAATCATTGTTTAAAGGCCTGTAACTCAAAAGTAATTCAGGCGATTTCTGACTTGTTTCTCTTTCTGGGGGTGGTTATGAGGTGAACCGCATTACACCTTTGCGGCAGTGAATGTCGTGTTTACCTCGGCCAGACGGTTCACTCGGTGGAAGAGCAAGTGGCACATGCTTTTACCAAGTGACACACTACCGAAGTTATGCAACGTTGACTTCTGACAGTACTTGGATGGGAAACCACAGCTTGTATTGCTTGCATTAGCGTGCCTGGCAACATTCAGTACATTGTTTTGGGGTCTGACAATCCCCGGTGAGGTTATTTCAAAATAATTAAAAGAAGGGTCACGTCCTTCAGATGGGACAGTAAGCTGGAGGCCCCCGTGTCCTAGATATGATCAGTGTTCTGTAAAAGACAGAAAAACTGGGGTTTACCCTAGTTCCTCTGTCCCGATTCAGCACAAACTTAAAGATGGTCCATTGAAAATCATCGTACTACCACTATGAACATCTGACAAAAGAAAAACGGTGCACTAACAACGAACATCCATTGTTACTTGTTCATAGTGTACCATCTATAAATTAATGCTGTTATTGTGCTAAATCTGTAAATTAGTGGGCTTAATCAATTTAGTATGTAGATAATTTGTTTCCGTACATTGATCAGTATGCGCTTCCAGACCAATTAATGTACCAAAGACAATGTATAAGGGAAATATTAACAGCATTATTTGTGTACCGCATAACACGTACCGCATGATACCGGCTGTAGTTTGCAATGTTATTAGTGTGATGTAACTGAAGTAACAGTATCCATAGCCCAAATAAAAATTGTAATCCGTGTAACTCACCTTTTTTCCCCCGAGAATTAAATGAAGAGAAACCAGCTTCACTTGTTTTCCTTGCACTTTCCTTGTGTATATAACTAAATGAGGACCAACAATTTACCCAAAACTTGCCTTCGAGGTTACAGCAGAAAATAACATGGAATGGAGACTTCAACCATGCAATGTTATATATGCATATTTATTTTTCTCCATATTTTCCCCTCATGTTTTTCTTCCTCACAAAATAATTTATTGAGTACCTCTTGCCATTTTTTTCAGGTCTAAAAATAAGTTGCCCTTAAAATTAAAGCACAGATTTCTCATTTTATTTTATATTTTCCAAAATTGTTAACAATTGCAATTTTTGGAAAAACTTTTGTGTTTTCTCTCTGGGAATGGTTTTTACATATCTCTAGAATCATTTTTAGGCAATTTTTTTTTAAATGACATTTTTGGGCCAAAATCGACAAACATGGTAAGGGGTACCCCTTGCCTATATTTTTCAGGTCGAAAAATAAGTTGTCCTCAAAATTGCATTAGAGAAAGAACATAGAAGGCAAACGTCGGTCGTGCAATTTTAGATGTCAGGGATCGACATTGCATTTTTTGGTGATTTTGTTCATTTCATATTCTCCTATTTTTCAAAATTTTTAACAATTGCAATTTTTTCGAAATATGCCTTTTCCCTTTGAAAATGGTTTTCTGACACTCTTACATTTCTCTAGAATAATTTTATATTTGTCTTCTTTCCAAAATTGTTAACAATTGCAGATTTTTTTTAATAATATGAAAATGGTTTTCGGACACTTACATAGCTCTAGAATCATTTCTAGGCAAATTTAGAAAATGACATTTTTGGGACAAAATCGACAAAAATGGTAAGCGTACCCCTTGCCATTTTTTTCAGGTCAAAAAATTAGTTGCCCCTAAAAATGCATAAGAGAAAGAACACGGAAGGCAAGTGTCGGTCGTGCAATTTCAGATGCCCTGGATCGACAATGAACTTTCTACGATTTGCTTTTTTTCCCTCTGAAAAAGTTTTCTGACACTCTTACATATCTCTGGAATCATTTTAAAACAAATTTAGGAAATGACATTTTTGGGCCAAAATCGACAAAAATGGTAAGCGGTACCCCTTGCCATCTTTTTCAGGTCGAAAAATATAGTTGTCCTCAAAATTGCATTGGAGAAGGAACATAGAAGGCAAACGTCGGTCGTGAAATTTTAGATGTCGGGGATCGACATTGCATTTGTTGGTGATTCTTTTTATTTCACATTTTCCTTCTTTCCAAAATTCTTAACAATTGCAAATTTTTCGAAATATGCTTTTTGTCTATGAAAATGGTTTTCGGACACTCTTACTAGAGTCATTTCTAGCCAAATGTAGAAAATGACATTAGGCCAACCTGAATGTTAAAAGCAAAAGTCAATATATTTTAACAGATTATATTTTTGGAAGCATTGGGGAGGAGAAGGTGGGGGGGGGGGGGGGGGGGGGCTTAAGCCGTCAATTCTTTCTTTAAATGAA
Organism: Hippasteria phrygiana; assembly: GCA_037893225.1. Taxonomy (NCBI): domain Eukaryota; kingdom Metazoa; phylum Echinodermata; class Asteroidea; order Valvatida; family Goniasteridae; genus Hippasteria; species Hippasteria phrygiana. Next base: position 301,963 of record JAZGUH010000793.1, on the reverse strand, counting down.
AGCTATTCTCTTTTCAGATCATCGATTTTTGCCCCTAGATCGAAAACATGGATACGTCACTGTCACACACGAAACAATAACTTTGAAACATTAACTGTTTTCTCGTTCAATAAGTTTACAAACAAACAAAATTAAAACCAACAGCAAATATTTGTTGACCGTTATTGGCAATATTCGCCATGTTTTATTAATAACTATAGTCACATTAGTTTATAGTTTTTTTCCTGATTTGTTTCCACAAGTCGCATTAGTTGGCCAGATATTATAACAGCGTTTATTCTGAAATAGCATAATAATTATAATATTCTCTTCCGCAAAATTCGGGAAAACTATTTCCCTTAAAACAGAATCGCTAGCGACAAGTGCAAAAAAAAACCTTTGCTTTAAAATTACACCTATAACTTTATCACGTTCCTGTTTTTGCTTCCACATACCACTCAAGAAAAATCAGCAACATGCAAAAGCAAAAAAACGTTACTTATTATCACTGTAAAAAATGCATGTACATACATGTATTCACCTTTTTATGTACACCGGATAGAGAGAAAAAAAGGAATTTCATTAACATTCGTTTTGATGACTTTTATTTAACGTGTATATGCTTGCTCCGTTTTCATTAACCTTGCTCATATAAACTGCCACGAAGAGTCAAATGAATGATTTCTGCCTGCATAAATCGTCTAAGGATGAATTATCATAAAGAAAAAAATCAAAGCATACTGACAGAAATGTGAAATATTAAAATAATGAAAACATATTTCTAAAAGACCTCCGACTATGAATCAGATAAATATGAATCTTATGTTTTTTCACAATATTAACAGACTGATAATGTTGTCTGACTTAAATTTAAATTAATAGTCTCAGTGTAGAACTGTGACAAACTGTATTAATCTCACGACGCACGCGCGCAAACTACAGCCACGCATGCAGGTTCGATCAAGAACTATTATTTAAGCATAGTCGACAGCTGCTGGACTAACTTTACCTGAACGCAGGCTAGTCGACCACGTTTAGTCGACAATTTGGAACCATCCTGCAGGCCATGGTCGCGCTGGTTATCAATAACTAACATTGCTCGTTCTAAACGTGAAGTGGGGACCAGTTACACCATAGAGTTGCACACTAGTAAATCAACTTCCATAGACCCCAATGATAAATACGCCCACTTCCGAAATTCAGGAGAAAATACTTACAACTCTACAAGTTGTTTGAGACACACACCGAATTAAAACTTATTTCATCATTTTTCAGTTTCTGTTCAATGTTGGGGGTATTAACCAATGACTTTTTTGAGAAATTAATCCCCCAAAGTAGTCCTGTAGCCCATCGCCAGCTTGAAATTTACGGCACGTTTACGGCCCAATTTCATCCGAATTTCACTGTAATACAAGCTGGCAGTCCTGTGCACCGCTTCCAGCCTTCTCTTTTACAAACCCTCAAGTTCATTGGCCCACACAATGCTCTAACAGCATTTTAAGCCGAGTTAATGGCTTGCAACCCTAGTTCGACCAGCTATCATTCGCACATGGATGTTTTTGCGCGTGTGTGAGGTACGTCACGAATCGACCAATGGCTAACTAATTTTCCTTGATCGAACTTGCTATTAATTGCACGAATACAAGCTCGACGCGTTAGTCCCGGGAAGAGCAAGACTGTAAGGCTAAAACAAATAACACCCATTTCCCACACCTAGCTACGCCCCCTTTCCGCATTTGTAAACTGTTTAATGGGATAATCTACGGTAGGGGTAAAGGTCCACTTGAATCTCTAGCGACATTAATGAGGAATACAAAAGAAGGCAGTCCAAATTTTGCAAAATAAAATACATTCATTAGCTTCATTATAAGTATTATTTTTATAGATATACTATTTACACGTACGCCTATAATTTTACAGCAAAACACAATAAAATAAAAATCTAATAATCAAAAACTGTTGAACTTTCTATTTGTATGAAAAAACGAAATTATAAGAATTCCTTAAAATATTAAAAGTGCAACAGAGATGTTTGATGATGATATTTTCTCAATATACTAAACTGGTATTTCTTTCCGCACATTTCCCTTTAGATTTTTAGTTCAGTCACTTGTTCGACGATAAATCGATCCACTAAACCCCACCCCTTGACGTATTAACCAATCACAGCCGCGCACCACACGCCTGTCACGCGGTTGTGATTGGTCAATATGTCAAGGGGGCGGGGTTTAATGGACCTGTCTGGGTTTTCAGCTTGCATAATTAGCCTACACAAAAAATGCAGAAACTAATCACTGCGAACTCTGATCTCACCCCAAACAAAATCCAGATTAAGATTACTAAACAAAGTATTATCATTGCAATAGGAATTCCACCTTTTAAACTATGTAATCGCTAGCAAGACAAACATTTGAAAAATTAACATTAATGTTTCCCCCATGCGATTCTTGTGTTCTATCCATTCTTTATCACTTCAATAAATTCCGTATATATAAAGAGGCAAGCAAAAAATGTCTACTATAATTATACCATGCAAACTTCGACAAAATGTTAGACATTTACTTTATATTCAAGTAAATATTTTGTACAAGATAAATAATGTGCAAACTAATTACACTAAACATATACCACACCAAGTATGAACGTCCTCTCAACGAATGTATACAACAGTACTTAAAAAAAAAAAGGGTTTAAAATGCCACCTATGCAAAACACGAATGAAATTATCGGCAAAGTTGAATTATACAGATGAAAGGGTTGCTATAGACGAATTGCACATTAGCCCCGTCTTCGCACTTCTGGGTTGAAAGCGAGGCTCTCAGACTCTCAGTGTTAAACAAACAGTGCTTTTCAACAAACCCATTCATGCATGCATAAATCACGGCGTGCTGTCTAACTATTTCACAGAACAATGATTCTCAAATAAACTTACCTGCATTAGATTGTTTTTGGACGATTCGATCAGGGACTTTTCAAAATGCAAACGATTTTCCCGCGTATTACACACGAATGAACGCGACGGTTGTTTACTTGGCACTGAGCCTCGTTTTCAATACCGGAAGTGTACAGATCGGTGCTATTTTCGTTCCTGTGAAATTCGTCCAAGATACAAATATATATAGAAAACGTATTTTTGTAGGTATTCATCACCGTTATAGCATTTTTCTATTTTCATTTCTGTGAACCTTTAGCACTTAGACCACGTTGCTAAAATGGTCTTAATTTTAGATCATTTACCAGTACAACCTCTATGCCGGCTAAAGCCCATAGACAGCTGTAAGACCGGTTCTGCAAACCCATCCTAAGGCTACCTGCATTGAATGAAGTTTAGATCTAAGCAGCAAGGCAAGGTTCTTAAGCCTGGACAATTTGTCCACCGTTTCGCCATATTATAACAAAAGTGAGGGTACTCTTACAAGTGTTTTTGGCGTCATTACTAGGTAAGTTGCTAAGCTATTACGTAAGATGCTCAGCTAGTAATACGTAAGAATTTACTCAAGTAGGTTAGGCGTGCCAGTGTGGCCTCGCTTTCAATTCAACCATGCGAAGGTCCAATAGGGCTGGGATTTGACATTATGATAGTAGGATGGGGTGGCGGTGAGGGGTGTACTTAGTTGGGTTGGTGGCGAAGATGTCACAACCTTACCCACTCTGCCCCGAGGATTGGGCTAGTTTTCAAAGGCATAAGTATAAAAAGCAATTCTGGTTCTCAGGCTTTCACTATTCACCTACAATGTTTCGGCATCTGTCCGATTCTGTTGCCTTTTAAATTTAATTGGACAGACTAAGAGCTAACTTCTTATAAAGATTTGTTATTAATGGCGGATTAAGAAATATTTAGTTATAATTATATCTTAAAACGTCCAACCTGGCTACATTTTGACTGTATTGGAGCCAGTGAGTAATTGTATTCCTTACAAGGAAACTGGAAGTGCTTCAGTTGGAAATCAAACAATTCCCTTGTTTTGCCCCAAATATTTCGTTTCTACGATGAGGTATAAAAACTGTAGGTGGGAGTTCGTGTTTAAGGAATCATCGAAAATTTCTAAATTACAAATTTCCTATTTTAAAAATACCATTTACGCCAATCAACAGTCAAGATAAATCAACAAAACAAAATCTGAAAAAAGAAGTGTCTAGAGTTTCGCACAAATTCTAATACATTGTATATCTAGAACGGCCAAAGAATGGACGATCAAGTATAAATTCTACACCTTGCAGTAACTACAGCTCAAATGAGTGGACACCTTACACCAATGTATACCACAATGAAAGTATCTATAATTTAACGATCAAATACGTCCATCTATGATGATTTACTGGTTGCCTAGCAACAAGGCCAGCGGTCAATGTTTTCCACATGGTAATATCCAAGTCCAACGATTTCATCAAAGGTTTTCGTGTGTATATTCTAGGGCGGAATGACATTACCGTTCTTTTACTGATTACGCGGTTGCTTGTTCCCTGTTGGCTGGTTCCCTGTTGGCTGGTTCTCTGTTGGCTGGTTCCCTGTTGGATGGTCCCCTGTTGGATGGTCCCCTGTTGGATGGTCCCCTGTTGGCTGGTTCTCTGTTGGCTGGCTTCTTGATAGCTGGATTCATCTTTACTGGTTCCCCGTTAGCTGGCACCCTGCTGGCACTCTCCCTGCCCTCCCCATCAAACTTCAGTGTTCCTATGCGCACCCAGCGTATCATCGTCATCGATGAACATCATACGATCAGCAGCCAGGCCATTGGGTGGTGGGTTTTCCTCAGTCTTATTGGCTGTGGTGCTATTGACCAACGGTGCCAGTTCAATATCTTCCTCGTTCATCCAGTTGGGGGTTGGGTTGTCCCGGGATGACCTCATGTCGACCATGGCCACTGAGCATCCCGAGGACATAGAGATCATGCTGTCCCGTCTCTCGGGCTCCTTCATGGCGTCCTGGAGGGCCTTGAACATCCCTGTGCCCAGCCCTCCGTCATCCTCGAGGTCCTTGTCGTTGATCTTCGCATCCACCTCCCGGATCTTCTTGTCCATCTCCGAGAGCGCCTCGAACATGTCGTACTTGAAGCCCGAGATGTCCTGCTTGAGCTCGTTCAGGAGGTTGGCCTGGTCGTCTTCCTCCTCTTGGTGGCGCTTCTCGAAGTGGTAGCGGCGGACCACCTGCTCGGACACCTCCTGAAATGTCAAAGGTCAACGCACAAATACTTCAAATTGATTTCCTTCTGAAATACATTTATAATGGCAATGAACTTGTCCAAATTTGATATTATATTCATGCTCCGACCCGGCGGCGTAGCCAGGGCTCTCTCCATAGGAGGGAGGAGAAGGCTGGATGTTACAGTGGGGAGGGGAGGGGGCACTGGTTCCGATCGTCTTCGAAAAGTCTCTTTAAGTCCTGGAGATTGTCGGATAAAATGCTCGAAACTTTGGGCTCACTTGGTAATATTACCAATGTCACTTACCCTGAATTGCATCTGTCTTTCGTCCACAATACTGCGCAACCGCTCCTGATTTGAAAAGAAAATTACTTCTTGTTATTTCCAAGACTTTCCAATATATCATTTTCAAATATCCACCAATCATCTGTAAGCTTGTGGGGCAACAGACGAACCATTATACACCGAGCCTTGACAAGTTGATCAATCACAACCGTGCCGTGTGCGGCTGTGATTGGTCCAAGGGGCGTTGTTTAATGTTTCGGTCCGTTTCAAAACAAAAACAAAATAAAGTTATCCGTTTTGATTATGTCAAAGCTGGGCAATTTTGAAACCAAACAAATCGGGTCGGAAATAATTTTGGTATGTGTTTGTACATCACAAGGGCCCGCTTCAAAAGGACGAATTTCTGTCTTGTCTAAATATAGACACCCCAAATACCGGTTTCGTCTCGACAGTTTGGCAGGTTTTGCCGATCTTCCGGCAGAAGACCGACACGGCCTCAAACGTCCAACTTATGTTGTGTCTAATCGTATTCACTATGGTATGATGCCGAGTTGTACCCGTTGGAGAGGAACGCGTCTCTTTCTTAATACTAAAACTGAATGGATTTAAACATCTTAAAGGGTCACTGAAATAGAAAACAAAACTCTGAGAAATGGAAGAATACATCGTTTAGAGTTGTAATCAATAAATATTTAATTTAACTTTTGCATTTTTATTGTAAAACAAACCATTTTAAGTGCAAAATTTTGAGCCGGTCGCCCCGCCCCTATAAAATCCCACTTACACTAGAAGCCCGGATGTCAGAACCGTGACGTCAGCACTAGAACGAGTGGCAAGGCCGGCCAGCCATTATGCATGCACGATGTGTATAGCGCGTGTACGACCAAACCGAGAAACATGGCAAAATCATCAGAAGTTTTCAGAAGAAAATGTGTCCCTATCTGACTCAGAAAAGAATGAACATATGGGGATGAAGTCGGCATAATTGTTCCCTACATGTACATTGTCTGAACCAGGAGTCTAGAAAGACGGCAGCAATAACAGAGATTGAGGACAGCACAATTCCTGGCATGCATATCGCGTATCCGGCGATCGATGGAGAAGTTCCCAATCAAATTTTCCAATCAAATTTCCCAATCAACGTTCCCAATCAACGTTCCCAATCAAAGTTCCCAGGCAGCAGCAAAGAAAAATATTTTTGCTGGCATGACATTTTCTTTTAGCTTTAGGATTATCGAAATCCCAAACTGGGAGTAGAAATTGCCAGCAGTGAAATGATCGGAAATATCCACATGCCAGAAATGTATGCATTGTAGAGGCCAGTTTGGACTACGTACATGTACAGCGACGCGGCCCGACAGTTTGCTCAGTGAGTTTCCTCTGTTCAGCCGGACTTTTGAGGCCCAAATTTTCCACAATCCCTCGTCTTTGGGGAATGTACATCTTCTTTGGGTATATTACTGAAGCCTGGAACGAAACACCTGGCCGACATCTTGCATTTTACGTGTCAAAATATGCCAGGAATTATTTCCACTTTCGACGGTCAAAGCTTCAGTCGGAAATATCCATTTGCCAGAAATGTCTGCAGTTCTAGGCCAGTTTGCATGACACAAATAGGGCTGTAAATGGTTCTTTTTTTAACTTGTCTTTTTACGGTCACTATGATGACAGTAAATGGACAAAAGTAAAAAAAGAACTATTTACAGCCCCATTTGTAGGGCGAGCACTACGTGTTTTGTGCACAAATCTACGTACGTACGTGCGCGATGCGCGGACGGCCGGCCGTTCTAGACGTGACGTCACAGGGTCACGTGATGCATAACATCATCCTTTTGCAATATTCGAGCGGATATTGTGGGGTGCTCGAAAAGAGGTAGAAAAATAGCGTAAATGAGCCAAACAAATCAGAATTAAGATAAAAAACAGCAACAGTGTTGTTTTTTAGTAACAAACACATTTATTAAGACCAACGTTGTTTTCTATTTCAGTGACCCTTTAAACATATCCCATTTCTAGTCTGAGTGGTTAACCAGTCTGAATAGGTGAATTCCGTTCGACACAAATTCGACGCTCTATGTTAAACAGTCCTACAATAATGTATTAAAAGCAATATTTTAAGTGCAAATTCCTAAAATTCTTTATTTGATCTTTTTTGTGGGGCACCTTGTATTTCTTGGCCAAGTTTACCCGGCAGCAGACGTCACAGAAGAACCAGCGGACGAGGTAATAGACGGACTTGGGGGTGGGGATGATATTGAGAGGAGGGGGAACCGTCCCCAGCTCGTCGAAGTAGCTCATCCACAGCTTGGAGCGGGAGAACTTCCACTCGATGTCTGCGTCCATCTGGGGAAGAAGGATGAAATTAAGGACTGCGATTCGTTTCAAATGAATGGCCTTTCATCATTAGTTCCCCCGTCCAAACGTTCAGGCATTCTACTCGTCTGGCTGTCTCATCACACCCTTTCACTGTTGTTGTTCCAAAGGCTAGTACTGTGAGATACTCTTCAAGTTTTGTCCCCTCATACTGCCTCTCTTTGGAACTCCTTACCTGTAACGTGCTTCCCTTCCACCGGTACCGTAATCTTTTACAATTCAGACGAAGAAGTAAGCGTGTACTGGATGAAGCGTAAAATGTCCTTCTTCAATGTAGCCAACGAAATGCGATTGAGAATACACTGGCACTATAGACGTATCACTCTCTCCAGTGTTGCCTCGTGTGTGTTAAGATTATTCATTGGAAGATGCTCAATTGTTTTCTTTCGCGTAGCCTATTTGACAACCTGAAAGTTTTAGACATTTTCGAAAATTGTCAAAATGTTTTAGGCAACTTCAACAAAATTGTACAGCATGACAGCAAAAGCAAGTGTTGAAACTACCTTTAAATGATGTGCCCGAATAAATATTATTAAACCGTACAATACAGACATAATGCCTAGTCTTACCTCAACCCTAGTGTACGTATTACTCATCATAGCAATGAGTACATTGAGGAGTACCACGATAGCAATGATGTGATATACCGCGTACAGGAGTTGACCGACAGCCTCCGTGAAGTAATGCTCCACTCCGTCTGGTAAGCGTACGATGGAATAATCAGGCAAGCCGAACAATGCCCAGAAAAGGGTTCCCAACGTCTCGTCTAACCTGGACAACAAAGACAAGGATTATGATAAGCATATCTCTACATTTTAAAAGTGTTTTGCCATTTCTGCCGACCACACAAGTTTTTTGTTGGTTATATGGGATTACCCTATTAGGTGGGGTGTCATTTTTGTTCCTTTTCAGCGTAGTATTTTAATTTCAATGTGTAATCTTCTTATTTTTTTTAAATGTTGAAACATCTTGATTTTTAATGAACATTTTTTACAGACTTTTATATACATTCTATATTTACATCTTTTTGATGTATTTGAATTGAAGACCTTCGGGTCACAGTTTTTAGATAAACTTTTTCTATTCCAGGTATACGGTTTGCCTCTGGCTTTTGTCTTTGTATTTTGTGGTATATGTTGTTGTAATTGTTCTGTGTTTTCTACGCCGAATTATTACTAAAAAATAACAATAATTGGTGAAAGGGTGGTCCATGTTGGAGCATGCAACTCGAAAACTTTGTGAACGTTATATGAAAAGGGGAGTCGGGTTGGCCTATAGTGGTACTCTCCTCGCTTTCCACCACTGTGACTCGGGTTTGAGTCCTACCAGGGCCGACAGGTGGTTTGGGTTTTCAGTCCCTGCCTGATTCCGTGGGTTTCCCCAGAATATCATTCTAAAACTGAACATTTCTTCGTCGTCTTCCGATCCTACATTCTTCAGGTTTTCGAGCTACAGTGCGATATGCGCTTTTGCGAAATCCTTGGTTTCATTGGCAAAGAGAATTAAAACAAAATTAAATAAATTAAATATCCCGAACACTGCAGATCGATACCCGAATTTTTGCCCGCAAGCGTCGTCTCCAGGCGCCGCGGTCTCCAAGTCCTGAGAAGACCCCCTAATACCCTATTATTTATACGAAACGTGGAAATATTCCTAATGTCATAACTACGTTACCACTCACGAATTAAATGGTTTGTTGAGGTGCTTGGAGTAGTACCAGTACAGCTGGTTCATACCCATAGAGAAGGCAAACCAAACGAAGCAGAAAATGAAGAGAAACTTGGCGATGTCCATCATCATCCCGCCCAGGGAGATCTGCATAGGCCCCACGTGACGGTTGACCACTGTCAGACAGATCATGCGCATAAAGCTCATGACCTTGGCTATGGCGAACAGAGCTTCGGCTACAAGGATCGGGTCGTAGGTCGCCAGGTGGAAGCGGGCGTATTCCTCGGAGTAGCTTCCGTCTGGCAAAGTCTGCAGGGCAAATGATTAAAAAAAAAAACTGATTGAAATCTGCATTATATTCCAAATTGCTATTCAATTTCTGGATTTTCAAATAGAAAACTTTATTCAGAAAACAAATGTCAACTGATACAATAAAAGAATCGTAAACAAAATAACTTTTGAAAAAATCGGAAACATACAAAACCAACATGAAATTAAGGTATAGTGTACGAAAATAACCTGAACATGGGGTTACCATACTTGGCCAAATGTAGTAGATGTTGTATTTTGTTTCAGTTTTTAATCTGCATCCAAATCTGGTACGATTGTAACTTTAATAATATTTTGTAAACAAATGCTAAAAATCGATTAAGGAAACAAAAGACCTATACAAACCGTAATTTTCTGAAAGATCAATTTTTTATGGCACGTGCTTCTGCATTGTGCTCAGGCAGCTCCACTTTTCTTTAATCATCTCTAGACAACACAGTCATAAAAACTTCGAATTGCATAACTCGAAAATTGTGTTCATTATATGAACATGATTTGTAGGAATGCTGTGTTTGTTGTGAGGTAAGATTTTAGCTTTCGAAGGGTACCAACAAGTGTAAAAACCGTCCACCTGTTCATCTTACCGGTGGAACGAAGTGCGGCCTTTTTCCGGTGAATGATTCGGACAGCACGTCGGTGATGTTAGAGTTCATCTCTTTCTGAGTGGCGATCAGCCCGTCGATCTTATCCTCGATCTCCCCTAATTTCTGGTCGATCTCGTTCAGGTTGTCCTGCACAAGCTGACCGTTGGACTCCAGGGTGGTGATGGCCGGATCCGGGCTGGAGATGGTCGGCTTGGTGGCGTTAACCCCCTGTGATCGAGCCACGATCTGGTGGGCCGCTGTGCCCATTTGGGACTAAAACAGGAGAGATTTATGTTTTATGTTTGTATTTTGGTTTACTTTTTTAAAGGGACACATTGCCTTGCAGGCGCCCAATTGGGCTGCAAAAAGCGTTCATCCTCAAACCACTTTGGCTGGAAAGATAATTAAAAAGTAACATAATGTACACGACCATCCCTTGAAAATGCGCCGTTTGTCTGAAAATCATTGACGAAAATACTTTCGAGAACGAAAGTTTGGTTCGGAAAAGTCGGAGAGTTGGGAACGGCGTAGTTTTTCGTCAGTGATTTAATGGCGCATGTTCAACGGATGGTTCTATATACGTAATTTATTCTACTTTTTAACGATCTTAGTCATGTTAGGACAAATATTTTGTTCCGCCTCCAAGGTAACGTATACTCCATTATTTCAATTCTCCTATACCGCGGTGTACACCCAGGATTTGTCTCGATTTATAGTGAAATTTTCGCTTTATGTTTTGGACATGTACTGGGGCAAACGCTGAACGAATACAAACAAATAAAACAAAGAACGAAGGAATTCGTAAACAAATTACAACCTCTCAGGAATGGCTGAAAATTTATTATCTGCAATATAGCGCCAAACTTTGACACAAATGAGACAAGCATGCGAAACCATTAATTAGGTTTCCAATAGAAAGTGGCTGATGACAACGAGAAAACAAGTTCAAAATATTGCGTTCATTTAAAAAAAAATGGGATATCTCAATTTTAAATCAGATTAACAAACTGCCGAAACATTGACTTTTACCTCCGATCAACTGTGGTCAGAAAAACAATTTTTTTTATCAAGTCTGTGTAATCCTTTGCCTCTGAAATACTCAAACGTACCTGGACGTACACCATAAAAATAAGAGCTATAACTGTCCAGTATAAAACCAACGTCACGAAGTCGAAGTAGTTCCATAGATTGTTGAAGAACCGAGACCCGTTGTACCAAAGCTCCTTACATTTGGACCACGTCATTCCTGGATGCGGGGAGAGAATTATGAAACGACTGTAACTTTAATTCGGCGTTTATGTTACCCATCAGAGACAGTTTCCATCAAACCCTGAAAATATAGACAACAGTTTGGAATAAAAATAAATCATAATTTCGTAATTCATTTCAAAAAGTGGCAGTAAATTATCAATTTTCTTAAATTGAAATAATGCGATTTCAATTTCAAATGATCTTTTAAACATTCATGGATTTTCTCAAGTCATCTTTTTGTTTATAATGTGTCCTTGCCCCATTTGTACTGAATTCTCTTTTGCTGCACTGGTATATATTTATGTATATATTTTCAGGATAAACAAGCACACACTACGAACAAAACAAAACAGTTTGCACACAAATATTGCCTTTGGTTTTTGAATAAACGAAATAAATCATTACACAAAAGGCGTACAGAAAAGTAACAACAAACGAGTATTGCATACACAAAGAATCACCTTATCAAAGGTTGCAGGAATGAACATTACACATAGAAGGCAAGAGAAGCATGATGACACGACACTAAAAAGAAATTTCATAAAATTGATCAGTCAATCAATGACGATCGATCTTTCGCAAGCAAGTCTCGACAATATTGCAATATTGTAACTTCCATAAAAAAAAGTGTGTGCACACAAATTATCAATAATGTTGTACATCATTGGTGTTTCTATAGGGCGTATAGTGATTTTACCGATATGTATAACAACCACTTAAATTTCTAGCTCAATGTCAAAAAAAAAACACGCCACCTACATCTATCATCAAGTCCCACTTTTAATCTCACAAAGGAAGAGAGACAAGTATTACAAGGCTTTTGGTTGAGCTTAAAAATAGTTCAATTGCTTCGGTGGCATTTCTGATTTTAGGAAGATAAGCGCTTACACAAGTGTATAAATATTTATATAAAAAGGGCGCGTATACACAATTTGATCAGCATTGTGTAGATAGCAATGACGAAATGGACGACTTAATTTCAGGATTGAGAACACGTGAATGGGTGAGAGGTTTGGACACGTCCATATTTTAACTTTCCGTAGTTTTCCCCTTTTAAAAAGATATTAGAGCACAACGTACGATAGCTATTTTTAGTAAACATTTAAACTAGGCTGGAAATCGATTACGTGCAATTTAGCCCCACTTTGGTCCCATAGGACTTGCATTTTTTTAATTGAAGTCACCTAATACAGGGCAAAGCCACTTTATGTAAAGGGCTACAACAGAGGTGGTGGGGTTGGCCACATGTTAGGTTGCCAGCCCTACCACCTTTACGGTTTTTCTGGGTCCAGATCTAAATTGAGGATAAATCGTCAATAAATACCAAAAGAAATTATCACAATTTTCAGACCTATTTATGCGGGGTAACTATTAACTCACCTCCCCCAAACCATGTGCATACAAACCATGAGCATTTTTCCAAAAGAAAATGGCTGATTAAACATGACCGTTAAAAATAACCGTGCTGTTGGTGGGGAAAACGTCACGTTCATGTATTGAGCCATTTCGAATACAGTGAAATATTTCAAACATAAGCAATTTGTAAATTACAATTTGTTTTAATACATGCCACAGATGATTCGCAGAACCGATTACTCCCGATGACGACAATATAAATTATCAAACTACCTGACGATTCGATTCCAGACGAACAAGATTTAGCTACAATAATAGTGAAATAATTGGAACCGTCGTGCAGTCGTCACTTCAGATAACCAACAGCGTGGAGCAGTTCAAATTAAATTGAGCCAATCACATTAGCCGACGACATTTCCCACAAAAGAAATCCCGCTGGGCGGCATTAAGGATTACCTTTAGAATTAATCAAAATCAAAAATGAGTTTCACTCGTGACTGTGGTGCCATCTTCCCTTGCACAATCATCATTATCTGTGTATACTTCGATTTGTGTTTATGTTAATTTATCGTCTCATCTTGCAAGAGCTTGACTTCGATTCAAGGAAGAATCAATTTCTATCTATAGCATCATGACTTAAAAAAAAAAAAGGCTCGTCTACAACCAATCATTCACGTTACTGGCCAAGAGCGACTTTTCGTCTTTTGACCCACGGGAATTCGCCGAATAAAATTAGAAGCCATTTTTGAGGTGGTGACACGCTCACGTGACTAGGTTGCCCGCGTTGATTCGCGTGCGCATTTCGGCAAGTTGTAAACATTGATCTCCATTATAATGGAGATCAAAGGTTATAAACACCCTGTTGATCAAAGCTGCATTGATCGCGTGCGTAAAACACGCACGCAAGCGTGGTGCCACTGCAGTAAATGCTTCCAATTTTGGTCGCATAGACCAATTTCATAGCGCTGCTTAACGGTAAGCAGAAAAGTTGTGCTAACTATAGCAGGAAAATTTGCTTGAGCATTAGCGTATTTCATGGCCAAGTCGTGCTAACGCTTGCGCGTGCATGAAGATTTATATTGTTGCGTCATTAATTTAAGCAAATCCGAAGTTTTCAAAGTTAGCGGGCTTTTCGCCGTGCTTACTGCATGCTTACAGTCTCTATGAAATGGGCGAGGGTTCCGTTAGCAGAATATCGTGTGTTAAGCAGCGCTATGAAATTGGGGTTACACCACCAAACGTGCCAAGGTATTTTTTTTCTATTAACATGTTCCGTAATTTTTTACATGAAGAAAACATTTACCTGCTACCCACGCCACAATCAAGACCATGGTTATACTTGGTGGCTGTGCCTTACTACTTGTAGTTGATACCGAATCGCCCGTGCCTTCCTCCTCAACGGTGATACTGACAGCCAAAGCCGACAGCGGGTGGGATGTGCTTTCAACTGCACGGTTAAAAACCAAAACAAAATGTTACTGCAATCAAGAACGGATAGCTATAAAGCTGTTAAGACCATTCCCGTTTCGGAAGGAACGCTCTGGCTTTCATCAATTTTCAAAGTCAATGCCCCACGCTACAGTGAAAAGGTTGAGACTTTGGGCACCCTCCCTATGATGTTTAAGTAAACACCTTGCCTTAGAGGCAACAATTGTGCTACAAAAAGCGTTAGTCCTAAAGATTACGACGGCTGGAAAGATCGTTGAGAGGTAGAATATATAAATGTTCAATAATAATGACAAAATGCGCATTTTCAAGGGATGGTCGTGTACATTATTATGTTGTTCTTTTTACGATCTTTCCATCCATAGCAGTTTTAGGACGAACGCCTTTTTCTTGTCCAAGGCAATGTGTTCGTGTAACTGTTCTACGGCGTCCGACATGATAACACCGTGTGATACGACTTTACGGAATACGGAGACACATTATGTGTGACCTGGCAGCACGAAAGGAGAGGAAAGTCGCACTATAGCTTTCTGAATTACAAGGAGAAACCAAAAAAATCACTGAAAAGTCAGTTTTGGGATTAAATTTTTTTACACTTGACAAACAATATTCTATTATATCCCAAAATTTGTAAAACTGAATTCAGTCTCGATATATTTTCGGGAGTGATTTCTTTGTTTTAACTCACATTAAAGCGTGCACAGGTCAAAAACTTTTGAGCTTCAAGACTATCTGACAACTTCAAAAGGTTGTAGCGGGAGCTAGGAATGAGCTATACAGCAACACAAAATACGTCAAATTACAACTTACATCTTGTACTTTCAGGACATACCATAATGTTCAAATTTTGCTACTTTCTACCCAATTCGTGGGGACAGGTCACATTTGAAAATCTAGTTCAGTTTCAGATTTATCTTTCAAAATGTCAAAAAGGTCAACCTACATACGGTCTGGTACAACAAGAGGAGGAGGAAGAAGAGCTGCGAGGCTGTGTGACACACGAACTTGACGTAAGGGATGCGGAGAAACCTGCCAAGACGTCCGTAGGGGAAGATGATGTAGGCCACGGACAGCAAGGGGAAGCCCACGCCCATTAGGAGCACGATGAAAGCGGATTTGACGGAGCTCTGATCTCTCCAGCCCGGTAGGCCGTGGTACCACTGCTCGATCAGACGCTGCTGGCAATGGGGGTGGGCCACAAACTGCCAGAGGAAAAATATCTTGTCAAAATGAGTTGAGATTTTGGATGATAATGATAAAATAATAATACATTCGAACCTGCGACCTCCGGAATACCGCACCGGCGCTCTAGGTATTCGAATTCACCTAGTCAGTTTCCCTTGTGGATTGTTTGACGAATAAAATAATAAATTTTGTAAAGCGCACATATCCACCATGATCATAGTGCTATTACCCCTGCTTTTCAGGCGTATTAATCATTTCCGAAACCTTCTCAGTTCCCTGGGGATTTACAGCTCCGGCTGCAACTTGAGCTCACATTGGCTAGTCAAACACATAACTATCACTGCCCTCATAGGTACAAGATATACCCATTTTACTCCTGGGTGGAGAGAAGCAACTTGTGGCAAAGTATCTTGCTCAAGGACGCAAGCACCATGTCCCCCTGCTGAACTCAAACCTATACTCTGTAATATCCACAAATCGATCACATTGAATGGTTTATTTTCCATTATATCACAACAATGAATTTAAGAAACTTAAGCCTGGACGAAACCAGGAGAACTGCAAATTATTATACGGCGCCTGGTGGACTGTGTGGCGTGCATCATTGTGTAACGTATACGTACGTGATGTTATCAAGGCTACACGTGCGTGTCATGATCACGTCCGCACGTAATTATATATCGTGTACGTGCAGTCTCTCATACGTCGTGAACCGTTCACAGTGACTGAGAGGTAATAATATTTGTTTGGTTAACTTGGTAGCAGAGTGGTTTCGTAGCAATCATTTGTTCATTTTGTTGGTATGTCTTTTTAAGTTGATAAAATGGAAGGGACTTTCAAAATATTCAGAGAAAGCAGCAGCAGCAGCAGCAGCAGCAGCAGCAGCAGCAGCAAATTGTTTACCTTTCTTTGTTCAAAGAAGATGGCAGCTTTGACCCTGTTAGGTTGGCAGGTCTGCAGGTCCTCAGACGGGTTACTCCAGCCGTATGGGTCGTGGTTCAGGATCAATGCTTGCTCGGTCGAGTCCCGGACCTGATCCAAAAGCCCGGCGGCGAAGTTCTCGCATTGGCCAACCAGTTCCTGGAACTGGTCGCAGAATTCGTACTTGGTCCTCGCCAGATTGCGCAGTTTGGCGCAGAGTTCAAAGGTCGTGCTGAAGGGGTCGCTGGAGGTTTGTGAAATGTAGGCCTGGCTGGCTAATGCCTTGTGGTGGGTGGAGAAATTAATATTACTAAGTTGGTTTCCGGTCGCACTGGTTTCACTTTGTTCAAAGTATAAGACTCAAAGATAAATGATAAATGGAAATTCATTCAATTTCCTTTGATGATATTAAAATCAACCCAATTCTATCTCATGTATACTCGAGGTACATTTCCTTTCCGACGATCAAAGTTTTAAAAAATATACTGTTATTTCTGGAAAGGTAGATTCATCGATACAATTTGGAAATGTCAAAGTGATTGGACAAGTATGTATACTCGTTTGGTGATGGGACGATTGGTTTTGACTTTATTTGTCTTTATATCTTCATGGCACAGTAAGACTGACCTATGAAATATTGCTTCTCGGCTATCACCATTTCTGTCTGTTTTTTTGACGACATTATATCGTAATTTGTAGAAGTTTTAATGACTCTTTCCCCTAACAAAGCTACATGCAACTTTAGATGGGTTACAGAAACGAGAAGTACTGAGTGACAAAACAACTAACATATCTCACCACAGCCGAGCAACCACCCAAAGTACATCATAAATTGCTAAAGACAGCTTTAACAAGTTAGAATGAATGGGTGGATAAATGTACATAAAGTTCGGCAGATCATACGAAGATGACGTCACTATGCATATGTTAAAGTTCACAGAAATAGACCAATTGCGGTCCTTTTACATTGTTCTCACGGTCGTGCACATGCTCAGAACTACGCGCGCATGCTCAGAAGTAGCAAACAGAACCGGTATGTCTGCTGCCACCAGAGTCTCACAAAGCTCCGATTGTTTTGAAACAATGATGAACGCATAAGAAATAACAATTGTTTTGTGTTTTAGTGTACACTGTAGTAATTTCTCGAGAATTAGGGAAGACAAAATCATGGGACGTGCCCCACCCTTTCCGGCTGACGTAAACGGCATAATAAAACAGCTTGCCACGCCCCCAGCCTTGCATACAGCGTGAGTTTTGTACACGACTCACGTCTCAATTACGTCACTACCAGAAAGGGGGATTCTTTAGTGGGCGGGGCACCCCTGAACTTTTCTCTGTCCTTAGTGTCAATGAAGTATTAACACACAAAAATATCTAAAAATTCTTGACTTTCTATGTATTTATTAGGGCCTACTGTTTCAAAATTGTGCACAGCATTTTCCCCACTCTAGCTTAATGGCTACAACAGAGATGGTATAGGGTTGACTACATTTTAGGTTGCCAGCCCTACCACCCTTACGGTTTTCCTGAGTCCAGATCTAAATATAGGATAAATCTATCCCAATTTTCGGACCTATAGATCTATTTTTTTGTGCTACCAGTAGACTTCAAGAGTGTTACACTAAGAGTGTACCACTAACTATTGTAACCCACCTTGTAAAGGTTTAACATGCCGACTGAGTTCTCCAGGGTATGCATTTCCGCTTCGTCGCTGTACTCCCTCGGATCCTTGATCCTGGCTCCGTACTCCAGCAAGATCCGGATGATGTCATAGTGGTTATGCTGGGCGGCTAGGACCAGGGGCGTGACGTCAGGGTGGAAGTCACCATTCAGTGCCTTGCAATTCAGGCATTCCTATATGGCAACAGAAAATAGTCATAAGGATTGGAAACTCCTTCAAGGTCTTCATCTTCATTGTTTTTTGGAGATATTAAGACACAATTAGAAGACTGCTAATTGGTCTGGGTAAACTCTCTTGTATTTGCCGTTCGACAAAATGGTGCTATTTTAACTTTAAAAACACCATTTACGCATGTTATGTGTTTAAACTCACCTGTGAGTTGGATGTGGGTGCATAGGCTTATAGACCTTTTCATGTGTCATCATAGAAACCGTTTTCTTTAAACACCGGATAAAGCGGAAAAGGAACACAAGCACTCATAATTACCGGTATGTTTTTCTTCTTTATGTGCTCACAGATAAGCCTGACTCCTTGCACAAACTGCTCGTCAACTGCACGTAATAAACAGTCGCCCAACTGCACGTTGTGATCCAAAAGTAGCTGAACAATATCTGCCAAGCAGAGGGTTACAACAAAACAACAATTTTAATACAAGCAACAATAGCACAGAATAAAAGGTATTCTGAAATGGTATTGAACAAGTGTCACAGAAGGGCTTCCTTATGAAAACACCAGCATCAACGACAGCGGTTGAGGAAGAAAGTCAGGCACTGAATAGAGCAGGCCTGGCGGCTTTGTAAGCAAAACACAAAATATGCTTGGCCTACATTTTACATGCTTCCCCACCGCCTATATACTTTATTACACAACAACCTTCTTAGAGGGTAATGTCTGTATGGTCATACCTTTGTGTTTACATTGTAACGGAATTTGAATCATATGACAAAAAACATCAAAGATGGCCTCTATGCAAAATTCCTGCTTCGATTTTTAACAGAAAAAGCCAACTCCCCTTGATAAGACTGTTTAAACATAACTCACCACCTGCTATAGTTATAGACTGAAAAAAAAGTCTGGAAAGATTTTTTTCTTTTAATTAATACCCCGCACCATAATGAGTCAGGAAGAGCAAAATCTTGGAAAATAACCAACCCTCCTTGATAACAACTGTCTAAATATGCGACACAACCTGTTATTTCAAGATTTATGTCAGCAAAAGCCGTGAAAAACGAGGCAGAAATTAGCATGTATTTCAACACTTTCGAGTTTGAGTGACCGTACACTGCGCATCTCAGAACACAATACACACAGACTTTCTTCCCCCATATTGCACGAAAATGTCCTGACAAAAGTCTAATTACAAACTTAAAGGTTGTGCCGGGTGTGTATACAATTCTAACAAGAATGGTGGTTATTTTCAAAGTAAAATCTTTCCATCAATCTGAGATTGACATGTTTATGTGTATGCTACGCACAGTACGAGTGGGATACGCTAGCACGTTAAAGAACATCTAACATTAAAACATGTTTCGGGCTTCAAGTCCGCAACTTCAAGGCTGTGGCAAGAGTTTGTACAATTCTGAAGAATGTTTCCCCAAATTTTTTCTGTTCCATGCCCTTGACAGTGGGCGGGTATTAAAGCCAAATTTGTCCCCCCTGTCTTACCCGAGTTGCCGTTTTCTATGGAGATCAGCAGGGCTGGCCTGTCGTCTTGGTCGGTGCAGTTGATGTTGAGATCGGGAGCATTTTCCAATGCGAAGATGATTGCCTTGCGATCACCTCGATCGACTGCCTGGATAAACAGCCGCTCCACCGAGGCAGGATCGGAGAAATTTGGCCGCTGCATCGTGGGGCTCTCCGGTGCGTCCTTTTTCTGTGAATCAAGAAGATACATGAATCTTTAGGGATTTGTTTAGTCAAAGTGTGCTGGTCCGCGAATGAGGCGTCTCAGACTGGGTACCGTCATCGTAGTAGCGTCAACTTCCTGTATAAAATAAGTGGGACTCTACGGACAGCGCATGGAGTAGACGCATGCGTAGTCCAATGGGTTGTACGCATTTAAACTACATTTCCGGAGCAACTATGACTCTAAACTTACAAAGAAGATTCTTTCATATGACGTCACCAGTCGTAGGGGTGTGCATTTACGGTAGTAAAAGAACCGGTACCCGATTGAAACAAATATGGGTACCCGATTGAAAAAAGTACGGGTACCCGGGTACCCGTTAAAGAAACCCAACCCAAAACTTCCAATTCCGGAAGTTGTATTTCTCTGAGATTCAAAAGTCTAATTTCAGACAAAAGTCTGAAAAATCTTATGCCTGTCTATTAAACATGATCACTACTCCGCCATTAAATGTTCCGGCACGTGCATGCGCCGGCATATCACAAAAGACAGAAGCTTTATACAGTTGTATTTATAGTGGAATGAGGCATGCTATTACACATGTATGTACATCGTCGAGGCTCTTCATCCATACCCAGACTACAAAAACCACAACCGGTAAATTCCCTTTATTGTCAATTTTCGCGAGCGTCATAAACATGAAATCTGTGCTGGTTTCCCATGTAGCCGTGTTTTAATTTTCGAAAATTCCCAACAAATAACATTTGAAAGCTTTCCTTTTTCATTTTCTGGGAAGTTACTCTGCTATAATGTAAAGTTGTACGGGTACTCGATTCCATAATCTGGAACCGGTTCCTGACATGATACGTCGGGTACTCGGGTACCCGGTTCTGATGCACCAGTCCACACTGGACCGCCTAGTGTAGTGATGGTAACGAAGTGCTTTGAAACACCAGTCAAGCGCGCCACGTGGTTTAACCATAGACCTGCTCCATACTGTGATCACTCAAACGCGGTCCACACTGCTGGCATTGTTCATATATCTAGTGTATGTGGTCACGTGTGCGACATGGGTATAGAGTTCGCACCCTGGACCTTTCAACCACGAGTTCAGCAGGTCTCTATACTTGGCCTGTAATCTTGAGCGATAATCATGATACATTTGGATACTGAATGAGTGAATGTTCCCGGGACAGCTTCATCAGTCACCTCGAAGCCTGTCACATACACAATTTCGCAAACACTTTCCTGCATGTTTCCGGCTTATGCTTGACTTTTCTTCATAATTTATGATTTATATATGTTATTTTTATTATACTTTATAACTGCTAATAAAACAAAGGATTCCTCAAAGGTGCATACCGCACTGTAGCTAGCAAGCCTGAAAAAAGACATAAGAGAAGTCACAGAAGACAATGAAGAGATGTGTATAGCTTTAGACGTGGGAGGAAAATAGTGGTAGGCCTATTTTTGGGGAAAGCTGACGTAGCCTAATCAGGTAGGGGACTGAAAACCCACTCCTCGTGTTGGCCCAGGCAGAATCGAAGCAGAATCACAGCGGTGGAAGGCGACTAAGTACCCGGTACCACTAGGCCAATCTGAATGTAGTATTTCTGCTACTACACAATGTACATTGGATTCGAATCGGCCAGCCGACCCCGGCAAGCTTGTTAAAACGTAACTAGGAGGTCGTGGGTTCGACTCCCACCTGAGTAAGCTTGTGATTCCCCTCCCCCCCCCCCCCCCCCACAGGCTCTCGGAAAGCACTGAGCATACAGTGCTTCATACACTACGTCGGGAAAGGTCAAATGTCTCTCTTGTAATTTACGTCAATCTATATACTCTTACAACGCAAGGGAATGCACGTAAAGCTCGCAACAGACCCGAGTTATAACGAGGTTCTCGTCGTATTTGTAAAGCCAACTGGGGACGGAACAGCGCGCTGTGGTGTCACGACATGCATTTAAGTGTCTGTCAAGAAATGTACTTGAACCGTAAACGAATACAGAAGTGTATTTAATTTTAAAGAGTATAAAGATTCAATGTAGTGGTAATAATGATCCCTGAATGAAGCTTGTAATTTCGCAGTAAATTCAGCAAAGAGTTTAAGATAGAGGCCAAGATTTGTATACACGTCACAAGGGATGTTATTTAGATGGAGGTTGTAATCAGACGGAGCTGTCATCGTAAATGAATTCCAAGCAATAAACACAGATACAGGGGCAGGTGCGTTTCTGAATATGATTTTTGGACCTAAACTCCAATTAGACACAAATTGAAGTCCAGCCCTATAGAAAACGAGTTGCGCCCCTAAGAAAGACCCAACCCAGCAAATTGTAATACTAACGCTTTACAGGTTTTTCTTCTTTCGTGATAACCATTACATAAACACGAACAATAAATAATTGATACGTGTATTGTCAAGTCAAGCTTTTAGTTGCTGATACATAATGCAAAAAATCAAAGTCATGCTGTGTATACAGTTTCATGCAGTCATTGACAAACTATAAATACTTTGTTGAATCCCAATAGGCCTATGACGACTTCCAGCTCTACAAATATTTTTTTCATTGTAATGTTCCACCGGTTTGTGGTTCCTCCAGTTCGGGTGTATGAGCGTCAAATTCGGCTTTCCGCCTGTCCCACCAATAATACTCCAGCTGTACCTATAGATGTAGAACAAAGAGATATGCCAATAGCTTTTCCCTCGTTCTGTATCTCTGTGGAATTCTTTGCCTGGTGCATGTTTCCCTTAATCTTAGGATCCTTCCTGCTTCAAGAGGAATATGAATTCCTACCTTTTGTATCTTTGATTCTTTTTCTTGTTGTAACTCCATACCTCGGGTAGCTTTTAGCCTGGTTCTGAATAAACAGCAGGCCTATTATTATTGTGTTCTGAAGGCCGCACGTATTGCATACATTGGTCCAATTCCAAACACATCTACCGGGTATTTTTAACGTAGGTTCTATTCACGGTTATTTTGACCATGAGACGGACGGGAAAGAGACGACCCTTTTCTATTTGACCAAACCAAAGCATCGCAAGTTCAGTGCACGATTTGAAATGGCGAAGATGACATTGATTTATAAAGCTTGCAATATTAATTACATTGTTAACAATAAAACTATTTTAAAATTAACCGGCCACAGTTCCTTCGCATATAAAGGCGCGGGGATTGAAAGAAGTGGACAACTGCATGCATTTTTTTTTCTGGCTATTGTTGAAAAGATCGTTCGGCGGCTAGATCAAAAGAGTAAATTCATGCGTGGCAGCTGTCATTTATTGTAAAAATCAGGCAAAGGGTACGTTTGTGGTTAAGAAATATAAATATATAAATACAAGCAGAATCGACTCTGGAAAGTTCTAAAGTAGAGTGTCATGCTATTGTTGCTGTTATATACTTAAAGGTGCTATGTCCAAGCTTTAATGAAAATTTCAAGCTAATTGATTTCTCCTAACGAATTATCCTACGTAACAAAATCTGTATTTTGAACGAAAAAGCACTACACCGTGCACACATTTGGTCTATCTAAATTGCATGTCAAGCGCGAAGACTGGTATACATGAACACTGTAGTAATAGGAGCCTCCCGCGCCTATACTTTAAAATTTGAAACTTACTGAATCTTTTCCTTATTGGCGATCGATTGTTTTAGTTACATGTATTATGGGAAAGTTCATAACTTAGTTTCTGCTTACAAATCAACAATTCAATCTGAAAATGTATTTTTCAGGGTGGCAGACCTCAACACAAACACGAACACAGCAGCTTAGGTTTTAGTTGGGAGTTCGAAAATAATGCACAAACCCAGTCAACGCATATTTCCGCACACATGATCAGTCATTCTGTAAAATGCTCAACTCTATTCACCAAAATGCTCGATTTATGGGGTTTTTTTTTACGGAAAGGTCACCGGTGGGTACCGTATAACCGTACCAAAAAATCAACAGAGCTCAATATCATCCCCGTCTATGGCCCCGTGTACCAATTGGAACATTAGCTATAGGTCTATTGCGGTACGGAGCCATAGGATCGGGCACAGAGTAAAGAATCGAGTTAGCCTATTTTTTAAGTCAATAGTAAAAGCTGAATAAACGTAGTAGCTGATCTTTGGCATTTGGAGCCGAGCAGACATTAATTTAATTACCGATCAATCAGCATTCATTTTGGCTAATTGGCACCTGCCGTCAGCGCAAGTGACGTCGGCAAAATTCCCATAATGAATCTAAAGACGTGCATCAGAGGAGTGCTTTTAACCAATGTGAACGATAACTTCTCCTAAGTGACCTATCACCACGGAATGGTCGTACAGTAAGCAAAGAATTAAAATTGAGATTCTTGTATTTCTTGAAAGCACACGTAATTAGCTTTATTAATTTGATGTACTGCATGTTGCTGTTGTACATAGCTCATTTCAAGCCAAGGTTACAACCTTTTGAAGTTGGTCGAGTATAATGACCCTTTGTTTTGAGAAAATGAAGCTGACGAAAAATCTGTGAAGTGTGTGAACTATATATACATAATCTTGGTGCAAGAAAAAAAAAAACCACAAAACAGTATTTCAGATTGAATTATGATCTTTCGGATATGACAGGAAAGACGTTTCGGATGTAAAATTTTAAATTCCGGAAATCAACAAAACCTAATAAAAAATATGGTTGTTTCTATTCAGAATTCCACAGTGAATTTCACAAATTTCATGAACAAATTTGGCTATAGGGGACTTGGACAAGGCGCGGGAAAGGAAAGAGCAACCTGGAGTGGTCTGACAGAGGGCTATACGCTCTGGAGTGAATGTATGGACGACGTCTGGGTACTAGGTACACGTTAATATACCGTCATGCCCGCACATCTCGCGTGAGTTCAGTCGAATTAACTTTCCAAACCATGCAACATCATGGTGACGTGATTTCCTTACAGCTAGAACTCATCCCGCCCGACGATCACGAACAGACAAAATCTAAGACTGAAGATTATTACTTCTCTGCGACCCTATAACTGGAAAGCCAATATCCAAGGTTTCCTATCAGACGGAACACGAACCTATCATAATAAACACGCGAGATTTGTTCATCTGCGGGACGCCTCTTCGTTGGCATATAATCTCGCCAGCGGGTGGCCCGGTGACCTTAATTTGTGACAAAAATGACTTGCAAGATTATTAAAAAATGACAGGTTGTGTTTCATGTTCGTGGAAGGCCGACGGCGAAATATCTCCTTCCGATCAAGTAAACCTAGAAACTCACCCCTCGGTTATAAATAAGATTTTTAAATGTGAAGCGTGTCATTATGACTTTTGAAGTGGGAAAATGTTTTAAAAGTAGTAGATTGTGTCCCAAATCTATTTCGGTAAGCTGAAATAATGTTGCAATAAAATAGGTCTTTTTTTAAGGTTCGGAAGACATGATATAGAAATCCAAGCATCCAAGATATGGAGGACAACATTTTGACATTCTGTAAGATGATTCTCCGGTCACAAACTATTGAACGTCTCCGGAAACAATTTAAGTCACATTTACACGTTCATTTTACGATTGTTTTTATCACTCATTATCACTCACGTTCTTTTGAAAAGTTACATACCGTTTTTGCAAGCGTTTATTTGGGGCCAAATTGGAGCTATATTGAAGGTAATCAATTTTCAGCCAAGATTTTAATTTTGTATACTGAAAAGGATCCAAATTGTATCCTGATACCTTTAACCCTAACTTTAACCCTAACCCCAAATGTGGTATCGCTTGGTTCCTGGCAGAGGAAGGATTTAGACAAGGAGGCAAACATGAAAATTTTAAGTTAAAAGCGAACGTATTCTATTAAAGAAGCGAATGAATTTTCTCTTTTTGTCAAGTAAACTACTCCAAACAAATCAAAATATGTGAAAACATCTGATAAAATTGAAAGAACATTAATGTTAACGTCCTGTTGCATAGTTATACATGCAGCAAAACGAAACACACTTGAAGCAAACGATGACTCGGAAAAAGGCGTGGTTACAGGCCCGAATGTGGGGTGTACAAATATTTCCTTTGGTCTTTTATGGAGAAGGCGGTGTCGATTTAACTGTAGGTCTATAAGAATTTTTTTTAGAGAAGTATAGACAATCTCTATACACTTTAAGAAGGCAATTTAATGCGCGCACAATACCCTATAGTGGCGTCTTTTAGTTTCCGTTTCTCTAGTATACAACATTTGCAAACATCAAAAAACAAAACTACTAGTAAATAGTAGTCTCAAGCATATTGTGAAATCATGGCACTTGGTGTGCTGCCATTTTCAAGAAAAGTCGAAATTGTTATCGTTTTCCAACGATTGTCGGCCGACAATCGTTGAAAATAGTCCAGTTCCCCGACCTGATAATTCCCTGACGTCTATAAATTGCTCCGTTTTGTCTAAGGTATGGTGCAGGGAACCAGACTATTCGAAAATAATTGTGTTCTCTCCTTTTTCCCTATGCACACAAAACTTTAAACAGGTCAGTGTTTCCGTATTTGCTAGCACGCTATAAAATACTAACCCCCAAATCCATTTATTTCTAAAAATTACAGCAAAAGCAAGTGATGTATACTATACCTTTAAAGGAATGATATAGCTTTGTAATGATTCAAAAAATTGAATGGTTTCAATCTGAAAGCTTACTCTAAAGATACCAAAACCATACCTCCTGAGAAATATTTCCATCTGAAATGCTGTCATCTTCGAAAATATTGTTATTCTGATTTCAACAATCGAAATAAACCCATATAAACGCGCACAAAAATCACCGACATGCTAAAACAGAACGGTTTTTCGCTTTTCTCTCGCGACCCGGATGACAGAGTTTGTTATTTCATGTATATGTTGAATCACAGAAAGTATGAACACTGCCTGCAACTGTGCTGTCTGCTTTACCAATGCTGCATCATGCTTACATCCACGATTGTTTGTCGCGCTGCCTATTGCAATGGTAATTTTGCAATAAAATCAGATGGTATACTCATAACTAAGCAAAATTAACTAATTATATTTATTAAGCGTCTGCTTTCGTCATTATTCATTCGTCTAAAATGAAGAAGAAACACAAGTTAAAATACTTACAGAGTTGTACCTTGTGGTAAATTGTCGGCAGTGATGGGTTCCAATAGGCCTGCACAACTGGAGTTCTGGAAAGTGACGTATAATATTGCTTGCACGGTTGAATAAACCTTCAAATGTCGCTGCAGAAAATACCAGAACAAATTGGTATTTTTCCAAGACTTTAGATCGGCCAAATCAATTTAGTAAGGATACCGACTTCCAATTCCGCAAGAAGTAGGCCTACTTTCCACCGTGGCCTGAGCTCAACCCTTGCCCCGTCTAATCACGCAGACAGCCCGGACGACGAAAACAGAAAAAATAGTGGTGCTTCGCCCCAGTGATTACCGGGAGGACCGCAATCAACCAGAGTATGTCCCGGGGCGCGACGGCTTGTTCAACCCGCTTCATTCCCCGTCTAGTTCCGCTAAGTCATAACCCCCTCTGGACCTATACATGCAAAGCTATGTGTGCTCGGTGCTTGTACAATATTCACCGAGGTTTTCCAATGGGAGTTCGGGGGCGGGGACTATTATGCGCAAATCAATAACACTTTCAATGGATGTAGTCGGATACTTTTATGAGGTCCAGACGACCGCGATACCAGGAAAAGTGGAAAAGGTTAGTTTAAGAGTGTTGTTCTCTGTTCTCCGTTATATATTTCCCCGAGTGAGCACTCCGCTGGAGGGTTGAATGTCGACATGTTTGTCCTTGCTCTTGAAAAAACACTAACAGCCACATTGAAAATCGTTCAAGGACACAATAGGAAAAAGAGAAATATTTGCGAGCTTATGAAAACAGTATGTATATTTTAGGAATGGAATATGTATCTGTGCACGACAGTTTGTGGTTTAGTATTATGCAAGAGAAAAAACCTTTAGTGTCCTATTTTGGAAGTAGGCTACATATACACTCGTGAATCTGCACGCCAGACCTTGGCAAGGTTATGCATTAGACTTGGTAACAGTCGGCGGTGATAAACTAAACTTTTGCCTTTAAAGGTAATATACAACATTTGCAAACATAAAAAACAAAACCACTGAATTATCATGAAATAATAATCTCAAACATCATGAGAAATCATGGCACGTGGTGTGCTGTCATTTTCAAGAAAAGTAGGATGTTTGTATCAATTTTCAGCGATGGTCGGCCGGCGATTTTCTTTTCCCCAAACGACATCCGAATGGGGTTAACGCTATGATATTTCGGACTTGACTTCCCTTTAAAAAAAATCCTCCGGAGCCACGAATTAGAAAGAAAAATGAATTCGAACGTAATGAAATTTCGGACTTATTTCCCTTTCAAAAAATCCTCCAAAGCTGGAAATTAGAAGGAAAAAAAGAAATTGGTAACGTTGAGGTCTCGAACCCAAAATCTTCTACCTCACAGTATAACACCGTATCTACTAGGCCATCGGCGGAATGCTCGGCAGACATCGAGAATTCATTGCATTATATACCCAGCCCTATAACATTTGCGCGCGTATTTTAAAAGTATTATAGAGGGCCCTCAACAATGCATCCATTGGGATGACGTTTGGGAAAAAATATTCGCCGGCCGACCATCGTTTGCCTGATCTGATAATTCCCTGACGTGTATGCTCCGTTTTGTCTGAAGTACTGGAACCAGATACCAGAACATCATTTTTCCCAGCATCTATGCACACAAAACTTTAAACAGGTCAGTGTTACAGTATTTGCTATAAAATACTAACCCCCGAATCCATTCATTTCAGAAAATTATAGCAAAAGCAAAATGTTGTACACTACCTTTAACACCCTTGCAGCTTACAACAAGGAGAAACGATTACAAATTAGGGGCCAATCCAAAAATCAAACGGCCCAACTTGTTTTTCTTCACAAGATTAAGAAGTTCAAAAAATACGAGGACAAAGGGCACCGTTCAGCAGTGGCGTATCTCGGGGGAGGGGAGAAGTTTTATTTGTAATACATCTAACGCACCACCACTCCACAACCGATATCCCCTTCCCTCCTGCTTTTCAAAAGCCGGGCCACCTTTTCAGAAATTATTGAATTCCCCCAGGCCCAAACCTTCGATGTTTTCAACGTTCCCATAAAAAAAAAAATGTCTAGAACACATTGATTAGCTGACTATCCTACGATACCAATCAATCTAAATGACAAAACCAGAGATGACAAAAAATGACATGAGTAATCGCCAACAATTAGACTAGAAAGATGTGGCTATAAAAAGCGACCCATTGATTGGTCGACTTGCTAGGCTTAATTTGACTCCACGAACTGTGACAACAGACACTGATGCGCAAAAACCACACATATTTGCAGCACATTCTCAAATATGATACCAGAGGCAGACGACAACATATCGAAGAAAGAATACCCATGAGAGTAACATCTTATGGAAAATAAGCGGTTGAACCTGACCGACAAACAGCTACCCACAATCCCTCTTTCATGCAGGCCTTACGTCATGTACAGCAATGTCCCTGAATATTATATTTCGTTTCCGCCATTACAAATCATTTGGGGGATTCATTATTCGTGTAGGCGTGGCGTAACTAAAGAAACACCTTGATCACTTGAGCGTACTTCATGCCCGAGTGCGGCCTCGGCAAACTGCCGAGGCCGGGCAGCGACCCAGCTATTCGGCTCCGCTTATAATTTAACCATGGAGGAAGGATATATCCTTCCTCCATGATTTAACCAACAATCTGTTTACCGCAGCGTCACGCGTTCATCCCGTACCCTCTTCGCAAGCAGCGTTAACTTCCGGATCCCAGATGCGTGGCTGTACTGACAACGCGTGAAGCAACACGCGCCTGTACTACATTCGTTTTTATTGCACTTCCTGCATGGTCCAAATGACAACATACTTACAAAGAGGTTAAACGGTGTTTGAAGCCGGAAGTACGTTTCGGCAAACGAACGTTACAAACGCGCGGGTTTGCTTAATAGCAGTGACCAGAGCTGGGCTTCGCTGTTGAGACTTGCTTAGTACGAGCAGAAACAGCTTAGTACGAGCAGAAACAGCTTAGGCGAAATAAAAAAAACATGTTTCGCGTCCCCGCCCGCTTCCTTTTTGGAGGCCGCCTGTATTTTTTTTTTACCACAGAAAAAATATGTATACAAAAACAAAAATGTCAACCAGTCAATCGGAAAATAAATACTTGCAAGTCGGAATTTTTTTTTTTGGCTGATGGTGCTACAAACATACTAAAAAACACTTTAAATATGTTTAGTTCTCTTGTCCAACATGTCTCTTTCATTTTTAATGCGTCTTTGAACAGGGAAACACCAACGGTTGCCAGATTTTTTTTTAAATGACGGCCATCTTGAAAATAGAAAAATAGAAAGCCCCTCTTCCTCCTTTTTTTTAAAATCCCGGACGTGAAACATGTTTTTTTTACTCGGCCTTACAGCCAAAATGTCATCTGTTGGTCACGTATTACATCGTCACTGGTTCGCATCCAATTATTTTGCTTTAGACAAAGGATCTACGAAACCCTTTTCAACATAGATCGAAACAATTTTTTTTTTAAAGGAAACCTCTTTTAGAAAAGGATCAGAAAACAAAAGGATTGGGCTGTACGAAAAAACAGATTTTTATACTTGGTCAAATTAGAATCATCTATATAGATAAACATCATGCGATGCAATCAAAGAAGGACTGTAAATATTTTGAGGTCAAGACAATCTGACTACCACATGTCAACACGAACGGGCGTGTTGATGTGTCTTCCGCCAAATTCATCAGCTGTCATGATTTCTTCACTTCACATTCGGAAGGAAGAGATTTTATGTCACAGACACCCTCGGCCTCCCACCACCCCACCCCATACCCAGAGCTTTGATCCACATAGCCATCTCCACGACACATGGTTGTCATTTACGAGAGGTTTTATAATGCCTTGATCGCCATAAAAATGATTTCACAAGCTGTTGCATATTGCGCAGTTCAAATTCACCGCAGCATCAGTAACTCTGCTACATTTCCATGTTTGGACAAATTCGGGAAGCAGTTTGGAGACTGAATTATGTTTTTAAAATCGATGAGAAATATTCTATATTTTATTCTTGAAACTGATGCAAATTGAAATAGCAGCAATTAATTACAACTTCAATACAGCTCAACAGATATGAATTCAAAAGTATCCAACCAATTAGAAATTCAATGGTCCACAATCATGAAGTCATTTCCGGAATCACTTCCAACGATCACTTCAACCTGTACTCTCCAGCCTCCAGGTAAAAACTATAAACTTTTCCTTATGGTGTAGTTGCCGATTAGCAGAGCTGACCAAACAGTTGCAGACAGTGTTGACACTTTGTTTCATTCAACGATTACCATTTGTAATCGCCACTAGCGGAAACTTCGGAACATTTCATCGGGGTAATGACATTGCCATATACCCGTTATAATTGGTGCCTGGGTGGCTGGCAAGGCCTTGCGATGCTTCATGCTGAACGCCACAATCTCCGATTAAATGTGCCCCGCGGGACAACCACCCATCCAAATCATTAATAAATATCCAATCACAATACAATAATACTCCATGTAAAATATAAATGACGATCATTTGGATAATTGATCTGACGACAATGAGACGTGATGGTGACTTTGTAGGAGCCACAAGAGGGCGT
Organism: Hippasteria phrygiana; assembly: GCA_037893225.1. Lineage (NCBI taxonomy): Eukaryota > Metazoa > Echinodermata > Asteroidea > Valvatida > Goniasteridae > Hippasteria > Hippasteria phrygiana. Next base: position 270,244 of record JAZGUH010000793.1, on the reverse strand, counting down.
ATAACGTCATTGCAATGAATATTAATATCCACACAACTTATTGTGTCTGTCCAATTAATAAATAATGATGACGCTTAAATGAACACATGCAATGCCTTGGAGGCGCCCAATTAGGCTACAAAAGCGTTCGCCATAAAATTGCTCTGGTTGGAGAACAAAAATCATTCAAAAGTAGAATTTAATAAACTAATGTACACTACCATCCCTTGAAAATGCGCCGTTTGTCTGCAAATTGTTGGCGAAAATAATTTTGGTTCGGTAAAGTTGGAGCGTTGGCATTCAGAGTGGCGCCCTTCGCGCTTTGGTTGCGTGCAGGCTGCCCCTAGTGCGGCGCCAGTCTGAAGGTTTTTTAGTCATGTCTCCGTAAATATTGCACATTATTTTTTCAGGGCAATGTGTGTCTTCATTAGAGTTGAAAAATACAAACCGCATGAAGAAGATGGAATCGTTTCAATGAGATGCAAATGCAAGTGGTTCATTACTGGCGTAATGAGGTTCATGACAGTTTTAATCATCTTGCCTATACAATGATTAAAAGGACCTATTTAAACCATTTTGCACGGTCCCTTTCAGTTATTATTACATTGTGACAATGTGTGTATTTACTGCTTGCAGTCTCCCGTCAAATGGATGAAGTATCAGCTGTGAAAAAAACTTATGTGTTACGAAATTAGCCCCCGGTGGAAAAAGAAAACAGAACGACCTAGTTGTGTCTACTTTGTTATGAATGTATTCTACCAAGGGGTATCAGTTAGGCTGAACATCACTGTATCGATGTTACATTATCTGATGGTAATGCATCAACGTCGCCTACCAGCTGTTTAAATAATCACGATGCAAGCTATAGTATTGCACAATTCATTATTCTGTACCCATGTTACAAGAATAGACAGACTGGTTTATAGAATGGCATAATGGACTTCCATCTTTTCTATAACAACACTGCTTATCTCACCACAATAGGAATTCTCGTGAATTCTCGCATGCCTACATTAACTAAGACGCTTTACTCTGTTGTCCTTTATATAATTTTCAAATTCCCATGAATTTCATCATGATATATTTTCGATTGCTGATAATGGGTCCTTCGTAAGTTATTGCAGACACTTTGTCATAAGTTCTTTTTTTCTCCAGGCAAGAGTAAAGAGACAAACCTGTGAGGGCAGTGGTGGTTATGTGTTTAATTTGCTTAGTGCCGGGGCTACGTACTCCATGAGGAGCTTGGAAGTTGTCAGAAATAATTGGTGGGTCTGATGAGCAGGGGTAATAATCGAGCGCCACGATTGGTGGACATGTGCGTCTCGTAATTGTGCACATGATTATTAAATATATGTTGCCGAAGAAATACGCCGGATAATAACATGCTTATTTTATAGAAAATCCCGAATCATTAGGTTTTTTAAAAACTGTTGATATGGCTTGAAATTAACTGAAATTCTAAAATGCACGCGGATATCCTCACAAGTTGAGCCATTGGCACATAAATATCAGACGCCCATGTCAACGAACGGGTATGTTCTCACCAGTAGCCTATCCAGCTTTTTGTGCCAGGGACGGCAAACAACGTCTGAACCCTCTTAAAACCGTTGCAAAAACACTATTTCCTTTTGTTTTTTATGACGCCTCAAATGCCGCCGGGGGGGGGGGGCAAGTTGCCCCCCCCCCCCCCCCCCCCCCGCCCCCCGTTGGATACGCCACTGGTTCTCACATTGATTCTGATCTATCCCATAAAGCAATTAAATTAAATCAGTGGGTTTTGTCGAATCTCTCAAATGTATTCACACAATTATTTTGATGTCCCAAGAGTCCAATTTGACCACTAAAGACCGAGGCAAATGCTCTAGGACCGGGCGGGGAAGGTTAGGCGACATACGGCAGCACTTTATCTGCAACGAATCATGAAATGGGATTTGGGTCACCGGCTTAAAATACCATGTGCTCGTCATTAAGGGGGGACGGAACATCACAGGGAGTGCTCGAGCAGAATGGAGAGGAGTCTCGCACAATGCAACCTCATTGATCTTCCCCAAGTTAACTCGAACATCTTGTAAGATAATCTACACCATCTATTGCACGCTGCACCGAAAACACCTGACGTGTGGCGACTCGGAAATTATCATACCAACGCGTTGTGGTCTGCGCCCGATGGCAGGTGTCGCAACTGAATACTGAAAGGATTCTTGTAATGTATATTGAATCCAATGACATCAACAATCTCACACACCTGACGACGTTTTTAATCATAGTTAGATTGAAGCTAATTTGAAACGAACGTGACGTAAACAATAAGTACCGGTACGTAATACAAGTTAATAAAATGATAAGTGGTATTGGTCAAATCATCTCTGTCTTCGTCCATGTTAGTCAAAACAAAACAACACGTGTCATAATAACAACTCTTTATTAATTAAGAAGAAGGCTCATCTAATATTGTGACTAAAGAGGAATCCTCCAAAGCGCCCTCAACGACCGGAACAGTCTGCCACCCTATGTAGTAAATGCATTAAGTTTGAACGTTATTAAGAGCCAGTTCAATAGATAATGGAAAATACTACCAACGATATTTAAAAACTGGTGTTATCATACTACAGGGGCGTTACCAGATTTTGTCTAACCTCCGAGCCCTAGTTCTCTAGAAATTCAGTCCTCACCATACAAAACGTGAGTATTTTTTGTATTCCATGGTCCATGGTCAATTAGCCTTTCAGAGGTATGGCGGACACAATAGGAGGGCGCTATTTGATTTGGGTAAACACTTTGTGAAAACACAAATTCCAGTGAAAATCAGAATCAGATATTGTTTTGAGTTAAAGTACAATCCATAGTACAATCCATAGATCATGCCTAATCTTCACCTTTGAAATTTCCTGTGGTTTAACAAAAGGTATACCCAAATCAAATAGCGCCCTCTCCTATTGTGTCCGCCATACCTCTAAAAGGCTAATAGACCTCATGCGCAGCGGCCAACTTAGATGGTTATGTCTTTGTTACCCTTGGAAAGGCATGGTACATCTTTTGTGCTTAGTTTACATTGTTACACAATGTGAATGACAAAATCCTTCAAGATGGCGGCTAATGGCTATACACGTTAGGTCGGGTCCACACTCGTACTCGTTACAATCAAAAATAAACTCAACAACTTAAAGGTGTATAATCGCAGTTGTACGCAAGTACATTTTTTGAACTCGAATTCACAAAAAAGTAATTAAATCAAACACCGCCCATTACATTTAAGGAGAAATGTAACCGTTTACACGTTGATAGTAATTTAATTTATTCAATGAACATGAATTTGTATTAATGCAACAACGAACTATCGCTTGAGATATCCCCAATGGTAGGCCGTGGATTCCTTGAACCCAAATGAAGTCATAGTCTGTTGTGCGTGACAGAGACAAGAGATGAGGCAGAAGGGAAGACAAGATGGCAGCTTCATCCTGAGGGAGGAAAGGGTGAATGATCTCAGAGATGACAGTGAACCTCTTCCTCCACGCAGGAAGGATGTTTGCTTCCTGCGCAGCAAGGTCGCTGACCAAGTAGAAAGATGGATTAATGAATACCTCAACGAATTCCTCGTTTTACTTTGGCCTCGATATCTGACATCGTAAACATTGTGTAAACTCGTTCACGCCCGACGTGTCCAAACATCCATGCCACGCAATAAACACGCCCATCACCTATATGCACACGCACGATCTTCACGTCTTTGTTGCCAGAACTGACGAATCAAACCATTTTATACAGCCGCCGATGTCATGTGACCAAAACCGAAGGAAGTCCTCCCGTTCCCGTGAGCGAAATTGTCAACTTAGCCAACCAATTTAAACTAACATGGGACTATAGTCATTCTATGGCCAAAATGACTGGATTATAATGACTGGATGACTGACCAAAATAAGGGGTTCTAGAGCATATTTTTCGGGGGAGGCTAAAATTACTGATGAGAAAGTCATCGATTTTTGAGAACCTATTGTTGAGAACCTATGTTTGGAAATATTTGGTGTTTTTTGCAGGTTTTGAACGATTCCAGACATCCTCAGAGAAATGATATTCTGGGGGAAAACACGTGGAATCAAAATCCGATCAATAGAGAAGGAACGGTAAAGAGAAGGAACGGTGAAGAAAGGGGCGCTGCGACAACATGGCTTTCCAAGGCGAGGACATTCCAGAATAGTTCAGGTCTTTGGCCATGTGTCGGCAGGTCGGACAGATCGTGCTTTAATAATCAGTCACGGTGTCAGACATCCTTGATCAAATAGGGCCTTAATTAAACTGACCAGTCATTTCAAATGTCATTATGGCCAAATTGAGTTCAATGGTGTGAATACTTTTAAGGAACGTAACAAAGGGACGGAACCCAATCTTCGTCAAGCGTGTCGTTGTAATTTAAAAGGTCAAGTTATCATAATCCGAAACGACTGGTCAGTAATCTTGACCCCGTGTCTGGCTACTGAATCACGACCCTGTCCAACGTCCCCAACAACGGTCAAAGGCCGTGTATCTTGAAATATTCTAGAATTTATTCATCAAGAAATTAGCTTCGAGATTTAGTTTAGTTAAATCTAAATATTTGGTCAAACTTATAGTTGACCATGTACACAAGTTATGTGTGGTTCCGCTCCAGTAGAATGGTCCGTGAGTTACCCAGGCTTGGTTCAAAATGCGCAGAAGGCACTATATCCATTCTGAGAAATTTATTTCGGGGTTTTCCTCCTACCTCTAAAATCTTTTAAAATGTTAATCATCATCTTCCCACTATTTTCTTCAGGTTGCAGCTACAATGCCGTATGAATTTTTGAGGCATCCTTAGTTTCTTGCTAGAAATATTTACTAGAGAGGTAACACTAAGCTGAGTCCACATGTATGTATGGGACCAATCTCCTGTGCTGGCTATACGTCAATGGGGAGATGAGTTTGTATCACCAACGGTTGAAGTTACCTCGTCTGAAAATTGGGATAATTTTCTTTGGTATCTACTGAAGATTTATCCTCTATTTAGATCCGGACCCAGTAAAACTGTAAGGGTGGTGGGGCTGGCAACCTAAAATGTGGCCAACCCCACCACCTCTGTTGTAGCCCTTTACTCCATCAGGGGCGGATCTAGCCTTTCATTTAGGGATGGATTGTACCCACCTATACCGGTATTGTACAGTGTGTGGACCAGCGGTATACCTACTGGTATTAAACAAGGCCTGGTTTAGCATTGCTTTTCACAACTTTGCTCAGCAGCCCGGGGGGGGGGGGGGGGGGGGGGGGCGGGGTTGCAACCACCCCCCCTCCCCCAGATCCGCCACTGTCCATGGCTTTTAGCCTTGTATTATGCCACTTCCACAAAAAGTCAGTGAACGACACAAGCGTCTATACTATAAGATTGTACATTTCGAGTCAACTGTGCCAATTTTCCCTCCGGCTGAAGAACCGTTTTGAGCTTCAAAAGAAATGGAGCGACGTGGCAATTAGCCTTTTAGAGGTATGGCGGACACATTAGGAGGGCGCTATTTGATTTGGGTAAACCTTTTGTATGGCACAACAAGTTTACCCAAATCAAAGAGCGCCCTCCTATTGTGTCCGCCATACCTCTAAAAGGCTAATGTTTCCTTCGTTGTTCCATTCAGTACATTGCGTAACACATGTTTTTAAGGTACTACATATTGAGAGGTACTAAATACATGCAGTGATTGTCATAAACACAGGGCAGCTAAGCAAGAAGTACCGGTATTGCTTAGAAAAGTACTGTGCCTAGTAAAACTCAGTTACTAGCAACATACATCCCATGATATTTCGGCTGCTAACCTAATTTTGATCAGCAAATCTTTTTGGGGGGGTTAGCAAGATCGTATACTGAACAGGGCCCAATTCCTGGCTCTCCTCACGCTAACTATACCAGAAAATTCTGTGCTAGCGGCTAGCGTATATTTCACGGGTTAGCAAGGAATGTTGGATTGTGCGCACGCGTATACATCCCGGAACTAACTAAGGATTATTTGTCACATTTCTTTACTCGGTGTGTGCCCAAACAGTTTGAAACTGTTTCCATTGGAGTCCTACATACATTTGTAAATGTACAATTAAAATGAATATTGGCACATATACACAAATAGTTACACATACACACAAATATTTACACAAATAAATAAAGATTCACTGTGCTTAGCCTACTGCGTTAATGCAGGCCAATAGAGTCCGGTGTTCCATGAAATTGACCCTATGGTTGGATCCAAAAGATTGCAAATAGGATGTCATTCAAGACAGAGACAAAAAAACCAGCCAAACGACCAAGGTCCATGTTACAGTAAAATTACTGCCAAAATAGAAGCCATGTGTCCGCATTGTGTAATGCGTCAAAACAGAACTACACGAAAAGTAATGTATCATTCAAAACGGATAACGCAATACGCATTGTGGATAAATTGAAGTACAGTATGCCCATTTAATTTATTTTAACGCATCACGCAATATACGGACACGTGGATTCCTGGCCTTGGGTGTGAATCACAGGCATTGCAGTCGGACGTCACAATATCTGACGGAAGTGAACTTGTAAGTTTAACGAAATAACTTTTGTTCATACACCTGAGCCGCTCGCTTGGAGGACCCGTGACTTTCTGATGTGCCCGGAGGGACTGTGGGGCGGGAATGTTGACGCTTACTCCAAGACGGTTAATTTGTACCGTAACGGAGGTGTTAGCGTTCACGCAGTTACGGTTTGACAAGTTCCAGTTCACGTTAATGTGGGGGGGCCGGGTCAAGAAAATCGTATTTATATTTTAACTATTCAAGTGCTGGTACGCTTGTTGTATTAGCTAGTATCACTGCGAATGGTACAACCTGTTCATTTCTTGTGGATGATTTTAGATTTTGCCTTTTAAAAAAGTATTAGAGCGAAATGTGGAAATTGTCCGTAAAGGCTAATAAGATTGGCTGAATATTAGCTACCTGGGCTATATATAGTGGCACCTTCCTCGCTTTCCACCACTCTGACTCTGAACCTATACATGTGGATTGGGTTTTCAGTCTCTGCCTGATTCCATGGGTTTCCCCAGAATGTCATTCTGAGCTTTTCCTCCCAGCGGTTAAGTTGAATATTTCTTTGTTTCTCCAGGTTTCTCCAAGCTTGCGAGATTTGGTGCATGAGCTTTTGAGGAATCCTTGGTTTCATTACCAGAATTAAGTGACAATAAAATAAATAAGGCAAGCACGTACATCCATGAGTAGAAAGATATTGATGATCGACAGTTAAAAAACGAATGTGTTGTTTTTCTTTTAATTTTGTTTACGAAGTGACGGTTCCCTAATTAAGTATTATTTTTACTCGTTAAAAGTTATCTTGTTCGACAAAAAGCATACATTTTACACGTCATTAAAGGCCTCAGCTTTCTGACAAACTACAAATCAATGAATTTCGGGACAACAATATCATGGAAACCGTAGATTTACAACTTCGACCAACTTCAATCTCTAGCAGCCTTGGAAAAGGGAGAACTTTCCCCCGGCAGTATTTGAAGCGTCATAAAAGACAACAAAAAGAAATAGTATTTTTAAGACGGTTTTAATACGGTTCAGACGTTGTTTGCCCTCCCTGGCACAAAAAGCTGGAGACACTACTGAATGGAGCTACAGTACACTGTACACTTCATGGTGACGCCGACGATTGGGTACTAGACTATAGTATAAGGACAAAATTCATAGCATAACAAAATATGTCATCAGACGTTCATTACTTTGTTTCACGTCTGGATAAATTGACAACCAAGGTTTACACAGGAGACATGTTGAAATATGTCACAAGTAGCATGCGAATAGGTGACGTGTGGACCCAAACTGGATCTATTACATCTATATCATACCGCTCTTATTTTTAGAGCCGACCAACTGTTGTATGATTGCTGACCGTTGACTGACAAACGGGCTATGATCACAACCGAAGATTCATTGGGTCATGGGTGTGTCCGTGTCCCACGGAGGGCGAGGACCGTTAGTTTGCCATTAAGGGTGCACCACACTAATTCCAGCTCCATTGACAACAGTGTAAAATCAACAAAGTTCAGGGCCCAATAACCTGTACCCCAGCATCACTGGGGTCTACTCAAACAAATGCCACTTATTGTCTGATCTTTTGTCTGTCCATTTCTTTTCTATTTTGGGGGGGTTAACCAATTACATTTTTAATTATTGACACAAAACAAACGCACCTCCCAAAAAGTCCTATTTCCCAAGCCGATCAACAGCCATTTTTAACATGGCATCCCTCCACTTTCTCGGGCAAATAGGACCCATTTTTCAACAGTAATTTTATCAAGTCTGCACACAGATGGAAGCCCAGAAACCAGGGAGTTGATGCTGGACTATGTTTACACAATCCCACAATTTTTTGAGGCACAAACTCTCCTTTTTCAAAAAAAGTTGTGGGTATACATTTTATGTTGATGAGCTGGCGCATAAATTCGGACATGAATTAGTGTAGTGCACCCTTAAGAGACCGATTAGTTGAGAGGATGAGGGACCATCCCCAGCCTATTTTTTAATTATAGGGGCCACGAAGAGTGAAAACATTCCCGTGGGGTGGGGTGGGGTGGGATGGAGTGGAGGAACCTCCGAGCTATAGGCTTATAACCAGCGGTGTTTTTTTAAACTCGGGTTTGGTCACATGGATCCGGGGATTTAGGAGGGAGGCCCTTCAGATGGAGGTCAATTTTGGAGGTCCTGGTTTAAGTGTCTGCGAGGTAGATACGGTTTTACTTCTGAGTGGGTGTGTCGCTGTTTGTTGTTTCTATTTTTATTTTTAAAAAAAAATAAAATTGGGGGGGGGGGGGGGGGGGCGTGTCACGGCATTGTGCGCGTGTGTGTATCGTGTGTTGAGAATGTTGGTATCGCTCAACCCTTGCGGTGGAAGAATATACTCTTAATTTCAAAATTAACCGAGGCCAAAGTGGTCATGTTTATTAGGAAATACGCGCTCTTTTTATCATCTTTGATTAACCAGTATACGGGTTAAAGATGAAAACAATTGCCAACTTCATTTAAGCTCAACAGATATGATTCTTTTCTAAAACTTCAATTAAAATTGTCTCGAAACCAGCATTCCAGATGGAAAAGTTTTATAAGATTGGTACTGGTATCATCTTTATAAACAGTAAGCTTTCAGATTGAAAATAATCATTTTGTTTTTGGATCCTATACTATCAGAGCTATAGCCTCCGCTGACTCCATTGTATTTTCCTCAAAAGGCGCGACAAAACGCACATTTCATCCAAATTGCCGATGGCAAGGTAATGTTCACTGATGTCTGTACACGACCGGACAACGCGTTCTCGACTTCATACCATCCTGAAATATTAATATTCCCCGGGGAAATTAATTTGATAATCCACACAGTAATGTGAAAACTGACATCCAGTAAGTGTTACCGTTACGAGAACAAACAGAGTGGACTCGCTATATTGAGGTAATGATAGCTACAGCCTTACAGCAGATAATCAATGGAGATGTAGGCCAATAGCGAATTTATTTAGCATGTCCTCCTAATAAATCGACCTTTTATGATGTCAACTAAAATTACAGCCAATGTCTGGAAAATTTGAAAACGTTACAGAACATTTTACTCTAAATATTTTGTTTACGCCCACAATTAATTGAAAGTCCACGCCCCACCAAGTAAGTGCGCCCAGAAAGAAAACCACACCTAGTTTTTACAGCATTATATCCTAGAATATAACTTATAACGAGTAAACATTCTTAAATAAATTATCTGCAATGATGTACACTGAAGATAGAAACAGTGTACGTGTGTTGCATATTGAGAACGTGGTATTATACCCAACAAACGGAATTCTGACAAACGGACAGACTATAAACAAGCAATGGAAGAAAATATAACTTGACTCATCCGAAAATCACTTTTCCTTTTTAACTGAACTGCCACAAATTCTGGCTACTTAAAAATGTATGATGTAGCATCGGTAGAGATGACACAACAGCCGCAGGCAATGCTTGTACTTTGCGTTTTATACTCAACATATACATCCGTCAACCTAGTCATAAGAAAATTATTGAAAACCGTTGTGTTTTCACAATGATTATGTGCACGTTTATATGGGTTGAAATGAAAATAAGCCTTAGCATCATTGGAGGTCTTCAGAAACAACGTCCTCGAAGATGACGGCATTTCAGAGGAAAATATTTCTCAGGATTGGTACTGGTACCATCTTTATAAACAGTAAACTTTCAGATTAAAACTAATCAATTTTTGACAAAAGCTGTATACATTTAAGTAAAAACGTAGGCCTACATCTAAATTTTGCCGTAAACAATCATAGTAAGGACCATATTGGTAAGTGCCAGTCCAAATGAAACATAATTTAAAACTGAATGGAACCAATTTTCAACTAAATCAAAACAATTTTGTTAACGTATGAAACCAAACTTACCGTGTTTTTTACAAGCTTTCGGCGACTTCTCACCCAGATAGCATTAAATAGTCGTTGCAATGCAGTTGGAACGACTTTACACTAAATCTAGTTATGCCGCACGCCTTCTCTATACCAGAGTATTACCTTCGTACACCCATAGGTCTATATTGATGAGTAAAACGACTATACAGTCGCTGAGGTTTACAGCTGACTTAAATTTCCTGCGAACACCAAACGCCAGCGATGATGACTTTCGTTAACTGGTGTAAAACTAGTGGCACTTCGCCTTTATAACACCACTGTGTCTGTTGTATAGCTCTATGAGATACCACCACGCTAAGTCAACGGAGAATGCTTGAGCAGTGAAGCGGAGTGATATTTAACCGCGTGTCCCTTCATCCCAATGCTGGCATCCCAGGGGATACAGAGTCACGTAGTTTCCGGCACTGACAATTTCAAGGGGAAACCCATAGAGCTATTGTGACAGTATTTACTCATAATTCTTTTACAGTGTATTTTTGTTATTAAAGCTATGTACGATTTATTTACTTTTCTGGAAATACTAGATAGTTTATCATAAAAATAGCCCTACAGAATCTGAAGCAGACGACATTGTCGTGTAATACAAATTCTCCCAGCATGCAACATATAGCGAGAGGGATTCGCGATCCTGTTTGTTTTCGTTCGGCTCTGGATCACCTCCCGATCCGTGTGAAACAAACAGGCCCATAGAGAGTTTTGACATGAGGGGTCCCAAATGTTGGACCAAACATGGCGGATTATGCATCAGTGCACATGGACAATTGGTAAACAATACCCGCACGCTCCATTGTACATATAATGAGCGGTCATCTTTGGTCCAAAGTCAGAAGTTGTCGCAACTCTCTATCTACGGCTCTGGTCCCCTAATCGTCTAAAAGAAAAAAGAATATGGGCGCATCTAAGTTTATATACAGTTCACCTTTTATGTCATCCCCAATTGTACTTCAGTAAGGTGTGAAGCACGATTCAAACATTAAAAAATAAAGCAAGTGCAGAGGTGTCTGTAAGCAACGCTAATTGAAGAGCAGGTCCGTGACCGGTTTACGTTGACCCAGAAACGACGATCAGTGACTTTAGGGAGTGTACGTGTAACCTACAACTTGACGCCCACAAAAATGGCTACTTCCACGAAGCTGGCTTTTGGGAAAACTTCTTTGGTTTGATTAATGAGCAGAACACGATCACCCAGTCTGTGACAGTTTAATACTGAAACAATAACACCACCTGTGCAGCACATCGAGGTATTATGTGGTCTACGAATTGTACAAAAACGAACGCCAAAGGTTGGCGACATACATGCCGTTGACTTTTACCACCGGTCGCCATTGAGTCCATGAAGCTCAAAGCGAGGCTCACGACTAAACTAGTCTGGCACCTTTGAGACAGTGACAGTTTCTAATGTCTCGCCGTACAGGGATCAGACATAGAGCAACAGCGTGAAAAATTAGTATTCATCACAAGCCGTGTAGCTTCACACGTGTGTGTGTTTCTGTATCAAGAAATCAGCATAAGCGCTCATGGGTGAAAAATAACCCAACTTAAAGGAACAATGCTGCCAATATCCAACTTGTCTAAACATAAACAAAACATGTATTACATAATGCAAACATGATCTAAATCCTCGTTTTCATTTGATGAAAGAACATATAGGAGGAGGTCAGCCGTTTATCAAAAATCTTTTGAGTCAGATTAATCAAACAAACCACAAGGGAAACTGACTGGGTATTTCGAATGAATTTTCAAAGTAAACCAAGAGATAGGACAACATAGCTCAATTGGTAGAGCGCCGGTACGGTATTTCGGATGTCGCAGGTTCAAACCCCACTCATGTCAGTTCTATTTGTTCACTTTGAAAATAAATTTAAAATCTTTCGAGTACAAACAAGAGGGCGCGTGGAAACAGAGTGAAATCCTTGTCAAAAGAGTTTAATAACTACATAAATAATTTCTTCAAAATATCCCGTCAAGCAATGCTTTGAAGAAACATTGGTCAGAAATGGGTTCGAAGTCAAATATTTAATATGGAAATCGAGTAAAAACACGGAACCTTCTTCAGAAACATGCAAAAAATGTTTGATTTTGTTTTTACATAACGCTGTGGAGACACCATGCACGGTTTCGCCGTTGATGACATCATACTTTGCCTCATGGATATGAAAATCTGCCATATTCCACATTTTGCATTATTTCGAGAGGTGTGAAACTGCGTCCAAAATGTCAGAATTGAATTTAGTCATTCTAATTGAGCTTATCCATCAGATGCTGTCTTTTAATTTAACAATTATCACTTAATTCACATTACCCTGAACTTAATTACAGGTATTTAATTAACCTCATAAGACCTTTGGATCTCTCCCATATTTGCAATAAGTCAGCGATAAAAGGTCATATAGCTCATAAGTCCTTTTGAAATGCCTCCATATTGTTTGCAGATCACATGCAATAAGAGTGGACAAAAGGCCTTAGACGCGTATAAGTCCTTTGTGCTCTCAATCGTATGTCGAGTTACGTCCTTCTGAAATCTGCTTATAACTCATTAATTAGACTAGTAATTAATATGAAATATTCTGTGAATGAAGACAGTACTCACAATCACTGGCGACGGATTGGGTTGGGGCAGGGTGGGGGAAATCCCCCCCCCCCCCACTTTTGGCAGTTCCGCATAAAGAAAAACATAGAAGGGCAGCAGCCGGTCGGCATCGGCACTGCTTCCCCCCCCCCCCCCCCCCCCCCCCCTTCAAAAGTGTTCCGCCGCACCTGCTCACAATAATGAATTGCGCAATAATTAAATATTGCGCAAGCCCCATGCATTCTGCTCGATCTGAGCCGACGCAAACCTCGTAAGAAATCCACTTGTAATGCTGTCTGGTCATAGCGTATAGCACGCCATGTCAAATACCATAACATGGATGGGTAGTTCACCGATTCAATAAATACTCTTAATCCGGCGCGCATTACACTGTTAAAACGCTGTTTAAACTTGTTAAACAACCAAAAAAGTTGTTTAAGCAGGGCACATGAACAACCCGGTTGTTTAACTTGTTTAAACAACTTTTTAAACAGCGTTTTAACAGTGTAGGACAATCCCCATGTTGCGCCTCCCAATGATCCGTCGGCAACAAGCACGACGAGTTAATTATTATCCATCGAAATCCACCGAGTGAAAATTATAAAACGAATGGTTTCATGCCGGCGTGGATACGTCGGCTAAAAAGTATATATGTGGCGCTCTCAATAGAGGAATCCCACAAGGACGAGTTTAGCGCCGATCTGCGCACTTCCGCGTTTGAAAACGAGGATCTCAATGTCACAGTAAACAACTTTATGCTAATCGTGCGCCTGCGCTTCCATTTATGGCATGATTAATTAATGCATGAATGAATGTGCTGAAAAGCGTTGTTTTGTTTGCCACTGACGTTCTCGCTTTCAACCCGGAAGTGCGCAGAACGGGCTAATGTGAAATTCCTCTATAGAGAACAGTCTCTCATGGTAAAAATTAATTTCTAGATTTATATGCCATTGAAAAACAACAACATCATAAGCTTTAAATTGATGAAAGAATTATTAAAATCGGAGCAGTATTAAAAAAAGTTATGATAATTTTAGTTTTATTAGAAGATCCTGCACTATTGTAGAAATCAAAAGATAAAGTTTGCCCCGTAGAAACTCTTGTCTCACTCTTGTCACTCTTGCCACCCATGCGTGGCACTATGATTTATAAGGAGTGAACGCACAATTCCTCTCACTAATGTGTATCTCAACGATACAAAATCAATCATGACTTGAAGTTACCTTCTATCCTGGGAACTCTTTTTCAGAACTAAATTTTCAAATCAGAACTTTTTAAAATAGATTTATCTAAGGTTGTTGAAGATTTGTGAAGATCTATTTGCAAACATGGAGTATGCGCTAAAACAAATGTCCGATTCTATGGGCACAAGAAGGACATTTGAAAACAAGGAACTTTACAAATACCTTAACTAGAATGTAGTTATCTTTTGTCTATAGAATCGGATAGTTTTTAAGATTGCACCTCTAACTTTTAATTATAACTTTCTTTATGTTCATTAGTGTCTAAATACAATGCAGACATGTATTGCTGCGATTATAATCCATATCTTCTCTTTGTGAATATGCTTGTATTTTTAGGCAAAACAGAATCGTGTATAATCATGGAGGGAGGAAAACTGTTCCTTCCTTCTATGGTATAGTGAAGTCATTCTTTAACTTCCTCTAAATCTCCAACCGGTGCATTGGAGTCCATTCAAGAATATCGTCAGGCTTCTGTAATTGGGATGGCGATTAAGGCTTGCACTATAAACAACCTGCCCATTAATGTTTTAAGCAATTAATGGTGGACGCTGAAATATTAAGCTAGAAAACGGCTCGAGTTACCAGACTATCAAACACCAGTGTAAGCAATAAGCGAGAGATTGATGAGTGGGACATTAGTGCTGACATTGTGACGGATTGCTATATAGGATTAGCAATAAAAAACCACACAATGTTGTAGAATTAAAGTTAACAATGAAATACTTTGCCCCAAAGGCAATGCTGTCAATAACGCAGGCTTTATTCTCATTCCCGCATTTTACCAGAAGTTTTCCTCCTTTCACTTTATTCTCTCCCGTTCCTTATTGGAAAACCAGAGATTGATAGAGTATGTCTTCGGGATAATTGTTTAATGCAAATTTGCCACGAACACGGCTGAGAGTCACTGAAGGTACGGGGCTACAATAAGTAGGAACTGAAGGTATAAGAATAGAGATTCCTCTAGAGTATCGCCCAACACAAGGCCAAAAGGCCACTCAAGATGTGGGTTACAAAAGACAAGAAAAGACAGAAATCACAGGGATAGATGGTATCTATTCACATTTCGTTTGAATTGTAAATTATTGCAGGTGGAAGTGAAGCAGGTGACAGGTAAGGAATTCCAAAGAGAGGCAGTACGAGGGGAAAAAACTCGAGTTTCTCACAGTACTAGCTTTGGAACAACAACAGTGAACGGATGTGATGAGACAGCTGGGGAGTATAGAGTGTCTGGAAGTTTGGACGGGGGAACTAATGATGAACGGCCACTGGAAGCATAATAGATCGTATAGGATGGTGAAATTCCCCAGACATGCAAGGTATGCCTTTGAGATAGGGAACAACGTAGATTTCCTTCTACATCTATAGTTGCAACTAGGGTGTATAGCGGAAAGCCAAGTTTCACGCTCAATCACTCTAACTGGAGGAACCAAGTTGGACAGACCGGTGGAGCACTTATGAACATACCTGGAGAACAACTCTTCATCAACAATGCGTATCTGAAACCTATCTATATGCCTTTCTTTTCCCTGGTCTTGAAAACCACTTTCCCAGCGTGCAATTTTATTGGAGAGCATATGTGTTCGAAACTTCGAATTAGACTCGTGAAAGAATTGATAGGTCTAGATTTGAATCGTGATGGTAAGTTCACTTTTTTGAAATATCGATTAGCTATTTGAAATAGTGATAACCTTTTTG
This sequence comes from Hippasteria phrygiana, assembly GCA_037893225.1. Taxonomy (NCBI): domain Eukaryota; kingdom Metazoa; phylum Echinodermata; class Asteroidea; order Valvatida; family Goniasteridae; genus Hippasteria; species Hippasteria phrygiana. Next base: position 254,285 of record JAZGUH010000793.1, on the reverse strand, counting down.
AAATTTCGACTAGTTATTTTTTCACTGAGAACACAAATTATGTTAGTTTTTTTCTTCATTTCAATTTCTATTATTTCGCTAGAGGTCGCAACACTGGATTTAATCCGAGTAAATCCGCGAACTACTTACTTTCTTCTTCTTCTTTTTCTTCTTCTTCTTGTCCTTCTTTTTGCCCTTCTTTTTCTTCTTGCGCCGATCATCATCACTTGAAGAATCATCCTCTGAGTCCGAAGATTCGTCTGACGAGTCCGACGAGTCATTGGAGTCCTTGGAGTCCTTGGAAGTTGGCTCCGAGGGGCCTTTCACCACTTCTACCCTCTCCACCGCTTGCTCTACCTCGCCATCATCTTCGGCAGCCGCTAACAAACCCATCTCGACAGTGGCAGTCATCTGAACATTGGCGTCACAGAGAATGCTTTGGTATCCTTAAGGAATCCCCTCGATTGAGCCCAGTTATGGAATCTCAGACAACATCAAGCGCCTCGTGTAAACATTTACAGAATCTTAGCCTGAAACTCCCCGAGGACTAATTCCCTCTCGTACCAGTAGCTTCTTACCAAATGATACCACATCCCACCCCTCAGCATCCCGGCTAAATCATTGCAGCTGAGGTACAGGGAGAAGGGTGTATAACTACCCGTCACACCTCCTAGAAATTACCATGAAAACACAATAGGTGCTTAAATGTAATGTCCTCCGCCAATTCACCCATACTTTTCCATGGGGCGATTTCGCCACTCTATACCCAAACCATAGATCTATGACTGATTGCTTCAATAATCCACTCTAAACGAACCCCTCCGGGAAAAGATCAATACTGGTACCAAACCAACAAACACATTCTTGTATGTATTTAAATGAGGGGACCCTCTAAACTACAAATGTGACAGGCAAATAGCGAAGGCAGTATTACTATTTGTCACCTGGTACGGCGTTAGGCCGCCAAAGTACTTTTTACTCGACCGGCCCGGAAAAATGAGCTGACACGTCCCATGACGTGGCCGCGGGAAAAGACGGTGGCGGGCAAATTAAAGTTGTCACCGAGGGTGGTTGCGCGCCACTTTGCCGAAGGACGGTTACTCGAGGAAAGATTGTTAAATCGAGACCCTTATATCCGACTGTTTGTTGGAGCCATCGTAAGCTGGGATGCCGTTTTGTTTTTGCTAATGAAGGGCTCAAATGTCTTAGAATGACAGGGTCCTGTCCAAACGAATCAAGCCAGGATGGGAAATTCACTATTCTTGCACGTGTTTAGGAAACAATAATAATCCAGTCATAAAATAATAATAATAATAATATTAATGCACTCTGCATAGTCGTTGATTGACAATGCGGTGAGAATCTAGAATTATGGGATTTGGATGCAAAGTTGCACCAGTATACGATTGTACGAGCTTGAGAAATGGAGATGTTTTTATCCAGTCGATAGAGAAAAGATTAGATACATTTCATCCTTCAAAAACGATAAATTAAATTATTATCCCTTGAAAATGCGCCGTTTTCATGAACATCATTGACGAAAATAATTCGGGAACGCCAGTTTGGTTTGGAAAAGTCCGGGCCGTTGGAATTCAGAGTGGTGCCCTTGGCGCTTTGATTGCGTACAGGCTGCACTATGTGCGGCGCCAGTCTGAATGTACGGATGTCAATGCAAAGAGATTAAATTTGTGGATTTTAGGGCAATGTGTGTCTTTTAAATAGAAACCATAAATACGTTATACAATTGCTCCCACATAATTGCTACAAGGACCTCAGAACTCCGTCTTAATTGCATTAGTGTCATATAAGTGTATTATGTGTCAGGTATGTGTAATAATAATAATAATAATAATAAAGCGCCGCCATTTAAAATTGTCCCTCACCCGCGCTTTGCAAAATATTTTGCGTGTCCAAACAGTTTCGAGGTACATTTTACAAACGTTTTGAAATTTTTTCCAAATATTTTTGATACAAAAAATATAACAGCGTCCGGGTCTAAACGGTATCCTTAAAAACATTAATTTCACAATAATTAATTGCTGTTGATTTAGACCGGGATCGCGTTGCGTTTTATATCACCACCCACCCCACCCCCCCCCCCCCCCCCCCCACCTTCACCTTATCCTTATCCTTGCGTGACAGTGATGACCGGCCATTAAACTCAATAATGAACACGCCTGAGTGGTTTACATTGCGAGGAAGCGTAAACAAAGTTCGCCTAAACACTTAATCATTCTCAAGATTACTGAACCATATTATGGGTGCACCACACTAAATAAACTCCCATTGACCTATAGTGTAAAATCCACTAAATTCACAGTGAAAAAATCCTTATCCAGGAGTCTCTCAGTTATTGTGGCACTACTGAAAATTATAGTTGGGATCTTAATCTGTCAAATTCTTTTCAATTTTTGGTAGGGTAGCCGTTCGGAATTTTGGCTAATTGTCCCCAAAGAGTACCACCCCTAAAAAGGTGGTTTTTCCCAAACCGGCTAGCTGCCATTTTTCATACAGCATCCCTCCATTTGCCAAGCCAAATAGGACCAATTTTAAAGCCAAAATTTATCAAATCTGCACAAAAGTTGAAGCACAGAACCCCCAGGTTTTGATAGCTGATCATAATGACACAATCTATCAATTGCATGACCCCCCAAAATGTATTATTCAAAATAAGTTGTGGGTTTACAATTTATGCTAATCAGCTTGGCGCAGCCATTTTTTGCCTATTTAGTGTGGTGCACCCATATTAGCTTATGGGAAGACACCACCTTGTATACCCTTTTCTTGTGTTTTTCTTTCATATTACGGTACCGCCTATCCATAGGCATGTTTCGTCAATATCCCACGGCTGTTTCATGCAGTTCGTGTAAGTACTCATGAAACTGTCTATAATTGGGAGGGAGGTGCAAAAACAACAGATTTCCGTATATAAATGTTTCAAGAAATGAACATCAAAGGATGTCCTTCTTGATAAACATCATAGTGTTTAGGGATTTTTAACACGAAAAGCACAGAGTGAAGCCGCATTGCGAGAAAAGTAGACTATAGATGAATTTCACATGGACAAAATAGCACCGATCTTAGCACTTCCGAGTTTGAAAGCGAGGCTTAGTGCTAAGTAAACAACATATGTCGCGTTCCTTCGTGTGCAATTTATACCCGGGAAAATCGTTTGAATTTTGAAAAGGCGCTGATCAAGTTGTCCGAAAACAATCTAAAACAGTTGAAAATCATGAACATTTTTAGAATGTTATTTAAAAATCGAAGACACTGTCAATTTTTTTAGCGGGCAATTGTTCTGCAGGGTTCAGATTCAGCTGTTGGATTAATTTAATTTCTTTAATTGTATATATTTATTTTTAGCCTATTGTGAAGCCTTACTGACCAGTCAATGACCCGTCGGTTATTAATCCTTTTAATAAGGTCCGGCCCTCCATAGTATCGTCCAAGATTCGAATCGATTACAGGAAAGCGGGAACTATCGTGAGCTGCATTTCAGCTGACAAAAATCGAGAACATCACATAGATGCAGAGGATTTGACTTGACATGACAACAGCTCGATAGCTTTACATCCACACCTGCTCCATACGGTTAACCAGATGACCGTTGGGGCTTAACTCACCCGAATAATGCACCGAGACATTTGCAAGTTCAACACGGTTTACTATTGCTCTCTGACCAGGCTGAGCACTTGCATAATGTCACGCGTGTTCAGGCAAAAATCCTTTGCATCGTTCAAGATTAAGTGTCCATGCTCATCTGCAAATTTGATTTTTCAAACTGTATGTTTTATTTCAACAAATAAAGTGTCATTTTCCGTTTAGGGCGTCTGCAACCCCCCCCCCCCCCCCCACACACACACACACAATGGCTTTACAACCAAGAGTAAAAACATTTTTTCGAGGGTTGCAAACTCACAAAATAGGGGAAAATAGATGACATACATGCGTAATACAGCTCTCATTAAAACCTGCCTAAAGCGGACACCCGTCTGCTGTGACACCAGGGGCCAATTTCACGGAGCCGCTAAGCACGAAATTCAAACAGGTACAGACAAAGTTTGCTTAGCAATATAGGTAAAACACCATGTTATGTGTATTACACTGGCTGGCTCTCAGCTGACTTGTGATTAATACCTACATTTGCTAAGGCGTCATCTGAATCTGTTGTCTAGAGCTAGTACTATGTCTTCCCTCCAATGGAAATATGCGGGGACACGCTGACAATAGACGTAGCCATAGCTCTGGAAGCCCGTTTCGGACACGGCCTAATCATGTTTCCTGCTTAGCAGCTTTGGAGCATGCTGTGAGCCCCTATAGTGGCCGCATCGCATTAGAGAAGTTGAATCGATTTTTGAAATTGGGAAAATGAATCATTTATTTTGCCATGAAATGATGTGCAACTCCATTTGTGTAAAGTAAAGACAACAAAAACAATCTAACAGTTTCAGACAAAAAACAACATCCCGGTAATTCGATTCCCACATGTTAACATATATCTGGAAGGGAAAACCAAAATGTACTCGCATCTTTACTAGACAGATGGTGCCCAAACAAAGTTTCCTCGTGTGAAAACCTTACCCCATATTCAATTTCGCCTCCAATATTATTTGAAGGCAGCAGTAACTCATATATGACAGCTATCTATAGTGTTGATCATTTACTTGTGGATTTTTCAGCGATACACGAGAAATCAATGATTATAACTTTAATGGATAAATTGAGAAGATGATAGTTAATGGCCACAAACTGACAAGTCCTATTACTGCATGAAACAGTTTCCCAATTCAATTTCATGGAAAATGTAATTCTGTCCCCCACATCGACCACATGACGACAGTCACCCTAACAAAACGGCAGAAGGCAGTGTGTGTGTGCGTTCTTCATGGACAGCAGAACTAATAGAAACACGATATATCATGTCAATATTATGTTATGAAAACAAGTGTGACAATTCTCCAACACGATACATTCGTTGAAAGATTAAACTGCATGCAGACACGGTTTTAGACCGTGGTTAGTTTGGGTATTTTTATGGTGGGTGTGGGTGGGGGGGGGGGGGGGGGGGGCCGGGGGGGGGGGGGGGGGAGTCGCTTTAATCAATAATTATAGAATGACGCAAATTTCTGCCCGCAGTGGCTTTAGAAATGTTGACATTTTGTTTTTTATGCAAATTCACTCCGGACAAGGATTAAAAGCCACTTAAGGAGAGGAGATGAAATAAGTAAAAACAAAACTCAAGCAGAAGGTATGAATTAAAAGTCCTTTCGTAGCAGAATAGATTGCAAGATAGAGGGAAACCCGCACCAGGCTTGGCAAGAAATTGGAGACTTTTGAAACGCTGGTGGCAGCAGACATGCCGCTCCCTTTTGCTCGTTCTGAGCATGCGCGCATAGTTCTGAGCATGCGCACGACTGGTGAGAACAATGGTAAAGGACCGGTATGTCTGCTGCCACCATGCGTCTCAAAAGTCTCCCTTGCATAGATCCACAGAACGAGGCTTTCGAAAGTTCTGGACAATTTTTAAACAACCTGGAAAAATTATACCGAATGTAGTTTATATGTTTATTCTTGATGGGGGTAATCCAAGGCAAAAATAAAAAAAGAAACAAGTTTAGGAAGGAGCCGAATCTTTTTTTTTTTACTTTTAGTTTCAGAACATGCAGGGGAATATTTTTCAAAATAGCAGCCCGATTTTCTTCAAGATCAATTCAAACATAATATTGATAGGCTGGGTGGCATTTCCTCTCTTTCCTTAGAAATTTTATGGAGGTTTTGGGGAGAAAGGGGATCAAAAGGATGCCTAATACCATTTTATAGGGGGTGTTGGTGTGGGGTTGGGGAATTTTCCGAAACCCCCGTAAAACCGTGCCTGGTTATGTCACAAGTGCAGATCCTCAAAGGCACGGTTGAAGGTTTATGTAGATTAATCAACACTAATGTAACAAATTAAGTGGACACCGGACAAGTCCGTAGTGACTTTGGCCAGTCATGTACGGGTCAGTGCGCTGCGGACGCACCTGCTGCTGCTACCGGCATAGTCCTCGGAACACTGTGACCATCAGATCTCCAATTAAAAACCAACCTGCTAACCGCTTGTCCTTCCACACGCGCGCCGCTTAATTTTAATCTCTTGCGTGCTCCACTGGATTAAAAATAGCCACACAACTGACAAGTTCAGGAATGCGGGTATAACTGCACAGTTGGGTGGGCACGTAACGAGAAGGTGTTGACAGCTAGAGTTAAGAAAAAACACAACTTGTCTGTCTTATACCAATACTGTTCCGATATCGTTGGTAAAACACGGAGACGAACCAACATCAAAGAGCCTTGTCCCCACAATGATCTTTTACCATGGGCTTGTAAACGCCGATTTACAAGTAATGTGAAATTGATCTCTGCTTTAATGGTTACAAAAGCTTCTTTCCAGCTAATTCCTTATCCTTCGTTTACCATGGGCTTACCACCACCGATTTTCAAGTCATGGGACATTAATCTCTTCGTTTGTCACAGAAGATTCACTGCTGCTAATTAATTATCTAAGTTCGCTTATTTTTCTATAGCTCAACAAAACTAACGCTAAAAAGTAAAGTTGGTAATTTGATCTCGTTGATTTGCAGACGTCATGGTTATACAAAAATGAAAATGAATCGAAAATGCCATCATTAATGGAGTTGATTTCATATTTCTAAGGCCCGTCTGTGAACTTCCGGGTTGAACGCAAGAAAAAAAACCAAGAACAAGCAAACAAAAACACGCAACCTTTAAAAACAAAAAAAGGAGAACGAACAGGGAGCTAAATATGTTTTCTTTTTACATGATCTAAAGGAAAACCACAAGCCAGAGATATAGTGATGGAGGAGTTGATACGGAGAATGAAGTGGGCCTGGCCGTGTGAACAGAAGAAATAATCATTCACGGTCTTTAATAATCCAACTTTCGACGATTCATTTGTGAAACCACTTGCAGCACCATGTCCCTGAATACCCAGAAACCGCAGCCAAAAGATGACTTCAACCGCACCAAGCCAATTATCACAAATCAACAGAACTTCCACGCCCATTAATAGTTTAAACCCAGACCACAAGATCTTAGAGTGACTCGATCTTAATTTCTTTATTCGCAGAAACAAGATGACGTGAAGCAGAGATCCGGCTGTCTCCCATCCCCGGGACTTTGACAAAATCCTCCCCGCACTTGAACCTGTAAGGGGTGAGGGGGAGGTATGAAACCTCGGCCAGGCGTGACGCGATGCGATCTCCCTAACGCGTTGGGCCCATTCCCCCAATGGTTTTCACACGCGAGATAATGAAAACAGCACCGGGGACATCTGCGTCTTAATTCTTAGGTTTCCATGTCAAACTCTCTCTCTTTCTCTGTCCCCTACAGCTGCTGTAATCAAATCTTTACCGGTGGTTTCATGATAACAACATCAGACGTCACGGATTCAAAGATTTTTTTTTAAAAGCATTTTTGGTGACATTGAAATACGAGTCACGCAAGGTTACAAGAAGTCACGCGAGATTTCACTGACTATGCGTCATTATGATTTCAGTCACACGAGATTTCAGTTACATGAAGTCACATGAGATTTCGCTGGTGCTTACGGAGTCGTAATGAAGTATCGCGAGATTTCCTGAAGTTTACCAGAGGTCGTAATGTTTTTAACTTGATTGTTTATCTTTTGGTGAGATGAACTCCTATGACTAGAAAAAAAATACACGTTATGACGACGACTAGAGCACACTGGTCGAAACGTTGAGAACTGCAGGAACTGTTGTGTCTTCTAAAAAACTACTGGTACTGAATGGTTCAGCCACAAACTGATACAAATATTTCACCGCGTACAGCTGCCAATGTGACACAAAAACGTTTTGGAACACACAAATCTAAAGAACAAAATTAGGGTCAAATAAATAAATTAATTAATTAATTAAAAATCATGATTATCATGAGAAATCATAGTTCGGATTATAACATTTATCACATTTATTGTTTAATGTCCTTTCGAAGTTACAAAACATTTGACATTTTTTTTTACTGATGTGCTATACGGCTGAATAGTTTATGAATAGCCTACTGACGACATCAACCAAGCAACCTTAGCTTTCCCCTCTTCCTACCGTTGTCAATGCAGGACGCCCGCATTTTTACAAACTGTGAGCAATCTATCTATTATAGGCCAAGCGCCTATGGCTTTTTTCCATGACGCAGAGAAATGTTTTTGCACACAACTATACATTTCCTGTTTGTTTGGTTTCTGAAACAGTTTTGCCTCTTTGCAATCTTAACTTTCCTGCGCATACGGCGGGAACCAGTTACGTAGCTGGTTATAATATCGTGGCAGCAAATGTTGAAAAATAACCATCCCGTGGTTACAGCAAAAACTGTGGTGTGATACTTAACGGTACGGTACGCACTGCACTGCACTGAAGCATTTGTTGGCATTCGTGCAAACGAAAAGGCTACGAGCAAGAGAGGGCGCTCGATGAACTAAATGACTACCAGCAATTTTTACAAGGTTACAATGTTATGGATTAAATTTAAGTGAGATTTCGCATTCAGATCTCACTGAGAGCTTTCCACGCATCAACGACCGCGTAATATGTTGGCATTTATACATAATACATGTCACTTGAATATGTAAACTGAAAAAGAAAAGAACTATACATGTAATTGCACAACAACAAGAGCAAAATTTCAATTGTTGAAGAAGTCTTTGTCTAAACCTTAGAATATTATTGGAATGCCGTTCCTCCTTATCAGAGTCACTGAGCATAAAACAAAATTTGGCAAACAGAGAAAAGAACTATACATGTAATTGCACAACAACAAGAGCAAAATTTCAATTGTTGAAGAAGTCTTTGTCTAAACCTTAGAATATTATTGGAATGCCGTTCCTCCTTATCAGAGTCACTGAGCATAAAACAAAATTTGGCAAACAGAGAAATTTATGTGCAGAACTAGGCATACTTTGAAGTTACGTGCATTAGAACGGAACGAAAGGGACAGGCACAAAATTATCGTTTAATTTGTTCCATCGAAATAATATTTCGCTCCTTTATAATGGAACGAAGTGAACTTTGGGAATGGAATATATCAAAGGAACGGAATAAGAACTCGAATAATGGACGGAATAACTATTTCGAAAGAACAAATTATCGTTGTCAGGTACCAACGATTTTCTGGGTCATTTTAAACTGGAACGATTTCATATTTTTGGGAAACAGAAACAAAATATCTCGCGCCGGTTTCTGCAAAAAAGCACCAAAAGGTACTAGGTGACCATACGATATTTGCTTAATTCTTCGCAAATTGTAAGTGGGGGGAAAATCCAATGATTGGAATTTTCAGTCGGCGCACGGGCAGAGTGTAACAAGTGTCGACTTTGTTGTCTTGAACCACAGTCAATCTTTGCAAGGTATTTTCCTTTTATGTATGCACCACTGAGAAATAAATCAGCTAAAAAATGTATTGGAAATAAATTGGATTTCATAGACCACGAACTATGAAACGGGATTTAAAACTGGAAAATGTCAAAACAAAAGTGTACATCCATGCAAAACCATGTGTAATGACCCTGAACGAAATAATCCCAAATTGTTTCCCCCTAATTTGCAGGAGCTATACATGAACGAATATAATTAAAGTTCGCGTTGAAACCATCAGGCCTATACGCAAGTTGAAATACAAATCACATTACAAATGCACATATTATAGCATTCGGCTTTGGGAAATGAGCAACGGGGATTACTGTTCGTCCTTGTCGGGCAAGTTGCACTTTTTTATTTGTCTGTACCTATTCTGTACATAACTGCATGCAAAACTCATTATAGACTGAGAATAACTCTGTGCGGTAACAAAATGATCGACATTCAAAAAATATTTTAGTTTGGTTTTTTTCGTAACAAAAAGAAGTCCAGACTTGTCTCAACATTCGTATTAACAAGCGCGTGAAAGGACAAGGCGAATATCCCATGGAACGAGAAAACGTCACGGTGATGCTAATTACATTAATTTCTTCAATATGCATAAAGGCAAAATGAGAAACTGGCGGATCTAGCCTTTCATTTAGGGAGGGTTTGTTAGCGGTATACCCACTGGTAACAAGGATGTGGTTTAGCATTGCTTATCACAACTTTGCTCAGCAGCCCAAAGGGGGTGGGGGGGGGGGGTGGGGGCTTGCAACCCCCACAACCCCTCAGATCCGCCCCTGAGAAAGTGTAAATATTATCGATCTCAAGTTTCAACTGAATTCTCTCCTGACCTACGAACATTTACTGCAAAGCTAGAAACATCAAATTGCAAGGTCCGGGAAAAACTGATTCCATAGGCAGGAGGTAACTACATCTGATGCTCGAGGCCTTGAGCAGATCACAAGGAGAATATTCTGCTCATTTGAATCGTGCCAAGCATGCCAATTCTGTTCCAGATTTCAGACAATTTTTTTAGATTGTACAGATAACCTTACAGATAACCTCGCACCGGCCACAGTCAAGAGTCTTTGTTAAAACTCTGGCTCGTACGCTGTGCAAAACCATGACAAAACGATTTAAAATGTCTCATTTCTACTTAATACCGCTATTATTATTTGACCCAACAATTTGAGTGAAAAACACAACAGAGTAAAAAAGGGGAGGTGAGTTGACCTCCCGAGCGGTGGAAGTTACCCGGCCTGGGTCTATAGGTCTGAAAATTGGCATAAATTTGGTATCTATTGAAGATTTATCCTCTATATCTTTAGATCTGGACCCAGGAAAACCGTACAGTTGGTAGGGCCGGCAACCTAAAATGTGGCCAACCCTACCGCCTCTGTTTTAGCTCTTTACCTAGAGTGGCTTTTAGCCTTGTACTGGGCGACTTCCATAAAAAAAAGGCAAACCGATGACAACAGGTATATCAAACAGGTATTTACTGCCTCATCGCGAGATTCCGCAAGGAAAATTGCAGCAAATTTAGATTACCGGTACCGTTTTTTCTAGTCAGCCCCGGCCGGGTGCCCATAAAAATGAGACCCCGCAGTTACCCCGCTACAGATGTCCTATCCACTCACCTGTAATACCGCATCATGGTGATGATGTTCCTCATCAAGTAACGGCTGTAGAAGAGGGTCCTTATCCGCGAACGCCATCCTTCAAAAAAAATCCACCTGAGCTCAACTGCCTCACATCCGACGTATGACAAACTATACCAGCCTCGCTCCCACTGTACCAGAAATACCACTCTCTCCCTCTCGAGTCGAGAATAATGAAACTACACACCGTCGCAGTTTCCAGATTAAATATTCCAGTCTGATATTAAGCGGGCGGATTTTTCCTTTCACTAGGAAGAAAGACGCGTAGAGTGTTTTACTTGTAACCAAACCTCCTCGCGGAAATCGCGCAGGTGGTGTCATGAGGGCGGACCCCTTCTATTTAGTGTGGGTCACAAAATTAATGTCAACAATAATCACATCTACGCCCAATCAACACGCCTTCCTCATTTTTCTCACTTGTAGAACAGTATTACAACGCGCGCTTACATTATCATGAGTTTATCAACAAAGCATGGGCCTACATCAGAATGATATTTAATGCGTCCATTTTATGCGTCTATTTTTATTAAAGCGCACAGTGTGGATACTTTTAGTGAAAATTAAAAATCTCTGTGGAAAATTTGTATTGCAGTACGGCCCTAAATTTGGCCCCAATAGTGACACATTGATATTTAAACCATGTTATACTGCCAGTTTTGCCTTTTTAAAATACCAGCAAAATGTGGCTGAAAAAATGTGGTGAAAAATTAAAGTTGATCTCCTGTCGTACAGCTCTCAATTGAGCCCCAAAAGCAACATTAATAGTCAATACGTTTGTTTGTAAATGTCAATTTCCATGTAAGCCTTGTTTTGTTTTGTTTTGGTTTGGTTTAAAGATAAGAGCGCAATGTGGCCGTTTTCAGTAAAATTAAAAATCCTGGCTAAAAAAATATCGATTACCAAACAAACGACAAACAGCAAAGTGAATCGAAGACTAAGCTTTACATTGATCAAACTGTTGACAAAAAGAATCGGCTATTGTATTCGCAATACAATGTACCACGAAGTACATGTATTTCTTGAAATTTTATCAAGCCCACTCTCCCAGGGTTGACGAAGATTTGCGCCCATGTGGCAACATCTCACTCATAGTGGGCGGTAATCAAAACCCACATTGTACTTTGTCAACAGGTAGCCGTGACCGTCTCCATCCAGCGGGAGATCGATTAATTAGACGGCGCTCACAGAGCCTCGCCAACATTGCCAAGCGGTCCGTGTGCCGTTAATTTTGATTGCGCAAATCTCTGCAGTAAGATTGGGCAAAGATGCCGAGTTCAATTTACCCCCAGAAACTCCCGAAATCAAAACATGACAATGCCATAAATAAGTTTTGAAAAGATGGCGACTACATAATGTTTTATTAGACATACAATTTAGATGTATTTGTGTGTTTAGCAAATTTATTTTCATTTACTATAGTTTACAAGGGTTCCTTATAATGTTCATCGCACTGTGACTCATTCTCCAAAAAAAAATACCTGTGGGAAGAAGACGAAGGAATGTTCAGTTTTAGTGGTGGGAGGAAAAACCACCAACGTTGATAAAACTGAACGGTTCTTGGAATTTAAACACTAAACAAGGTTAACTGGAATTCCCAGACTATGGAGCCCAACGAAAACGGGGGTACTTGCAATGGTATAAGAATATAGAAACACTAATCAAAATCGAATTAAGCCAAATTTCATAAAATAGAGTAAAATGTCGACCGGAAGATCACCGAATGCCGGAGGCAAGTAAGTGAATATGTAGGCCAACCGAGATTTTTTACTCCGTCGAAAACTTTCACAGATAGCTTGGGCGCGAAAATATATATTTCAGACAAAAGACATGAGCAATGGGCATTAACCCCCTTCCAAAAGTCTGTGACAATTTTTCTCAAGACTTTCTAGCAAACTGTGGTAGTTGAATTTTCGGATTTATATCAATCTTCGGTTGTTGAAACTACATGGTGTTAAAATAACACTAACTAGTTCTACAGAAACGACGGTGTTGATTCAAAGTGGTTAGAGTTGTACATCGAACATTCGCTGACAAAATGAAACACGGGGATTTTCTTGTTCCAAATTTACGGGATGAGAATTACCAAAAAACTGGACCATGGGCGGCGATCCCAGGGGGAGGGAGGGGGACTGGGGGAAGCACCCACTAGTTTGGGTTGAGGGGACGGCTATTGCAGTGTCCCCCTGTAATTCCCCCTTGTCATATACATTACATGGGCCCCGTCCTCTCCGTCCCTCCAACCTTGAAGAGAAACAGCATGCATAATATATATTCATGGGGTGTTGCAAAATACAATTAAAGATGTTTTATCCCACTTTTTGGAATATATCTAAACACAAAGTAACACTCATTGAACTGACACCAACGTCTATGTAGGTCTATTTTAACGGCCCGGATTTCAAATTCCCAGATTTCAAGTAATAGTAGTACAGAAATAGCAGAAAAAGTACATGCACAGCACAATAAAAAAGAATGGAGGCAATTTATCAAATGTTTTAAAGCGAAGTCAATCACAACGGCGGGTGATATAATCTTACTGATCAACAGATATGCCCAAACAAGCCATAACACGCGAGCAATGACCATACATGAGTTAGTATTAACTCTCAGACAGGAACCGAAAACCGTGCTGGTAAGTTGATACTGTACTCGGTAGTATGTAAAGACAAAGCCTGATCAAACACCATAGGGGTAGAAAAACATGTTTGAACATCACGAGACATCAAATGACAGAGGCGAGTTATCATCTGCAGATTGTCGGAAACAAACAAGAGCGGCGCTCGAAAGGCATCTGCCTTGCAGACGGTTGGCACGGCGACGCCGATTACCTCAATTTGTTCAGAGTGTGGCTATGAGGAGGAATAGATGAAGTTCGTACGAACTCCTGATATATAGAGTTTATTGCAAATATCGTATAATTCATCTCACCCCTTACTGCCTACTAGGTTTCAGATTCAGAAACGCTGGGAAAAGGTGCTATGAACTTTCTTTGACGAAAACGACACATCCGCGGAATTTGAACAGAGATCGAGGACCAAGATGAACCCAATACGCCTCATTTGTTTTTCTTCGCGCCATATTTTTTTTATGGTTAAAAACGGCTTTCGGTCGAAACAGTATCTGTAAGCCCATAGCTTTACTCATAGCCGGACATACAGCTTAACACAAAACGTTAGGGTGACAAGAAATGCCACCCTTAAAACGCCGGAAACAACGGGGAAATTGTAATTCAAAATTGACAACAATAATGCCATCAAACCACAATGGAAACTGACTGGGTAATTTTTAAATTAATCTTCAAAATGAAAAAAAAAATGCGACCTCCGAAATACCGTACTTGTGCTCTACCAACTGAGCTATCTTGCCAGGCTCAGTTGGAAGAGCACCGGTACGGTATTCCGGAGGTCGCAGGTTCAAATCTCGCTCCAGGCAGTTTTCTTTGTTTCTTTCTTTGTTTCCTTTGCGCCCCCCCCCCCCGCACAAAGTATGAAGCTAAAACCGATATTAAAAAATATGGACAGCACTATGGAGTATTCCCACAGCCATTCTCTACTTCAGAGATCAGTCAACACTGTACCTCATGTGCATGGTGCAATATCGGGTTGACAAATCACTTCTTGTGCCTCAAGTGCAATGAGTAACTGAACAGCACCTCACCTAACTTGTCCGAAGCACCTCATGTGTTTCAGCATTTTCCATACACGTCATACACATTATATTTAAAGGCGTAGGCCCTATTCCTTTACCGCCCCTTTCCGCCCCGACGCCCTCTCTAGCACCTCTTACCTCCTCTTCATTTTGGCCCGTTCTGTCTTCCCCAAAAGGCGCCCCCACGATCAACTTCGACAATTCCAACTTGGTGTAGCTGGGAGTGTGCGGCGTCAATATTTCGCGGGGTACCTCCTGACGGATAGAGTTCCGCTGTCTCCTGGACGCGATGACCGATATGCCCTCCTCGGCTGTCCCCGGTGGCTCCTGGGGCTCGCCTCGGACTTTTGGCTCGCCGAGCTGCCACTGAATCTTTGAGGTTACTTTCCTCGGCATTTCGTTCCCTTCGTATGAATTTCCAAAGTGTTGACTTCGAAACCCTCCCAAATAGCGGTGTCTTTTAGTTTTATGCCTTTCTCGCTAATAAAATTTGGCATGCAGACCGAACAGGCATAGCGCATGTTGACAGAAAGAGTGCTAGTACGTGTACGATGTTTGTATAATTCTGGAACACAAAAACCGAGTTTATTCTTAATTCCAGTCGATGGCATTCAAGTGATTATGATTTCAAACGTTTCAGCCCGAATTCTGGACAATTCAAGGACAATGCATTCCCGTACAGCTTCTTTTCGTCACAAAGCTTGACCCAAGCTCGCTCCAATTAAGTGTTGAAAGGTATAATTTTCTTGGTAGCTTACGCAATTTACCTACGCAGCTATTTTTTGTCTAAGGTTGTTCTTGTTTTCTGATGTCAATCTTGGCTCGTTCTGTCTTCCCCAGAGGCGCCCCCACGATCAACTTCGACAATTCCAACTTGGTATAGCTGGGAGTAGTCCTCCAAGAGTCTTAGTACGTTTGTAACGAATTTCTTTCCTTTTGTGCCTCGTATTTTGGTGTTTCTTATTTTCTTTTTATTAATATACATTTTGTATATATATATATATTTTATATATTTCTAATTTTTTTGTAATTTTGTCTTAACCTTGTTTTTATGTATTCGTACGTTTTACTTTTTACCTTTTTAATTTTATGTTATTTTTATTGTATATGTTTTATACTTTTTATAATTATTTGCTTTTAAGTTTTACGTCAGGGCCCTATGGGAGACCACCTCATGGTGAATAGGTTACCCTGGATAATAAATAAATAAATAATAAATAAATAAATATGACCGTACCAAGCTGTTTCGTTTGTTCTCCCTGGATATCTACTGTTTTGAATGATAACACTATCCTCCCTGGACAATATCTCAAACTTTGACAGACCGAGTTTCACATCATGACGTCACGTAGCTACGGTGGTGAATGACGCCAGATAGTTGCAGCCGAGGTTACATTTTTTAACAGAACAAATTCGCACTGACGCATGGGTGGCGATCCGGGGGCACGTCCCCCAATATTTTTTTGGGAGGGGACGGCAATAATAATTTACCCCTTGTCATAATAGGCCCTTTGGTTATTGGCTTTTACATTATGCACTATAGAATGCACAAAGATCAGTACACATTTCCGAAAAACTCCCAGGATACGCAAGAGACACCGAGTACAGAATGCTTTATTGTTGGTTGTGTGCTTTTTCCTCCGTCCCTCAACCTTGACGAGAAATCGCCGCCGCTGGACACACATATAATTTTTCAAAGTTCCATGCAACCGACGATGAACATCGACAGAAATTCCTCGTACATTGCTCGTCTTGTGTGAACAGCAAAACCTGACCTTATCGACGGGAATGTTAGGGTGGGAAAAAAATATTTCCACCCCACCGAGATTATCTGGGTTTAAGGTCTGCATCAAGTCCATTAAGGGTTGGTGTTGGGCCTAATACCAGTCTAGACAGATAATCAAATCGTGGACTTTTCAGACTGAAGGAACGGTTTACCATACAGAGGGCGCTATTCACAGTTAATGTTCATTTGACATTTACAAAAGAAGGTTGCACACCAGTAAATCAACTTCCATAGAGCCCAATGATAAGTACGCCAACTTCCAAAATTCAGGAAAAATACTTAGGACTCTTAAATGTGTTTGAGACGCCCATCAAATTAAAGCCTATTTCATCATTTTTCAGATTCTGTTCAATTTTATTTTATTACTTTTTAAATAAATTTTTTTGAAGAAATTTCCATCCAAAGATTATTTCCTCTAAAAGTAGTCCCGTAGCCCACAATGATCGCCGGCTTGAAAGACGATGCCTCCGTTGCAAAATATAGCCCTTTTAGGGCCCAATTTCACTGTAATACAAGCTGGCAGTCCTGTGCACCGCTTCCAACCTTCTCTTTTACAAACCTTCAAGGTTATGGCCCACAAAATGCATCGACCAGCAGATTTGAGGGCTCGCAAATTGCGATTTGGTCGGCGTAGGCAATTTTCGTCCCATTTACTGGTCTGCACCCTTAGACCCGCTTTTTTACGCGTTCTGTTGCGTTCATTTTTAAAGACCTATTTATGCAAAATAGGGGCAGGATCCCACTAAATTCAACATCATTGTGTCATTTTTACAAGCCTTGCTGAATTCCACATTTTGTAATATTCTGCCTGTAACCAAAGAGAGAACATATTTCATTCATTGATTTGTAAAACACAAAAGCCACTTTCTAGATGATGATTTGAAGTAAACTTCAATAGGATTTACTTACCAGAAATGCACACAATCACGAAGTTAATGATCCAGGTCTTAAAGAATTCTGCTACACGGGAACTGTGAATGGTGGGCTGCTGGTCCAACTCCAACGTAACTTATGATCCAAAGAAATTTCGACAAAAAAACATACCTTCGAATATACATTGAAAGGCACTCCAGGCAAAGTGTCTATACTCCGCAAGAAATTGGCACATTGGTAGCTTGGTAGAAATTGTGGAATCGTCGATGTTTACCCAAGAGTTTTCCCCGTGGGAAAAATAAACAACTCATGAACGTTCAATCATGGAGGAAGAAGTGTGTTTTCTTCCTCCATGGTTCAATCGTGTTCTTTGCCAACTAACTGGCTGTCACTGAGTTGGTCTTGAAAACGACTACTGCTTGGTGGGCTGGCACGCTACTGCCAAATACAAGACGCATATCCGGATCCCTGCATCAGTGTAATATAGATCTGGGCTATAGACGTCACATCACAGCAGTATTCAATCATTACAGGCTTAATTGACCAGCCTGCAGTAGCATGAATTTGCCAAGCGGATCGAGTCCGAATTCAGTAACTAATCCCTGTTTGACGCAACATGGATCGCCTGCAGCCCGGGACGGCCGACTTCCCTCCGCGGTGGAAAATGACACTTCTGGTGACGAAATGATCAGAAGGGATCATTCCTGTCCCCCGCGGTACATTTTCTGTTTCCAGCTTCGTCTGGAACATGTTACAAGTCTGTTTCGAGCCTCGGTTATTTCTGGTATTTATAGCTTGCAAGCAAACTTAATGACGAGCAGCCGATTTTCATTACGACATGGCGAGTTTAATGGTACCAAGGTCAGTCAGCCCTACCCGATCCAAATTCAACTGGTTCTCCGCCCCAACACAGAAGGAAGGAGTTGATGGGGCAACGGGGGACCAGTGTTCAAACTTCGGAGATGCAGTAAAAAGTTGGCATAGCTCATAATGAGAGCGCTAAACTGAAACATGGGTACATATTTTTACATTCAAGTGTTGGCGTTGAAGTTACGAGATCTCAATTCCTGCCTTCCACACGATTCCGGTTAATCACCCACAACCCGTCCACAGCATGACACAATTATCCATCCAATCCTATGTATGCCCACTATGCCGTTATACAGCCAATTACTGTTTACATGTAATTGCCAATGCAGTGTGATCAATTTACACAGTCTTATGTATTCAGTTTGAATCAAATGACCTGTGCTATGTTTGAAAGTATTGATGCATGTTCTTGAGATTTTAAACAGTGATGTTTGCAATGGAGGGTACTGTAGGAGTGTAAACGTTGAGGCCTGGTTGAGACTTTGAAGCTTGGTTGAGCCATATCCTTCCTCCATGGTTGAGCTATGCACCCTAAATAAGAGTTCAGCAATGGTTTAACCAGGTTTTCATAATTTCTATATTAAAGCTCTCTCGAGACTAAATTTTCACGTATTATAGGAACAACACTTTCAAAAAGCAGTGCAATCCACCAATCTTTCGCTATGAAAAAAATGTC
The DNA here is from genome assembly GCA_037893225.1 of Hippasteria phrygiana. NCBI lineage: Eukaryota > Metazoa > Echinodermata > Asteroidea > Valvatida > Goniasteridae > Hippasteria > Hippasteria phrygiana. Next base: position 235,379 of record JAZGUH010000793.1, on the reverse strand, counting down.
CACGTAATTTTTCTTTGAAGGTCATGTTCCATATGTATATACACAATTCTTTATCTCGTTTTCGAACCAATAACAGGCCGAAGCCAGTTTCATTGCTATCATGTCGCGGACGCGCAACACATTGAACTGTGTGGTATAATTATTTCCTTTACGACCAAAATGATGTAATTAATCTACACTTGTGTAGATACCTGTTGGCGTCTGACCGAAGACCATGCTACCATAAGTCAACGCTAATAAAAGAGTATCATCTCTGCGGATGAGACACAAATTTCCTTTTCTCCGAGGACCACTGCCCTACACTTTGGTGCAAGTTTGATTATGTCCCTGATCGGTAAATGTGACAGGCGCCCTCTGTTGACACACCTCACTGAGAATTAAGTTCTAGGGGTGTGCATCAGAACCCGATACCCGATGTATCATGTCAGGAACCGGTTCCAGATTATGGAATCGAGTATCCGTACAACTTTACATTATAGCAGAGTAACTTCCCAGAAAATGAAAAAGGAAAGCTTTCAAATGTTATTTGTTGGGAATTTTCGAAAATTAAAACACGGCTACATGGGAAACCAGCACAGATTTCATGTTTATGACGCTCGCGAAAATTGACAATAAAGGGAATTTACCGGTTGTGGTTTTTGTAGTCTGGGTATGGATGAAGAGCCTCGACGATGTACATACATGTGTAATAGCATGCCTCATTCCACTATAAATACAACTGTATAAAGCTTCTGTCTTTTGTGATATGCCGGCGCATGCACGTGCCGGAACATTTAATGGCGGAGTAGTGATCATGTTTACTAGACAGGCATAAGATTTTTCAGACTTTTGTCTGAAATCAGACTTTCAAATCTCAGAGAAATACAACTTCCGGGATTGGAAGTTTTGGGTTGGGTTTCTTTAACGGGTACCCGGGTACCCGTATTTTTTTTAATCGGGTACCCGGGTACCCGGGTACCCGTATTTTTTTCAATCGGGTACCCGGTTCTTTTACTACCGTAAATGCACACCCCTAGAATTAGCACAAAAAACCTACCGCGCGCGTCCCGGGGAATTAAATTAATAGGTTTTTGTCTTAGTCTGCAGTGCCAATTTAAGGTAGAAAATCTGGTGAGCACATCACCTTCTCCTGGATGTCATCAAAGCTGGCATGTCGATAGTTCTAAAACAGCATCTCGTCACTCGATAGAATGCTTTTAAGTTCCACTGAAACCACAAGATTCTAAAACCGCAGACATTTTGCTGTAGGCCTATCTTTTTGTCTGGAAAATAGTGAAACTTGTGCACTTCAAGTGATGTACCGGTATAAAAATCAGGCTTTTACAAGTGAACAAAAACTCGAGCACTACAGCTCGAGGTTTGCATTGGGGTATGATTAGCATATTTTATTTGTCACCTTATAAATGAACCTGTCACGCCCCCCCTTACAAAACCACGCCCATGCACGCAGCAAAACAGACAACTGTTTACAAGACAGCATTCAGGCATTTCGGCATAAACACTCTGACCACAGACCGTACATGCAGGCCCTCATCACGAAGCCCAAATTCCTAAACTGCCGCATAATTCACGCGCTGTGAAAAACAATCCTAAATGTTTCAGTCCTTGTGGTTTTCAGAAGTGTGAACTCATAGGCCTATAGGGAGTCGCAGCCTTTCACGAACCGAGGCTCGGCGCTCGATCAAAGCAGAGATCAAAGTAAGGCTATGGCTTTGGCTAGACCTACTGCCTGGATGGTTTTTCTTAGGTGTCAATTCAGGATGTTTTAAGGGAATACAGGGGACTTGGTTTATACACATGATACAAGATGAACCCAACGTCGCCCCCATGGTGTTCGAGCAGTACGATATCTCTCGCTGCTCTCTATTGAGAACGAGGATGAAAGCAGATCTTTGTTGACACCAGCAAAACTCGAAGAATTCCTCATTATGAAGAGTCGTGTTTTGTTCAGCTTAAGTGCCACTCAAACGGTTACCGTAAGTAAAAAAAACACTACGATTTGTCTGCAGTTTAGTTTGTTACGCAAGAGCACGAGTTCTGTGTATGCACAATGCCATTGCTGCGATATTGGGTCTTGTACATTTATTATGTACAACCACAAATATCGGTACTCCTTTTTACTATCCCTATTATAAACATCTTTAAAAACTGGTCATGCAGGCCTGAGTTGTCTATAAACTTGGCATGAAAGGTGCATCGATTTTTTTCAAGTTTTTGTTTTCAAATATTCATTTGACTGGGATAAAAGTCAAATTTGCACCGATCTGATTATAGCTGTAGTCAGCTGTATGTAAGTTTGACTCAAATGTTTAGTCAAAGTGTTAGATCCGGTTATTTCACGTTTAGTCTTGTTCATAACGGTTCCGTTGTACTAACAAATAGGCCTAGTGTACTAACCTAGTGCCTGTGGTATGTGCACAAAATGTTCTTTTCAACATAGTAAAGCCAATTATAAGATGTGTCTTCGCACAAATAAAATGTGATTTAATACTTATATAGATATCAAAAGATTGTTCCCAACTGCGTTCAACATTCACCTTGATTATTTAACAAAAGGCAAGCATGTTATTTTCAATCAACTGACACCCATGTATACATGTAGTTTACAGGCGTTATCTCTGCACAAACGAAATGCAATTTAGGCCTAGATATTGCAATAATAACCTTCAACGTGTATGCCAAACATGTTCTTTTCAATCAAGCCTGCATAGCTAACAGGCGTTAAATATCGTAATAAAAGAAGCCAGGCTGTTGAAATGTCACATAAACCTGGTGGTGGGAAGCTGGTTTCTGACGGCGCTTGGAATGCTCAGGGTCGCGTGCCCGCCGCATGTTGCCACGTGCCATGCAAGGCAGACCCGGGCATAGACCGCGGTGGCGAGGCACGCTGTGAGTTTAACGAAGTGTGGGGGAACATGATCTATTGCACGAGGTGCGAAAATAGCGGTATCTCACTGAATTAGGGTGGGGGGAAGTAGATGTGGCAATCGGGGCATTTAAACAGTGTGAAATCATGCTAGAAAAGGGTGCTGAATTAGAGCAAGTTGACGTAAAATAAAACATGAGAGACTTTGCGAGAATACGGGACTTCCTGGTACATTGTATTGGAGCTACGTGTGCGACGTCCTATTCTATATGCAACTTGGTAATTCCATAAATTCGGGGTCCAAAAGTGTGTAATTTTCCCTGTTACATAGTGACATGTATAAGATTTTGCAATTCAGGATACATTCTTTAATGCCTTCTATCTCAAAGAGTGATTACGTAAAGCAAAGTACCTGCCAAATAAGTAAAAATAAAATAGTGTCAATGATACTTGATTGGAAATTACACAGGTAAAACACGTCACACTTTTGCACCCCAAATTTATGGAATGACCCAACTCTTTGTGTTTTTTTTTCTGAGTAAGCTGAACCTTGGCCAATTTGATGGAGCTACTCTGCAAATAAAATGTGCTAAGCACACAAACAGATTGCTTAGTAATAAAAAAAAACACCCAAAAACAGGGTACCAGCCAAAACTAGATGCGACTTTCAAGCGAAGTAAACCACAGCTGACTACTGGTACCAGTCTAAAGCACGTACATCACTATGTTGGTTGGTATTTCTGTGTTTACCGGCATACTTTATAGCAAGGAAGACTTTTCACGCTCAGTACCGGTACATTTTGTGCTTAGTAGCTCCATAAAATTAGCCCCGTGAGATAAAGTCCAAGTAGCCTTCACTAGCCAGGAAATGTTGCTCATTCTTACCACAAGCCCTGGAGGGATAAACGCGCATCGTCTTTTACTTTTGACGAGAGCATTATTATTCTGATTTCAAATTGAAACAAACTACCGGTAGCTAAATTACGCCTATCCGCCGAAGCACGAACAAGCTCCTATAATAAACTGAACGACACGGGGCAAAACGGTCAAATTTCCCTTTGGAAATGATTCTCGTTTAGCCGATGCGAGTCGATCATTATTGCTGATTAAATATGCATAATTTGCATATCTCAATTATGCGATAATGAGATAATAGACACAAATGTTGGATCAGTCATCATGAGTTAAAGACGGTGAACTCGCACTAATTTTCCCCGGAGAGACTGTTCCGTCTGACAAGCTACGTTTTTTTCAGCTTAGATTTCCAACCAATTTTATCGAAACGGCTTTTTAAAAAAACGCATCTTTTTTCAAAGATAATAAAAACATTTATAAACATAAAAAATCAAAACTATTGAATTATTATGAAATGCCTTATTTCACTTTATGTAAATAATAGTCTCAAGCATCCTTCGAAATCATGGTACCTGTGCTGTCATTTTCAAGAAAAGTAGAATTTCCAGCGATGTTTGACTATCGTTTGAAAAAAACCTGACTTTTTTTTAAATACTACCCCCAATTTACCAACTTCAGTTAGTCGGCATTTTGCTTGGCATTTGGTTACACGTCCGCGTAAAAACCAGCTAGTCTAGTCCCAGACCTGCTAATTCCCTGACATCTTAATTGCTCCGTTTTGTCTGAAGTCGTTTTGTCTACAAGAACAGCATTTTTCTCTTTGTTTTTCCAGCATTAGGCACACAAAACTTTAAACAGGTCAGTGTTACAGTATTTGCTATAAACATGGAGGTATACTAAGCCCCAAATGCATTCATTTCTGAAAATTATAGCAAAAGCAAATGCTGTATATTACCTTTAAGACACTCGCGGGTTTCGACACAGTGTACACTTGTGTAGACTCGTGTTTTCCTAGAGGGACAATGCTTTGTATTTCCTATTGTTCCTTTAATATAACACAACCCCATAGACTAAGCACGTATTTTTACGTCCGAGGACCGATTTTAACAAAAGGCCGACTCCCGAGGACAAGAAAGATTCCTTTGTATTTTCTTTCTTCACTTGTCCTCGAACGTATACACATGCAAATATTTGCACGGACGGTGTATATATGTCCCATGCTGAAACTTACATGAGGTGTTTCGTGCAAATTAGGTGCAAGTCAAATACTAAATATGAAAGAGGAAGAAGACAAAATTAAGGCAAGGCGAGAACAGACCACATGTCCCCATCTATCTCCATTAAAATTCTTGATTGCACGCCCTACTTCTTTCAACCCGGATCCGCCCCGCCCCCCGAGTGGTCAGGTGCCTGTCCGCTTCAAATCTTCAGATCCACCACTGTGAACTACTCGTGCATGTCTCGTGTCCGAGAGTCTGTCCTCATAATAAGTCAGATTGTTTTTCCGGCCAGTACGCATCCCCCGTAGCCTTCACATCTGTCGTCAAATAGATGCATTAATTCATTTAAACCATGTAGCAGCACGATTTGCCCATTCAAGTGGTAAATACAAATCGCATTTGATCACTGAAAGCCTTGAGTCGCATCCCTATCACCACCAATTCTTTATGATGCACCATCCATCTATATCCGGATTTTAGGATGCATGATCCATCCTAGGCCTGTTCCGGATTTGAAACTGCATTCAGGGATGCGTGTGAGATCATAGGGAAGACGTTGGAACGCTGAAGAACGGGAGAATTATTGTAATCCCTCATCTCAAAATAAACCACAAATGCGGAACCAATCACTTCTCCAGATCATACAGAAAAGAACAGATCAACTCATATTTTTCATCATATGACTGCCGAGGCGTTATTGATGACATTTACCAAAGTACACACTATTCTTTTAAGGCTTGGTTGAATTTCTTTTTAATCGCTTAAGATGTTTCTTCAACAAGACAAGTCGTACAGCTGTCGTTTGTAAGCAATCCAGCCTGGAATAGACCAACGAAGAAATGACGTCACACTTTGTTTACATGTGTGATTTTAATATCTTATGTTTGCCATTGTCGACATAACAGGAACAAGGTTGGGACTACAGACAAGGTGGGGAGCATAGACAACAATGGGAGTCCAAGGAAATGTAATACATTGTCAATGAACTGACGACAAAAGGTGTACACCTTGCGCACCTACATAGAAAACCAATTAGTATTTTTAGTAGGCCTTCCTTAATTGAAAACTACATGTATATTTCCACTAAGTATATTTGGCCTTTGTAAAGAAATTAGCTCACCACTCAGTAATCTTGTCTTTGTAATAAAAGACCTGTATCTTTGGGGTCGTGGTATATCTATGCCAAACTGCGGTTACACCACTGAGCCAAGGTTCTGCGAAGTACACTTCGATTTGGCCCGCACGCTTCGATTTGGCCCGCACGCCTGCTCCTCATCAACGTGACCTCATCATCCCCAAATAATGACCATCGATTTGAAGACGGTACTCAGAATGCAAAGATGAAAAACAGCCTCTCTGACTCCTCATCTAGGAAACGAATTATCCGGCGTAACCTCTTCCGGTACCATCATCATTTCCCATCTGCACTTTGATTAATTTCCAGTAATTTCAATTACTGAATCATTCATCGAGGATTATTAATTTTACGAGACGGTCGTGTCGCGTCTTAGAAATTATTTTATTAATTTTTTTTTTTAAATTCAGGGAAGGATAATAGCCATGGGTATTGCAGTTCTTCAACTTCTCGAAAATTTGAAACCGTCAGGCAAGATGCGACAGACTTTCTAGAAATTACCGGCATGTCAACTCTGCTTTTAAAATCTTGGCAGCATCATTAATTGAAGGATTCATGCAATTGGATTTTTATGACTTGAATATGTATGACAGCTTTCTCATTTACTATGCATTTCTACCTCCTTTTGTTTTTTATGCTAATGTAAATTTTCATACCCGTGAGCCAATGCACTGCAGCATTGCCTCCATACCTTTGTGCACATTTGCATTATTTTCTTGGAGTATAAGTCCCATGTGTGACGTAATTCTTATGTTGAACAGCTTGTTTGGACCCATAAGTCTCCGTGGCAAAAGTGCGACCGAGTCAACGTTATCACAACACAGCGGCTTGGCTGTAACTCATGAATGTTTCATGTGCCGTGCGTATATCCGCGAGATGGAATGGCGAACAGGTGTGGTCATCGAAGAGCAACCCGTGTATACTCTAAAGATGTCCTCTCTCATCTGCGTCCCTTGTTTCGTCTAGGGGGAAAAGGGTTTCAATTTTCGCCTAGCTCCCGGGAAATTTTGCTACATCATTCATGACCCGCCGGTAATGTTTAACATTCAGTGGATGGAGCGTTCGGAAAACGATAATTACGCTGCCAAGATTTTTTAAGAGTTGGCAGAATTTCTGTAGAAAGTCTGCTCTCGCATTCTTACATGTGTGTCAGTTACAAGGAAACATGCAATTGATATCGAATATAATTTGTTTTGACGCATAAATGTGTTACAAAAATACAAACATGATCTTAATGCTTGTTTTCGTCGGAAGTTAAAACAAAAAGTGGTGGTCGTGCTCAGTTTTTAGAAAATCCTGCCATCAGTTTATGCAAGAGTGCGCTATTTTTGATTGGTAACACAAGGAAGTGCTTGTACAAAAAACATACTTAAAGAAACTATGTCGTGCTTTTTTTTTTTTATGTGGCACCCCGAAAAATTCAATTTAAAATGCTAATTTGTTAGCATGGGATAAGTTATGAGCTTTCAACACAAAATCGATTTTAGATATTAAGTAACACAAGTAACACAATTTTTGTGCAATATGAGCAGGACGCTCCTTTTCTTACAGTGTTAATGTATAGGGCAATCATCGCGCGTAGAGTTTTAAGACGAAATAGATTGCAGAGTTTTCCTCCATTATTCGTTTGTAGGAGGAAATCCGTTGAATTGGAATTTTCAGTTAGGGCACGGATATTGAAGCTTTAAATCAGAATTCGAACCCGGATCACACCGGTGGAAAGAGAGGAAAGTACCAATGTAGGCCAACCGGACTCCCTGTTCCAGTTTCTGAGAATATTAAAGTATCGACATTAAAGGGAAAAACAGTTAGGCACCCATATGAGGTCTTTAATCAAGTCGGGTATGCAAAAAGACCTTCCCATCAGAAAGGATTTCAATTCTTAATGACGTGAACTTCCTTGATGTAAGACGACACGGGCGGAGAATTAGCCGAACGAGTTCAACATCTTAAAGGTTGACTTCTTGCCATCTGCCTTTAACGATGCGGCTCTTCATCAGCGCACATCTTGATCTAGTTATATAGCACATCGCCCCGAGGATGGACCGTGGATGTCCAACATCCTTACAGATCCAGCACCTCATGAAGCAGATGCGGTACTATCGTGGGTCCGGTTTACGAACGGCAGCCATCTTGGATGGAACTTCTGAATTACACGGTGCTTGTCGCGGATATAGACCATAAAACAGGAGGCCATATAAACCGATGAGATATGCCCAAATGTAAATTTGAGTAAACTACCCCCTTTTTTTCAGAGAACCAGAGCGGCCCACTCACACATATAGAAACTCCTCGCCAAAATTTAAAATAGGATTATACTTTAAAGCTCACGTGTGCCCAAAATCCATCGGGCGGGATGAGGCTCACTTACGTAATAACTAAAAATTGATTAGTTCCAATCTGAAAGCTTATAGTTTATAAAGCTGGTATCAGTACCAATCCGCCTGAGAAATATTTCCAACGGAAATACTGTTACCTTCGAGAAAATTCAATCACAAAGGCCTCCAAAAAGGCATGGCTTATTTTGATTTCAAAGAACGGAAGTAACCACATAATAAAATGGACTTGTAAATCAAATGGGTTTTCACTATTTTGTCGTTTCTCGATGCACGGATTGAGCTCAAACTTTCCAGGTTTATTTCAAGCACATGTCGAATTACACAGGAACACTGCCTGCAACAATGCTGTCAGTTCTACCAATGCTGTCTGTGTTACAACTCCATCAACAAACAGATACCCGAAGTGAAAAACTCTCCTCCATTTCCAAATATGGTATGGGCAATGGAAAAAGGCGCAAAACAAATGGGCGGGGAAATATTTCCGTTGGCAAAACTAAAACCGCTTTATACATGGCATACAAACAAACTGTATCCAATGTAAGCACGAGATGCGAGTTGTTTTTTAACCGCAGCCGACCGTAAAATGCATCGAGTATAAACATAGAATGTTCGCCTGTCATCACGATTGCGCATCAACGTCATCTGCCCGTTATTAAGAAAATGAAAGAAATACGAGCTGCAGTTCATGTCAACTGGTGCCACGTGAGCGGTGAGCTTGCGTTGCACAGATGATGTGTCTGTTGTAAGAAGCCGGGTGCAAATTGTACACATGAGTTTCTTTTTTGTAATAACGGCGCGTCCCTTGGAAATTAGTTTCTATTTTTTTCTTGACGAAATTTTATAGGTGTACTTTATTAGCCACAGAATGGACGTGTAATTGCTTCAACTAAAATCATGGTTTGTCCACGAGAGCCTATTAGAAAACGTTTTAAAAAATGAATATACGTCTACAACACAAGAGATCAATCAGTAATTGGTTGGAGTATAAGTTGTCGTTTGTCCGTGGCAAGATCTAAAAATTGTCCAATGGGGGACTTTTTATAGACGCTGATGGCAGCAGACATACATACCGGTCCTTTTCTATTGTTCATATCACACAGTTTGATATGATGCCGTTACCAATTATGTCATGACGCGACTTTAAAGTATCGTCATGGGCGTGAAGTGGTTGACTTACTTTAATTAGTTCTATTCGGATAGGTTGACATAAGATCTGGGAATGTACACTATTACCCAGTGTTCCATGCGGTGTTTGCCAACAGATGGCTTAGCCGAGCCTTAGCGCCAATTTCAGCTGAAACGAATTCCACTCTCTGTTGAAGTGGGTATTAATTTGTTACGCAAGGGATACCAACGGACTGCCGTAACACGAGGACCACGTTACAGGAAACATGCGTCTGGGGATTAATGGTCAATATTGTTTCGTTTTTTTTCCATGTCTTGTTTCATTTTACTAAAAGCTGGTAAAAGTTGACAAAAACAAAAATATTAAATTTCCGTGTCGGGAGTAGGGCCTACACACAGTCTCGTTGTGAAGGAGGCACGTAGTTGCAACAAGCAACAAGCAACAAGCAACATATTACCAATGGTGTTATGACGTGACATCGCGCGAGATGAAACCGTTTTATTAACCCCCACGGGTGCAGCAAAATCATATTGAAATTGTATGATTTAGCAGGGTTAGGGTTTTAATAGACCGATCCTCCATTGACGTTATATACTGACCAATCACACCACGAATATGGTCCGACAAAAGTGACGGACGTGTGGCGCGCGCGGTTGTGATTGGTCAATGCGAGGGGCGATGCAAAAGATCGGTCTATTGACCTGTCGCCGTTTCCAAGTTAACCACGCCCCTTAAACCCGTTGGATTTTCCTTTGTTAGTAATTTGTGGGTGTCTCGGATTCTGCACGTTCCCCGTCGAATTATAACTCAAAATAATGTAATTGGGCAACATTTCCGAAGCTGCGTTCACACGATGCTACAGAACTCCATCTGTCAATTGTCAATTTGACAGAACTGCAGTCCAGCGGCATTGACCAACAGATGGCTTTGCGCCAATAATGAATTTCATTCTCAGTTGACAGGATTAATTTGTTATACGCGCGAGATACCAACGAACTTCAGAGAAACAGGTTGAGCGAGTTGAGTTATGACGGGTCGCTAGCAGCGTGTTTCTTAATATTGTCAACGAATTTATCAATCTGGTATCAGACTGACCGGTCGCGCGGGTCGCGACCTTAGATTTATGTTGCAACCCAGAGCAAGTTCCTGTAAACGACTAATTACCATTGACCTATTATGCTTCCACACCAGTAAATCAACTTCCATAGAGCCCAATGATAAGTACACCAACTTCCAAAATTTAGGAAAAATACTTAGGACTCTCCAATATGTTTGAGACACCCATCAAATTCAAGCTTATTTCATCATTATTCAGTTTCTGTTCAATTTTATGGGGATTAACCAATGACTTTTGGAAGAAATTTTCATCCAAAGATGATCCCCCCCTAAAAGTAGTCCCGTAGTCCATCGCCAGCTTGAAAGATATATACGCTCTATTGCAAAATAGAGCACTTTTAGGGCCCAATTTCATCCGAATTTCTAGGTAATACAAGCTGGCAGTCCTGTGCACGGCTTTCAACCTTCTCTTTTACAAACCCTCAAGTTCATGGCCCACAAAATGCTCTAACAGCAGATAATTTGGCCGGCGTAGGCAATTTTCGGCCCATTTACTGAACTGCACCCATATAATGCTGCTAACGATTTGACCTCTTTGGACGAACTTAACGACAAGCAGTGAATTTACGCCTTGCAAATCTATCACCACTTACATTTTTTTGGCGGACTGAAGGGCCGCATGTGGCAGATAACGGCGCTGGAAATGCTCGCCCGTTATGGCGTGAATATCAGACTCCCTAAAAATCCGACTTGTTGGTTATCGTACTTGTCAGGAAGACGACCAGTGCACACTGGTTGAAACGCCGAGTACCAGTAACCGTTTTCAGACACCATCATTATTTAAAAGAGAATTTCCACGTTGACACTTATTGACTGACTTCCATCATGCATAACTTCAAGTCTTACTTCTGAAAAATTGCATTAAATTTATAAATCAGAACTACAAAGGATGCGGAAATGTATATAAACACGGAAATAATGCGGCCGTACAGGTATTCATGTCATAAAAATCCACTGCATGGTAGTTGTTGCTTTTTCGTTAAAATAAAGCATGTAAGAAGAAAGTAAAGAGAAGCACAAAAACAACAATTTAAATTTGTTGAAGAGCACGGAAAGTATATCTTTAAGATCCCAAACGAAGAACGGCCTGCCACAGCCATTACCAATAAACTTCCCTAATTCAGTGGTAGGCCTATTGCTCTTACTTTTCATGAAAATTGCAAGATAAATCAGCCTAGCTTGATCTGAGGGAATAAATGTTTTGACAGCTGCTGCGGAAGACGCAACACTGCCCGGTGATAATTGCGAGATATTTTTTTTGTATGCAGACGATAACCTCGTTGTCATGGATATATCACTTCACTTCGGTCTCCAAGATCCCTACATCTGAGAAACCGATTATTGGTTAATATTTCTCAACGGCTGTTACCAGTACATAGGCCTACAGTTGATGTAATAAGCAGTGCAGTTTTGTACACATCATTACATTTTAAAACTCACTGATGCATGTTGATCCATGGCCTTATAAATTGTTTCTACTGGACTTTATTAAAGGAAACATGCAGTAGACATTCAACTCAACTTGTAACGTGTCAAGAAGGTTGTCCTGCATTATGTTTAAGCCATACAAACCCTTTTGCCTGATGATGCGGGCAACAACTTACATCACAGCATTTACACTGCCTATTCACCCTGCATACTCTAGCCCACAGCGCCACCACAAAGCTAATACGTATCGCTGATTGGCCAGCAATAAAAATCCACACGATGACGTCGTGTCAAATCCAGCTGACTCCCTAGCTACCCAACGCCGTTAGAAGGCATGCTAAAAATTGTGAAAAAAAAATACCGTTTCGCAATGTCAGTGTACTACGGATTGACAAATCGGAAGGGTTGATCTGAAGAGTTTAGGAGACTGCAAAAATACGGGTCCACCTAGACAACTAAATAAATAGCGTGGATTGTCTAGTTTCTTTTTCTTTTTCTCAGTGGCGAGTTGAAGTGCGGTTTCGCGAAAGGAAAACAATTTCCTTTGCTTGTTTTTTACCACTTTTACTCAAATTGGTAATTAATGAAATAGTTGTCTAGGAAGCTTATATATAAAGGATTATTTTGGTACATAACTTATCTATTTAGCGTAATTATTCGTCGCAATTTTGCGTCATTCGTAAGATGAGTCATTTCTGATCGGTCAATATTTTGTGTGTGTAGTCAATACGCTATACACGAAATGTGTGCATGGGCAGGCAAAATCGTGGAAACACATGCACGACGCAGAAGAATATAATTTATTCTGATTTTCCTGGGGAAAATACGATCAGATGTTATATATAGATCAGGAAATACATATTAATTTCAAATATTTTAGATTTATTCTTTCAATATTTATGTATCAAATCAGCCAGTTGATCACGAAGTCCGAGCGATGACTCGCAGGTGCCATATTCGAAATTCTACGATGCTAGATCTAGATGACAAGAACTTATGCTGCACTCATCCCTGGGCCCGCTCGCTAATTATTCGGACTCCCTATATAGCTTTGCGATTTTTAGCACGCTTCGCACGAAGGCTACGAAGATCACTACCGAATTAATTCTCTGTGAAAACTAGCGGGCGCTGTGTACCAATACAGAGTGTAAATGCTGTCAAAGATTGAATTGCAAAGCCCGTGTCTGTCGTCGCGATCTCCCGACTTGTACACATTTTTGTATAAACGGCCAGTGCCTTTTGGGGATTTTCCTTCCCAGAGTATTTTACCATGAACATTTTGTAAATATGTGTAAAGTGTATATTATACACTGGACTCGCCCCCGACACACCCTTGTTTTACACACCGAGAAGAAACACATGTAGAGGTGTCATACATTATAGCTGAATTGAGCCTGAAAGGTTCCGATACAGCAGCGGTACAGCCGACAAAACAATTGCAGACAGTGTTCAAACTTTGTGTGAGAATTCAACATATAAACAAAATAAACCTTTGAATGTTTGAGCTCAATCGGTTATCCGAGTCATGAGAAAGTAATGAAAAACTGTTTTGTGTTAATGTTGTGCACTTTCATAATGTTTTTACTTCGACTGTTTAAATCCAAATAAACCACTGTATTTTTAGAGGTCTTCAGGTATAATTTTCTCCAAGATGACAGCATTTCAGACGGAAAGATTTCTGGGGAGGATTGGTCATCTTTATAAACAGTCAACTTTCAGGTTGTTGTTATTATTAGCCAAGCCTACATCATACCTTTAAAGTAAATGCCACAATGTCCAAACGTATTAGGCCTATTAGCTTTAGAGACGGCGAGTTTTAGCGACAGCGCGGTGTAGAGCAAATAATCGAAAACATACAAGAGGTATGCATAACCCGGTCTTCAAGTACACAACAACGGCTATCTGACCTCCAATACTAAAACAGTATGTTAAAAATTAGAATTCCCTATCCTGCTAGCAATCAAGCTTACTTCCACACAAATTAACCCAAACCATAGACCAAACCATTACTCGACCGTACCGCCGAATCCTTCGGCATAAACCCCGGGAGAATTTTAACCCATCGGAGCGATCTGAATTGTTTAATCCCTCGGTGCTACATCATGTATCGGGGATGACACTATTAACGTGTTATTACAGACCTTGTCCTGGTCGATGTCAAATAAACAATTCTTCCCCTATCGCAATAACTGGCCCCGGAATACCAACAAGCAAATGTTGTTAAATGGGCCCCAGACTTTTCTCGTCCAAAGACTGTTCATGTGCACGCGCATGAATATTTAAAGGGAAATCCTACATAAATAACTACTTGAAAAAGTATTTTGTTTGTACGGCTCATTGGTTTTAAATTTCATTTTTCAAGACGTCGTAAACGATATGATGATTAATTAGTTTTGTATCTCACTTCTATTAATCAGAGCGCCACGTAGGATGCCAACTGGAGGTGTTATATTGCATCTGAAGCATGGGTGACCACGAATGAAGAAAACTTACCCCAGAAAATAGCAAAAAGGATTTTTCTTTGCTCTGTGGGCCTGAAGATTTCGGCAGTTTAGGTTTATGAGCTTAAATGTAGTATACAACACTTGCTTTTGCTGTGATTTTAAGAAATTAACGGATTTGGGGTTGGTATTAATAGCAAATAGGCCTATACTGTAACACTGACCTGTTTAAAGTTTTGTGTTCATAGACGCTAGGAAAACAAACAGAAAAAAAATGCTATTCTTGTAGTCTGGTTCCCTGATCACATAGCACCCTGCACTATACTAAAACCCATGCTTTAAAAGAACAACTAAACATATTTCCATCTTCCGAGAAAGTGCACCTTAATCCTCCCAACAACTGTATACCAATTCCATTAGTCAACCATGAAATTGACTTGGTATATGTACACGTGGGGGGCAGATCATTACATGTACGTGACGAGCACGCGGTAAATTCTAGTCATGAGGGCATACAGAGTCATGGAAATATCATGGAATGTCGAGATGATGTATGCGTTTTATGATAAAGATGAAATGACAGGGTTGCAGAACTGCAAATAAATTATGAAAGTTAAAAGATTGTTTTGATGTTGTGGGTTGTGGGTTACGTCTTGGGACTATTTGACCATCTGGCTGTGCCTGTCTGTGTTGTCTTCTTTTTCTGCTATAGACCGTATCGAATATGACGTCACTCTTCAGCGTAAGGCAGCCATGTCGTGGGGCACACGTGTACAATTAGTACGGTGTGTGTCGATGCTATCATATATGCCTGTCCCACAATATGACGGCGGCAGAGGTGGGGTTGTTGCCATGGCTCTATTCTGGTTTCCATGTTTATCTTTCAGAATAATGCCTCCATAATCTGAGTCACGACCATTCTCACAAATAATATGTTATAGGTTTGTAATTTAGCCGCCTTGTGCATGGAAATTACGTAAACCAGTGTGATTTCAATGAAATCGATTTTTGAATTAAATTCGCTTGTTATATTATTTCTTTTTATTTGGCTTTAATTCTTGTTCTACCATGCATGGGGAGGGGGGATTATGATACAAATTGTTTAATAAGGCGTCATTATTAAATTACCAGATAGATTTACATTTCCATTTCCCTAGCGCTAAACGTTTATACCACTGCAATCTGTATTTTGGACACAGATGAGTAGAAGTGTTGGTTTATAAACTTTTCGACTGATTTATCAACATATACAAAATAACTGATAACATGCACGTGTGGCTTAACATACACAATGTGACTATTACGGCGACCGGAAACATGCTTCCTCGGGAAAACCTGTTATACATTAAATGTTTGGTTAACTGTATACTTGCGCGAACGGATACCAAACGCGGTTATACAAAAACGGAGCACACCGGATTGCTATGACGCAAACGGGCTACAAGGATTAATGTTCCATCCATAAATATCGCAGTGTTAGCCCGACTATAAGCTTGAGCTAAAATAAGATGACTCTGCTAAATATAGATACAACAGTTGTTTATAAATACAATCTGGATCAGAGTCAAGTTTGTATTCCTAGAAGAAGATACTCATAAGGGATGGGACTGGGTATAGACAAAGTCAGACTATTATCTCAATCATATCTGACATTCTTGGCAAATGTTTCACGACTTCTGGGATTCCGCAGGTCGTGTTCTCCGTGAGAACCGAACATAAGGAACATATTTGAGAAGAGGATGAGTTGCTCCTCCTTTGAGGCAAATTGTTGCGTCCGTCTTGAAGCCAGCTGAGGGGAGGGGGGGGGGGGGGGGTTGTCTGCCGGGTTTAAGGACTTGGATTTAGATGCATGTTGATGACAAGACGGATTGGCCCGCCTTTAATCATTACAGACTGGAAGGGGGTAAGGTTAACGGGACGATTCGGCTGTCTTGTGGATGGCAAGATGCTAGTTGTAGTTTCTTGGCCTGGCTCCTCCTCAAGAATTATCTGTCATCATCTGTCTCTTGGGCATATGCGGAATAGTTCCGTACGAGATAGCTACAGGCTATATGCGATTCGTTTAGGCACTTAAGTTTGCAAACGATGTCATCCAACGGTTGTTTCATTTCTCACATTCTGAAAGAAGTTGTCCGACTCCACGCGTAAGAATTAACTAGAATCTGGTATATGATGTACAGCTGACAAAACAATTCCAGTGTTCAAACTTTGTGTGATAATTCAACGTATAAAAAAAATAAACCTGTGAATGATTGAGCTGAATCGGTCATCCGAGTCAGGAGGAAACAAAATGGAAAACCGTTGCTATCAGTCATTTTGTGCACGTTCAAAATGTGCTTACTTCGACTATTGAACTCTAGAAAAAGCCAGGAGGTCTTTAGACATAATTTTCTTGAAGATGACGGCATTTCAGACAGAAATATTTATCGGGAGGATTGGTACTGGCATCACCTTTATAAACAGTAAGCTTTCAGATTGAAACGTATCTTCTTATCACTGACAAAGCTACATCATATACCTTTCAACGAAATGCCACGATACTCAAACGTATTGCCATGACGCTAGAGATGGTGAGTTTTACCGACCGCGGAGTGAAGAGAAAAATGATCGAAAACATACGAGAGGTATGCATAAACGGGGCTATAATAACGGCTCATCATCTCTCGCTTACAAATTGACTATAATTTCATTTGTCTGGTGCAAATTAACAATGTAGAAAGTTCATATGAATCAAAAGCTTCCAATGTTAATTCAGTTCGTACACACCAACTCGATTATTACTAGAGACATGCGACGGCTTCTTTGAAGTATTTTGCTTGGATCATTGAAACACGTGTTAAAATCATTCACTTGTAATAAAAAACCTTGGGCGCCGTGACAGCAAAACAGTACGTTTTCCTTGACGCGTCACGTACCAGAAACTAGTCTTCGTGGAACAGCCGTCGACATCGTTTTGAGTGGATATCGTCTTACTTTGAACTTGTCCCGAGGACGCGCAATATGTCGCATTTACTCCATAAAAGGCATGAACCAGCCACTTCTTGGAGTTGCCGCGAAACGAGGGGAAATGGATGAAATTAGAAAGACGTTTATCCTCAGGAGGGCAAACAAAGTCCAGAAAAAAGAGATTCAATTTCTACCACCGTCTCCAAGAATCAAAGCTCTTGTCTTTTGGATGAAAATTTCCCCCGGTCTGTCTCCTGGCAAGGTTCTCGAGTCTTCTTGAAGGACCTACTCATTGGCTCTTGGGCAAGCTCTTGGCCAGGTGAGGGTAGGGGAAGAAAAAGAGGGTGAAACGGGGAATGGCTTCAACGGTGGCGGAAATGCCAGCTTTATTCATCCAAAATCAATTATTGAAGTGAGTGGGCCATTCATCTGACGAGCAGGGGCGTGTACATCAGCAGCACCTGTTATGGATGGGAACATTAATGGCAGTTGTCACTTACTATGCGTCAGTACCACTCTCATTAAAGCTCATACTGTCACTCGATATGCTCAGAGACAGTTTGTTTTATTATTTCCAGTTCCAATAGGATTCTTTTTCGCCGGAAATTATTTAATTAAAGATATCTTTGATCATACATGTATTAGCAACTGCAAAGGACATGGAGACGCATGGTCTGAAAAAAAAATTCTCACGAACGGAAACCATCTAAACGATTTTGTCTACGGAACAGTTCCTTTTTTTCCTGGGGGAGAGGCGGTACCATAATAGTATCTAGAATTTATCAGATGACATCTCTGCTAAACACTTTTGTCATTGAGAATGCGACTCACGCTGAAAAGTTTTGCGGTGATATTATTTTTACTGCACTTCTGAAGTACTCAGACGGACCCCCACCCCCCCCCCCCCCTCTTTAAGGGTAAACTAAATGTAAGCGCCCTCGTGACATCATCACCTTCACTTCAAAAGTATAGGCCTACAAGATTGGTTCCGAGACGGTGGCAAGCACTAGTCATGCAACAAATTAGCGTCTGTCATGAACCGGATCGCGGGGGAAAAAGGTCAATATGGCGGGTCGATACAATAAAGCTATATAGCAATTGTGCAATCCGCCAAATTTACATTTTTTTCTCTCGGAAGCACCCCCTCAATGTGTAGGTTTCGAGATCCGTGACAGAGGCTATTGACCAGCATAGTAAAATGAATTTCACGAGAAAACGTGGAGAGCATTAATGCCACGTTCGTGATGACACTCGCGGCTCTCAAAGACATTAGAGTGTGACTCCTTAAAACCCATTGCATGTACGGATGACGCCAAATGGCGCAAAAAAATAAACAGTGGCACCAGGCCGGATGACGCCATTTGGCGCTATTTGTGCAGTTTCAATATATTGTTGGATTATTTGTATGTTACGCTAGACTGCACAAGCACATTGTGGCCGTTTCGCTTGGCTGCACAGGCCGCCCCGGCGCCTCACTACGATAACCGTATACTCAAGAGGTTTTAACGCTAGTCGGCTGTATTATTAGCAAATGTGGACTGCGGCTCAAACAGTATTATGATAACTGAGGAGACTGCGTTTTCTGAATAGCCTTGACAGCTGAGGACTCGCCTTCTTAAACACGTCAGTAGAGAACTGTAATTTGCGGATTTACTAGACTACCGTACTGTAACGCAGTCTCCAGTAATCTGCAATTAAGTTTCCTGCGGGTAGGAAGTGTAGCAGAAAACGCCACAGAAGGAGACGTGACTTATCATGGTACCGGTATAGCACGCTGGACTTGGGTGATAAAGGTACGCGTGTAATAATTATCCAGTTCAACATCCACGAGCATGCAGAAAGGGCAAAAATCTCTCTTGCAAATGCCATCTTCACACTGACTACGCGGTACCCGCTGCTACATTGGATTCAAATCGGCCAGCCGACCCCAGCAAGCTCGGTAGTCGAGTAGTTAAGACGTCTGCACTCGTACGCAGGAGGTCAAGGGTTCGAGTCCCGCCCTAGTAAGCCTCTGAATTTACTCTGAGTAAGCCTCTGAATTTACTTCCACAGGCTCTCGGCGCGGAAAGCACTGAGCATAGTACTTCAAAAGGCTCTCTCAATTCACTTTGAAATTGTTCCTTGAATCATTTCTAGAGCTGTTCTGTCTCATGCCAATCCTCTATTTTTAATGCCAAGTATAGCAATGAAATCATGTTCCTTCTATGCACCTATAATCATAATGGGTTTGGTTCGTGGCTTAGGAATTATGATTTTTATTTGCAGCTTGGACTGCGGGTATGTAAACGTTCGACAGCAACAGCAGGCCTACAGGAGATTAACTGAATTTCAACAGACAGAAACTCAACACGGCCTCTGATAACAGTTGCCTCATTCCCGATTTTGCCGTTGCTGGTCCGCAACATAAAACACTATCCGGTTCTATGGTCACGTGGCAAGGGGAGGGGGGGGGGGGGGGTCACTAAACAGCCAGGCATTCCGAGGAGGCCAGGCGTGCCTCAGCAAAATGCAACTTGAAGATAGATAGTCCGCAGTCATCTCCCCGACGCGCGAGCAGCAACCGGCGCTGGGTGTCTCTTTCTAAATCTCAAAGATGAAGGATGCTGACAAGCTTTATCGATATTTTTAGCATCAATTATCACGAAACGTCAACAATTGTATGAGGTGAATAAATTCAACAAACGCTCTGTTTTATGCAAGTTCGCCCCGAACAAGGCTAAAAATCACTTGAGCGGTACGGAGCTACAAACAGAAAAAGAATCAAAGATACAAGAGGTAGGAATTAATATTCCTCTTGAAGCAGGAAAGATCGTAAGATGAAGAGAAACATGTACCAGGCAAAACATTCCATAGAGATACAGAACGAGGGGAAAAGCTATTGGGATAGCTTTTTGTTCTACATCTAGGTACAGGTAGTGTGAAATTGGTGGAAACAGGTGGAAAGCCGAGCTTCACGCGCAGCAAGGGTAGCCTCGCTTTCGTTCCAAAATGGCGAAACCGTGCAAAGGGCGAATAGTGTGTCATAGACGATGCACTGCATTAATGTTTGAGTTTACATTTTGTATTCTTGCTTTTAACCCAAATTAAGATAGGTCAGACACATCTTTGATGACCATTTTTAGAACTTTTCTCTCGACCACGACAATTTTTATGTTTGCACCTTATGTCCAAAGATATGTTTAAAACAAAACTCCTCGCATGCCACCCCAGGTTTCACATCCCCGGGTATAGATTCGAAGCTGGACCTATGGTATAAAGTCAATTCGCCCCTCCGATGCCTCGTTCCAGTTTCTCGTATTATTAAGTCATCAAAGGCGATTTGACGATCTTAACAAGATGCTTACAGTGACTCCATAGAAGTACCGAGGCTCATTTCCTTCAGACGCATCACGGGAATAAGATAAGGGTATGATGCTTTCCGGTCTGAGTGGACGAGATGGAGGCGACGTCGTCGGTACAGCGTCTCAAGACAACCTCAAGGGCTCTTGCCCGTTACACGTGCTGTCTGCACACAGTGCAAAACGCACACACTCGCGTTCCGTGTGTCTGAACGGTCTGTCCACTATGCAAAACATTATTACACGTGCCAGTGAGCCTAAACGGTTCGTCCTTTGGAGTATAGGCCTACATCAACATATGCCTGAGCGGAGGGCTTACGGGCTTTTAGCCTATTACTGATATCATTAATTAGTGCATGGAAATGTATATTCTGTTCATTAGAAAATTTGCTAATTACAAACTACTATTTACCTAAAACCTAATTTACAATCAACTTATTGCTGAAACAATCAACTTATCAGTCGAATCGTCAATCTTTAATTAATTGTTTAATCACCAATAATCGTCGATCATCTAACCGATTACGAAACATAAACCAAGAACATCAAGTTGCCCAAATGGTTTCGCTAGCAAAGACATTTCGTGGTATACAACGATTCCGTGAAACATGTTGGTTACTTCGACACCCTGGAATATCGAAAATGTTCTACTGAATGTTTCCCATCAGGCACAATTCACGACGTTGATTTTACAATAATATTTGGTGAGCATCTTGGTGTTTACGTCCATTAAATGACACCGTCAGTTATACGTGTTCTTAAAAAATTGCTTTAACACCGAGTTGTGTGCATGACTTTTTGAAGTCCGCTAACCATTCAATGCAAATTGAAACACGAATCGTGAAAAATGACTAAAATGACCAAAATGACCAAAACGTACAGTTAAAAATACCCCCGCAACTCAAAAAAGTCACTTTGATACCACTTAGGCCTAATGATAAGAATAATGCGTACATGTACATTTCTGATACGCACATATTCACCATGATCATGGCGCTTAAGGCGCTACATTATTACCCCTGCTCATCAGGCCTATTAATCATTCCTGAATCCTTCTCAGCTCCCTGAGGAGTATGCAGCTCCGGCTGTAAGTTTAATAAGCGCACACGGGCTAATCAAACACATAGGCCTAAGCATCATTTCCCTCACAGATACCTATTTATTCCTGGGTGGCGAGAATCAACTTGTGACAAAGTGTCTTGCTCAAGGACATAAGAACATGACCCTCGCCGGATTTGAACCCACACCACCCAGATCTTGAGTACAGTGTACCAGACCACAAGCCACGACTCGCCCTCAAACTGTCAATCAAAGAAGAAGGTGGAGTTTTAAAATCAATTCATCTGCACCCAACTGGAGCCGTACAGTTGTGACAAAATGTTATTCTATTCTAACTCAAGCATGGTTGTATCAAAGCGATACATTGGCTCTATTTTTCCCCTGAGGTCAAGGAAACGGGAGGATAGTATTTTTTCTTTTAATTAAGGTCGAATAATGATTCAGAAAATCCTTCGAGTGGACTGAGGCAGGACGACACTGACCACATCACAAATTGAAAATCGCATGGTCAAATAATGGCCAACCGGATAAACAATTAAAGGGCGATGACTGCAGGCAATGGTCAAGATATCCATCTAAGAAATGCCATAGAAAAAAACGTCTGTTCCAAAACAGATCGCTCATCAAGTCGCTGTTTAGATCCAATTTCTGTAGTGTTAAACAACTGAGAATTCCCCTGCAATAGCATTGACACTGCCTGTTCACCCTGCATACTAGACCACAGCGCCACCACAAAGCTACTATATACGTCTCTGATTGGCCAGCAAGAAAAATCCACACGATGACGTCGTGTCAAATCCAGCGGACTCATTCCCAACGCCGTTGGAAGGCATGTTAAAAATCGTGAACAAATACCGTTTCTCAATGTCAGTGTATTATACGGATTGAAAAATCGGAAGGGTTGATCTGAAGAGTTCAGGAGACGGCAAAAAACGGGTCCACCCAGACAACTAAAAAATAGCGTGGATTGTATAGGCTTTTTGTTCAGTGGCGAGTTAAAGTGCGGTTTCGCGAAAGGGAAGAAAATATTGCCTGTTTTTGTTACCACTTTCACTCAGATTGGTAATTAATGAAATAGTTGTCTATGAAGTTTGTTTATTCAGGATAATTTTGGTACATAACTTATCTATTTAGCGTGATTATTAGTGGCAATTTTGCCTTATTCGTAAAACGAGTAATTTCTGATCGGTCAATATTTTGCGTGTGTCATGAAATGTAGCTTATGTGTGCATGGGCAGGCAAAATCGTGGAAACACATGCACGACGCAGAAGAATTCAATTTATTCTGATTTTCCTGGGGAAAATACGATTAGATGGTGTATATAGATCAGAAATGCATATCATTTTCAAATATTTTATTTTCAAATATTTTATTTTCAAAGTGAACATAGAAACTGGCTTTGTTCGGGTGGGCGCTAGTCAGAAGTCATAAACCCAGAATGCCGTGTAGCCAGGGATCACACCCAATTTACGATACAACCTGGGAAGCGACATTGTGGGAATCACTCAATGAGGATACGACTTTTTAACTTTGACGAATTTTTGTTTGACGAATTTCAAATATTTTAGATTTATTCTTTTAATATGTATAAAGTTTGCCAGTTTATCACGAACTTCGAGCGATGACTCGCAGGTGCCATATTCGAAATTCTACAATGCTAGATCGAGATGACGAACTCTGCTAGAACGTGCTGCACTCGTCCCCAAGCCCGGCCGGCCGATTAATGGTTAACCTCGCTCGCTAATTATTCGGACTCCCTATCTTTGCGAAATGCCAGTCACAAGCAATAGGCTACACATCACATGGAGTTTTGGCTGGTAACCTGATTTTAGTAAGAAAGATTTTTGCGCTTAAGCATCTCTATGAAATTAGCCCCAAAACCTGAATCAGGTGTACAGCGTGAATTTCAGTCACTGTGAAATGCGGTCTCATTGGTAGTATTGCACATGCCTAATAAGTGAACTTCAAGATAATTAGGAGAGTGGCCGGTCGCATGAGAGGGTTTAACCAATAATAGGGAAAAGGAGTCCGATTTTCATAGGAGTCTGATTTTCATATGACTCCGGTATGCTCGAACCTTGTGCACTGATACTCGTCTGCTTAAAAAAAATTTAAGTTCGAAAAATATTCTGAAAGACATATTGCATTCAACACAATGAAATACACAGAAGCAACAAAGCCCACTGTTTATTTTTAGTTTTTGTTGCGGGTCTCAGATTTGTGATAGCATTATTTTGCCTGTTCACCCCATTATACAAACACAGAGACTGCGATGCACGTGTTTCGTCTGCTGTTTGTGTCATCAAGGAGTTTACGCCGTACGGTACACGTCCCTTTCGAAAAACGCTAACGAAGAGCAATTTGTGTAGCCTTGGTTGACTTATAGGCCTATCTGTTAAATACTGCATTCAATCGATAAATATCGAAGGTTGTGAACTCATTACTTCTGCCTCAAAAACTTAATTGCTCTTCGTGTCTAATCCCGCGGTTGGTGAGATGATTTGCCTGGTGTGGAAAGTGCCTCGTCTTTTATGCGCAACGGTTAATGGGGTTCGAGGATCATTATCCCAACACAGAACACTGGCCTGCAACTCTGCAACATCACAAGAATAACCTTATAAACAGTGTTCTTCAAATGTTCCTCGAGAAAATAATCGCAGGAAGACATGAGATTTAAAATTAGTTATTCCTGCCCCAAACGCGTTCAAAGCACAGGTTGAGCATCTGGCCAACTTGGAAAGAGCTCGATTAGTTCCTATTTTTTATCAGTGGTGCTCTGAAGGGATGACAGAAAGACAGTAAATGAAACAAAATTACAGAAACGGAAACGTTAGGCCAGCTATTAAATCTTGTTGAAAACATGTGTAATCCAGGTCGATCTAGTCAGTTATCAGTTTGCAGCAGTTTAATTCATTTTCATTTAAATGAAACATTGACGAACGATCCCTAATGATGCAACTATATTTACAGTCATCAAGACTTAGTTAATAACTTTAAAATAATTTGGCCATTATTTTGGGATAACTATTTTGAAACGCTTTGTACAGCGCGTTGCCTTCAATCAATGGAATGCAGGCCTGATATTCGCATTTCTGATTGAACTATGCAATTATTCTTCACTATTCCTATAGATGAAATATGACAAAGTAAACAGAAAATATACAGAGTGCATGCACAGGGGCAATTAAAAACTCATGGCCAAGAGAATTATTGATTTCAGATTGTTTGTGATGCCCTAATTGGTTTACTGCATTGTTTTCCAAAGCAGCTGTATTGATATTTTTAGGTCAACAACATCAGAGAAAGGGTATTGCTGTTTACTTGACGTTTATCCTATCCTCTTGTAGGCCCCTGTATATGTATATAGATGCGTAATGCACGTGTCAGTATGTGTTAAACCATGTTTTCCTTCCTCCGTGGTTAAACCCGGTGTGGACTAATCCGACGACAACCATCCAGGGCCCAATTTCATAGGGTTGCTCCCCAACTCTCTGCTAACGAAATCTCAGTCCATTTCATATATAGAGCCGGCGAGCTCGCTAAACTTCACAGGCAGAATTTGCATACATTTTGTGAGACAACAACAGAAAATATGACGTCACTCTCACGGGATATCCGACTACATGACGTCACTTTGATCTGTGTGAATGATGTACACAATTTTCAAAACTGGTACACACACACACACACATACACACACACAGTCATGTAAACGGGTGCAATCGTGGACCTCCCATTGTTCCTCTTTTGTTTATACTCTAACTTTTTCGGAAGGCCTCCCATTGGTTTTGTACACGATTTTCAATCGTGGACGTTAGGTCAAACGTGGACCCCTTTGTCTACGCCCGAATTCTTTTGTCCTAGGTCCACGATTGCCGGCATATACAAACTCACACACACACATGGATGACTTAAAACGAATCTTCAGCATGTTAAAACGACAGCAATTCATAACACGGCATCAAATGCAAACACATCACCTCAATTTCGACAATTCTAATGTTACGGCTGATGACCAGGCTAGCTACAACAAACAGCTAATATAATTGAGAAAAAAAACTGGAAATGTGGTAAATCCATTAATGCATTATTAAAATCGAAACGAGAGCGTTCGTTGAAGAGGTTCGTCATCGACCAAATGTCCTTCGCTATAGGTATAGAATTCAATTCAGACAACTGGGTCGTGGTTATTTGTTCTCAAATTTTGTGTTCTGTTGTGCATTTCATTGGAGGTGGTTCCTATAACATACACTGCAAAAACTGTATTGTTAAATTAACACCATGTGGTGTTTATATTGAACCATTCGCCCAATATAAACAACACGTGGTGTTCATTTAACACCACAGTTTTTGCAGTGTACTCCGTGGTTTTCGTCAAGCAAAAATAAAGACGCGTGTTCGTGTTTTTTGGCGTGCACCCCGAAAGAATCTTTTAAACCGAATTTCTAATTTATTAGAAGATACCGTAAGTTATGAGCTTTCTCCCGAGGTATTCAAAAAAAAAAAAAATAGATTTCAGATGAGTAACACAATCAATAAGTTATATTTTGTTCAATAGAAGCGGGACGCCCCTATTCTTACAGTGTTAATGTATATATGCCAATCAAATAGATTGCTTAGTGTAGTAAGCAGTTTGTTGTGTTCAAAAATACAGTTTTTCTCTATTATTCGTTTGTATATAGGAGGAAATACTTCGAATTGAAATTTACAGCCCGAGTACGAATACTGCACTTTAACCCTGCGGGACACGAGCGTTTTGAAATTACACCAAGGCATATGTGTGTGGAATGTTATCCACACATCTATTTAGCGTCATTCACCCCTATATTGTCCCCCAAATCTAACACACTTTGCATAACTATTCTTCCCAGATCCCAAGGACTGTTTCACGAGTCATTTGACTCAAAATAATTATTCACTAATTAGTTATGGAATTAATTATGCCAACAATTCAATTTGTTGCACTATTTAGCGTCATTGACCCCTATATTTCCTCCATGTTGTCCCCAAATCTAATGTACTTTGCATAACTATTTTTCCCAGTCTTGCTGTATGTCAGACATCTGATCCCTCTTACTGTTTATAGAAAAAAATGGTACGAATCCTCCTGAGAAATATTTCCGTCGGAATGTCATCTTTGAGAAAATTGTATCTGAACATCTCCAAACACGGCGTAATATATTTCGATTTGATAAATCGAAGTAAGTCCATATGATGAACGTGCACAAAATCGAACAGTTTTTCTCTATTTGCTCGTGATTCGGATGCCTGATTAAGCTCAAACTTCCACTAGCTTATTCACATGTTGAACCACACGAACTATAAACGCTGCATGCAACTGTTTAGCTCCCAGAGTACTTAACTTTGTATTTGTTAAAGTTGCAATGGTCTGTAGCTCTCATTGATCTGTGTCATGTATTCGTTGTCTAGTATGCTTAATATGTTTAAACGATTCATGCATATATTTAATTATTGTAATTAATACTAAATCTTTAATCGGTTTGGTCTTTGTTTTACTGGGCACATCCACCACAAGCTTCGGCTGATGATGGATGATGCCTCCACACCCATTTTAATGTACATGCACAAAATATCCAATGTGAAAGAGTGTGGAAATAAATGTTCTTTTGAAATTGAAATTTTGAAATTGAGCTCTACCAATGCTATACCACACTATAATAATTATAGCAGACTTTAATTAAATAAAACTCGCCAATTGATTCAGTTCCACTGTGTGAAAGATACAGCAGATGTTACGGATGGCTTTGTGAAATTCAGTAATCTGTGGTTATTTCATTTTGCTGTCGATGTCGGCATACACTGAGCTAGCCCAATTGTTTCTCACAGAAAAGAAATATCGATTACTGTTTTGCAAGGGCCTCCACAGTCCCGCCAAAGTGCCATCGAATTTTGAAGGCTGGCCAAAACCCTTGTAAAAACCAATCAAATTAAACCAATAAAATAATCATATCACCGACGGTTCGGTGATTATTCGATTAGAAACCCGCCTGCATTTAGGAAAATATTTAAGTTAAGTATCAATTTGACTGTCGATAACATGAGGTAATTGACTTAAAACTGAAGTAACAATAATAGATTAGGCGCGTGATTGTATTAATCGGAGCACCAATTACATTACTTGGTGAATTGATTTGAATGACAACTTGTTTTTGCCAATGTTACATCTTTCAATCGCTATGGAGCTTTTTCACGTGTGCGTCATGTATAAACCGCATGCATGTAGTGATGTACGTGCACTGTATATATCTCCAAGGACAAGAGAAGAAAGGAAACACAAAGAAACCTTTCAGTCCTCGAACGTAGAGTCATTTGTTGAAATCGGTCCTCCAACGTAAGGATACGTGCTTAGTCTATGGGGGTTGGTTATATTAAAGGAACAATAGGAAACACAAAGCCTTGTCCTCGGACGTATTGGGGAATTACGACCATATGCCAATCAAGTGCTTATTCAAGTAAACCATTCAAGCGTGCATGCGTGAGCACG
This sequence comes from Hippasteria phrygiana, assembly GCA_037893225.1. NCBI lineage: Eukaryota > Metazoa > Echinodermata > Asteroidea > Valvatida > Goniasteridae > Hippasteria > Hippasteria phrygiana. The sequence goes on along the minus strand of JAZGUH010000793.1, from coordinate 207,004 downwards.
TGGTTTAACATATGCTCATGGAACACGTACAATGATCACTCCAAGACGGTCCACACATTATTGTTTTCTTACACTTCACGCTATCTGGTCACGTGGGTAAAAAAAAATGGAATGGCAATAACCTAGCTACATATTAATATAGATGAAAAGGCAGTGGGCAGCAGCAGCAGCAGCAGCAGCAGCAGCAGCAGCAGCAGCAGCAGCAGCAGCAGCAGCAGCAGCAGCAGCAGCAGCAGCAGCAGCAGCAGCAGCAGCAGCAGCAGCAGCAGCAGCAGCAGCAGCAGCAGCAGCAGCAGCAGCAGCAGCAGCAGCAGCAGCAGCAGCAGCAGCAGCAGCAGCAGCAGCAGCAGCAGCAGCAGCAGCAGCAGCAGCAGCAGCAGCAGCAGCAGCAAATGGCAACAATATCAACTGCAGCAACAACAACAACAACAACAAAATGTTCTCAAATTTTCCCCAAAACTGAGAAAACCAAGTCATTTCAACACCCTAAAACCACCCGGTTCACGAATGGTTTTAACCCACACGACCACCCGCTTCGTACAACTAAATCAAACTACAAAAACTATCCAATCAAAAAGACCACAAGTCGAGTTAGTTCCTTCACTCCCCTACCTGTCAAATCAACCGTCCTAATTAATAAACAACGTGCGCCAGCGTCAAATCACCCAAGCGATCCCTTGAAAGTGATATCTGGAATTTATATGAAAAGCGAGTCAAAAACACCTGGAATTCGGCAGTTCGCAAAAGTGCAGGAAACCTTCAGCAGCGTTCATACAAAGGGGTCCCGCGCGCATCATAAGGTCAAGAGCTAGACCGCCGACCATGTGGCAAGAATTTCCAAATGAAATTACTTCTGTAAATGATCGAATTACAGAAGCTTTATTTATAGTCGTTAGGTCAGTGAATTAGGGTCATCCTTACTGGAACTTATTGACCCTGGGGCTAAGGATATAGTTCTGCTGTTCTAGTTTACAATATTCATTTCTCGTTAATTTCTGATGCGCGTTTGAAGTCCCCGTTTTTTACAGGTCTTTTTGTAATTCACACAGCTGAAAATAGTACGGATAACTGTACAGTGCTAATTTACGGCGTAGAAGCGCTGCGCTCGTAAACCACTCGTAGCTTTGCTATCGAGAAACCAATTATTTTGTGATCCATCAGGTTTGTATTGCACAGTATGCAATTTGACTATTGGCTTTCATCATGGCGCAGTCTGCGATTTGACTATTGGCTTTTGGGCGCAGTTTGTACTTCATCGGCTGTTTAAGTGGTTTTCAACACGACAGACAGCATCATATGCAGTATGCAATTTCTATTGTCACACGTCCGGAGCTGTGTAAAATTCATAGGGACCACAAGAGGGCTCTGTAGCGTCAGTGAGTTCCTCCATCCCCGACAAGATACCATTTTTAAGTTGCATTTGTTCAATATCGCCAATTTCGTTTTACGCTTTTACTACAAAAGCAGAGACACGGTTTCGGACTTGTTACTTTGCCTTAGAAAGTCGGCCAATGTGTACGACATTAGTAAAGTCTGAACAGGTTGTTAAACACGGGTATCATCTTCATGCCTACGATTTCCAGTAAATTATGAGGGGAAATTAAGCCCGATATGGGCAGTGGCGGATAGGAGGGGCAAGTCAAAAAGGCACATTCATACACCCCGCCTATCCTACTTCTGAAAAAAATAACATTCCTCTATCTTTTTGTTTCCATCTTGTGTCTCTCTGTCATCTTGTTCCCTGTTTTTATTCCATTTTACTTTATTTTATTTTTGCTTAAAGTATCATTCCCGTCAGCTACCGTCCGACCATGGGGTGTCAATTTGAAATAGATCAAGTGCTAAAATTTAAAATGGCCCTTTTTTCAAACTGGAGGGCGTGCCCTCTCTCCTTGAGTAAATTCACATTCCAATGTTGTCTAGCTTCAACACACTCTAAAAGAATACAGCATCATGGTGGAGGAATATTATAAAAAGAAGAAAAAAGACGCAAAACAAAAACAAAGAGAAGAACTTATATCCTGGCTCAATTGCGGTTGGCTGGGAATGCTCTCCGTAATCTCTCTACCATATTCCAAGTGGACATGCTATCATCCTAAAGTCTGTATCAGTGATGTTGTCATCTGTGAGGTATTTGTCATCTCGGGGGAGGTATGGAACCAATAACAGAGACTGGTAGCCGTGGATGATGTACGATGTGCTTGCTCGAGGTCATAGACGGCGCGCTGGGTATCATCAAGAGGGGTCAGATACTAGCCCTGCAAGATATAGGCCGAGTCTTTCAATACGCCGCACGTGGATCTTGGACTATCCAGCAGGGAAAACGCTCACTAGAAATGATTGTTAATCTAAAAACGGTTCTTTACTCACACTAATTAAAATCGGCGAGGAAAATGCGACTGAGCCGGTGTAATATGAAATTTGGACCTGCGTGAAATATGGACTCGTTACGCATGATACATTGCAACTAAAATGTGATTTTTATCACGATTACAAGCAATTTTGTTATAAATTGCAAACCTTATATCCTAACCCTTTCCGTAACTCTATCAAAATCCTACCCTAAACCTAAACTTATACTCCTCACCCAAACCCTCACCAATAACTATAAGTTGCCCACGCCCTAACCTATGTTTTGACTTCGCAATAAAAACATTGAATGTTACTTTCTATTTTCTCATTCTATATATACTAAATATACTGTGCTAACTCAGTTGTCTTAGGAAAGAGCATGAATCGACTTAATTATTTGTTGAGAAACTATATTTGTGCCCCTTGTACGCCGGAGCTCCCCTTCCCCCACAGAAATGTTACCTGTACCGTAAGAGGCAATATCAGGCCGATTCTACTGTATAGCTGTAACTGACAAATTTATCGTTCATCGCAAAAGACGACGGAATACACAGTGCCTTTAAATCGAAATCGGCATAAGATAAGGAGATGCAAATGAATGCACAATAACACCTGCGTGAAAGTACAGCCACACTGTGCTCTGATTTCATATTTCACCGATCCAAGTCAAATTTGTATGAGACTGTGTGGAGAGAAATAGATAACAATCCAAGTCGGGTTGAAGAAGACTGGCGGTGGATGACTACACCATCAGGAAGCTATATCGACCAACGCAGAGAAAGCTAAGCCCACCGAAATAGGCCTTACATGACCAATTTTGCCTGAAAAAATCTCAATCTTTAGTGTCGTGCGCGAATGTTCATTTTTTATGCCATGCACAGTTCGCCCCAAACAAGGCTAAAGGTCACTGGAGGTATACAGAGCTACAAAAGGAAAACAAAAGAATCAAAGATACAAGAGGCAGGAATTAAGATTCCTCTTTGAAGCAGGAAAGATCGTACGATGAAGGAAAACATGCACCAGGCAAAGAATTCCATAGAGAAATTGTTCAATTTCAAGCACAAGCGCAAAATCATCCTGTTCTGTTGGTCAATATGATGCTTTCAGAAAAAATATAGCACATCAACCACCATTTTGTTAGACCATTATAGGCAGAAAGACACCGTTGAATAAATTAATGCTAAAAAATACTAACTTAACCGACTATGTGACTAGAACGAAGGACGGATTAGAATACGGGTACCTTTACGGTGTGGGTTTGGTACACATGCAACATTAGGCATTGCGTAATGAAGACTTCACCAAGCAAAATCAAATGACACCATCTTAGACTCAAATTTTTGGAACCTATATGTTGGGGCCAATTGGAATATGGCTGAATGACGGCTAAAAGAGTGGCTGGAACGCAGACTGCAGTATTTAGGTTTTCACATTGACGAAAGTTTGTTGACATTTCAAAATGTGAGTACGGGGAGAAGCTACCATCCGGGGGGGGGGGGGGGGGGGGGGGCGGCAGTGGAGGCCCAAATTCAAGGCAAATGCCGCGCTGGAACGGGAACGGCAAGGTGCGAATTGACAAAAAGTCATAGAAATGGTCTAACATGCTGTCGAATCATTGGAATTGTTTCGCGACGAATGCGAATCAAATTGACACGGGCGTGACCTCGTGTCCTCACACGAGGTATTCCAACTATATCGGGAAAATTGATAGGGTCTGTGACGTCATAAACCGAGACAAGATGAACATCAATCACTCAAAGAGGTCTTAGAGAGGTAGAAATGTCTTCCTATTTTATGACGTCAAGTTTCAACGGGACGTGCTCTCTCTCCCTCTAGCAGTGCATTCCATCGGTGATTTCCCTAAGTTCAAAAGTCGATGGAATGGAAATCAGAGATAAAAACGGAGTGCTGAAAATGGCAGCATGAAAACGGTATCAAGAAGACACATCGATACATCGATACATGAACCAATGCTTTGCCTCAAATATTCGATTTGTGCAAAATCTCACACAGGGTTCTTTGTCTGTGTCCTTCGTCTCGTAATACCATTTTCAGTCGTTCTTCGTCACTTGAAAGATACAACAATGTTGGAAATCTCACACAAATTTCGTACAGTAACCGTATAGGGCCTACTACAAACTCAGTCTGCAAATAATTGTTCGATTTCCTGAGCAAGAGTCCAGTAAAATCTAAATACGGTACTAGTATATACCAACCCTTCTTGTGAAATAGTTCCGTCTGAAATGTTGCCAGCTTCTACAAAGTGTATCTGAAGACCTCTATATAGAAATGCTGTGATTTGTTTCGATTTCAGCAATCGAAATAAGTAGGCCTACGTAATGAACGTGCACAAAATCAGTTTGCGGATGACGGATTGAGCTCAAACTATCACAAGTTTATAATTTCATGTACATGTATATGTTGAGTCACAAACAAAAATTGTCGGCTCTGTACACATCATACCTTTAATGTTCGTTTATAAGAGAAATTAAAAATAATATAAGAATACAAACTGAAGGTTAAGACAGTGTATTTAATATTAATTGATAACATATTTATTTAAATATTTGTACTGTGTGTGATAGCTGATCAACATTAACACCATGACTACTGTTCCACATCATCGGTGACATCCAAGCCAGTTGTCTCTGTAATCAGACAAGACGTGTTTATTAATCAATAAATAACCCGCTAATTCATCTTCCGACTGCCTGTGATCCCAGCTTACCACTTCCAATTAGCAGGAAACAGTAAACTGATCATTATCAAAGCCCCTAAGAAATGTCATCGCAATCCCAACTGCGCGGGAGGAATGCTGCTGAGAGAGGGGAAACAAGCAGTTGTCGTCGTTTTTGACGTCGCGAGCATCGCACCGACTTTTGGTCTCTCCGTGACGTGCTGGGTGAGGCAAGGCGCGCAGCTGTCTGGCTAGAGGGCAGCTGGTTCAAGTGGGGGAATTAAGATCTTACGTGAGAACCTTGGGACCAGGGATACAGGGGTGGCCTTCTTGATTCCTAAGATGTCTTGGAGGCAGGGGGTGGTCACCGTCCACATGTAGCGTCCATGGGTCATCGGTGAAGGCCGGGCAGATTAACAGAGTTAGGATTATACATGCTGTTAACATAGATTCGTGATTGCCGAGGCATTCAACAGTCTGTCGTTACATTTTTGCACTCTGGATAAAGTCATAAGCAGTTTAATTAAATTCAGTCCAATTAATTTACCTTGCTTCAAAACAAACTATGTATTTTGAAAAATAAGTTGCAATTTGAATACAATTTTTAATCCGAACTCTATAGCATGTATAAATTATCAAGCTAAGAAGCCTGTATAAAAGAGGCCACGCCGGGCCAAAGCAGCTTCATAGATCCAGATCACTCAAGCGAGGATGACGACCATACGGGTTGAATTGTGCACACAGTGAACGGGCCTTATGGAGGGATCAGAACGAGTGTTTCTGAAATGTCGGCAAACTGACAAAAATATTTTAGACCAATAGTCTCAGGATTTTCATGTCTTGACAAGAAGGAGGATTTCATGCGCCTTCTAAGAGTGGTTAAATAGCGGAGTTCTGGTCCGTAGATGAACACGACGCACCTTGAAATTGTGATTTTCTTTCTCGCTACACACATTCAGAAAAAACAACAACATGATCAGTAAATGGAAAATGACCGTGAACTCCTCTCGCCAAAAAACTTCAAATTTCACTGTAAATTTGCCAAAGAATTCATGTAGGCCTATAACTAGCCGCATGAACGAAACGCTTACGCCAACGGGATAAGGAGTTATGAAACCCGAAAACGGATTAAATCTGTTTTTTTTCCTCGTGCTTGGAGTGCAGTCCCGTGGCCGAGTGTTAACCTGAAAGCTAGATTTCATACGAACTTTTTGAATTTAAATTGTTGCCTTTTGTAGAGATTAGAACAGAATGCAGCTACTTGTCAGTGAAAATTAAAAACTTGGCAGAAAATTGATTACCCCAACTTGGCCACAAACAAGGCATGCAGGCAAAAACAGGCTTTCCAATGGAAGGTGGTTGATGAGAAACGACAGTTAAAAATAAACGTGTTCGGGGTGTAAATTGCCATGACATTCAAGTTTCAAAACTAATTTCGCTGGAATGACGCATGACCGCCTTCGGTTATAGGCCTACCGCACATAATACCGGTATATACCTCCTCCATCAAATCGGTGTTTCAACTCATTAAACCACCGAAAACTGAGGTGGTGTTCGGGTACACACAGACATAGCTCCATCCGTGTATAGAGCGTGCATGTTGACCTCAAAATCTGACGAGATTTTGCGAGAATACGTACTTCCGGGCATACCACATAAGGGCTACAACGTTGGCAGCGTCCCATGTAATAAAATTGTGTTGTTTTCTGGCGGGACTGAGTTGGAAATCTACAGTAACGTGGCCTTGTGAAGGAAACAAAGACATTTCGATTTACAACATGTGACCCAGAAAAGAATGCGAAATATGACTTCAAGTTCAGACAAATAAAAGTAGGGTAAAGACAAAGAGTCCGTTGCTAGACTAGTCAGGTTTGGTACCATGACGTTCACCGACAAAAAAAGTGATGAAAGGTGATCGTGAAGTCGTGGAACATGTGTACCGTGCACGCGTGGTTTGTCCAGATTTTTGTATAACCCATTAATTTTCATCATCTGGCTGAATGCCAACCTCATTCCCAGGAATACCCGTTCCAGACGATTAATTTGCACGCAATAAAAAAAATTGCAGAACCTGCTGTAAACTTTCTAGGTTTCGGAGATTAATTCGGCTCCAGCCGACCGACACATGAGGCACTCCGCGTCTATCGTTGTCCCATCAAATCCGGTTACACGTAATTCACTTTGCATTAAAATGCATGTTTTTCCACACATGGAATTTGATCATTCCCAAAGTGGCTTTATTGAAGGAAGGTAATACATATCATTCTAGGTAAAAAAATTACTCTGATGAACAAGGGGGAGGTACGGGAAGTGGTCCCCATGCCACGCAGTATTCATCATACTGTTCATTAATGTTTCATCAGTTGATAGCAATACGATATGAGTTCAATAAACATTTACGTGCGGCATTAATCCTTATGATACTTATCTTCCGAGAACAGCAAGAAAACTACAATCTGCAGACGCCACTTGTAAATCTCCATTGAAATCTAACAAACACAAAAGCCGTGCGCCACAACCAACCAGAATACCCAACTTAGAATATACGTCTCATTTGCGAACATACTCGGGGCGCTTAATGCACTTCCAGCATTATCAACATTTACTCCAACCTTAAGATTTTGTTTTTCAAAGATGTAATAGACGAATTGCATTAAAGTATTGAATTCCAGGATTTGTATGGGAAATTCTAACCCAGAACTCAATTTGCACCCCGCCCAAAGTAGGCTATTCGGTACTCCACTTCACATTTTGCGTCTGTGTGATTCATGTATACCATGGTTCGGGTATTCATCACTTCTGCAACAACTTCTGCCAAGCACAATCTTTTTCTTAGCCGGTTACCACCAAAAATGTCATTCGAGATGTACTGCTTGTGCTTGATTCTTGGCTGATGTTTGCTTTGTAGCAGAAAAAAAAGCAATATTCTGTACTCGGTGCCTTTATGAAATTCTGCCTGGACTTTATAAGAATGATACGATCACCAGAAAGCATCATGAGCGTGTAACATCACGGACAGCAACTTTTACTTCGTTTCTTTCTTCTTTCGGTTTTGGGCGTTTTTTTATGGGGGGGGGGTGGGGGTGGGGGGGGGTGGGGGGAGGTTCACAGAGGTCAGGAACTGAAATGATATATAACTGGATTAAACAAAGCAGTGCGGCGGTATAACCCTGACTCGTACTACGTAGGCCTATATTGCGTTTTTCTTAAGTCAGAACTTACATTTTCATTTAAGAAACAGATTCCACTAATCATATGACTAGGCCCTATATTTGTTAGTTGAAAGGACACGCTTTTCAGCGGGCATGGTGGGGCACAGAAATTAAAAAAATGCTTCGGAAACATTTCATTGCAATTTTTCTTTTTTCCTTGCAATGGAAACGTTTGGGGTATACTCCCTGGGGTACCAGTATACATAATTTGTTAAGGGGGAATGTCCTACCCCATTCCTGCTATGCTACCAACGAGAAGCAATTATTCATGAAGCAATTATTCATGACACTTCTGCAGACAACTTGATCACACAACTCTGCTCCGAAACCAACAGCTTCTCACACATCAATTTCTTACAGGTTAGAATCACGGGCGTATACAAATACAGTAGTATGACTGCTAGAGCATAATATTGCCGTGACTATAGTACACAGTAATTAACGGGTGCAACTGAGTACGAGGATGTATACGTAAACCACGGGGACAAGGTTTCCAAACGCATTGTATTCGGCACGGTAAGATGGTTACCATTGGCTTCAACGGCACGGTCGCATTGCGGGGTGCAGGTTATTTATGTACGTCCGTGGTTAGAATCGTCATACACCGAAGTAATATGGAAGACAAATGAATGTCATTTATCCTTAGATTCATGGTTATAGGTTTTAGGTTATTCAAATATACTCTAAAAATAAAACACTGAACCGGCCCCTACCTCATAAAACGCTGCCAGCGAGCAATATTTTTTGCAACCAAGCATATCCGAAGCCTTTTAAGAAAAAAAAAACGTTTATCGTCATGTCTTTTGCAAAAAAACGAGGAGGGTCTTTTTTTCATTTTCCCTTTTTCGATCTTGCCAGGTAGTATTTTCCAAGATGGCCGCTCATTTTTGTTCAAGATGTCTTCCGCCCGTAGAGTCACCCAAAATCGATTCCAAAATGCAATAGATTGACCGGAATGTATTCCTTCTCTTCTTTTTGCATGTTTTAATGGGACTTTTTTTTGAGAAAACGGAAGAGAAAAAGAGGAGGTGGCCGCGAAAAAGGAAGCTAAACATATTATACTGACTAACCTCTCTTTAACGCACAAGTATATCCGGGGATGTAGCTCAAGGCAAAACAAAGTTGGGAATTTATGACTTCAATATGATCAGGTCAGAATATCATGAATATCAACACACACATATCACTCGTTGTGGCTATTAGCTACTCTGTGTTATGTCAGCAGCTAGTTGGATTACGATCCGCATTGTGCAATACAAGTCAAGCGAAGCTCTCCAAGCAGAAGTGATATTTTGCCCTATATACACACAAATGTGAAACCATTTGTTCTAGTTTTGTTCAGGTTGAGACAAAGCGAGACCGAGAGCCGAGAACACAATTTCTTAATAAAGACCAAAACATTCCATGGGGGGGATCTACAGCGAAATGTTTTGTAAAGTCTTTTCAACTACACGTTCATTTTAAACTCTATTTTTTTTTCTCTGGTTACTTTCCAAAGTTATTCCTGGTTTTGCACGCATGTCTCAATCTGTGCCAAATTGTGTGCACAGGTTATCCATTACGACTGAGGACTTGGGACAACATAGGGGGTTATTAATTACAATACAACTGAGGACCTGAGCCCAAGTCCTCCGTAGAATTCATGTACAAACCTTATGGGGCATGTTCAGAAAAAGTTAAAGGGAACAATGGAAGAGAACACACCGAGTCCTCCTAAGTATAGTAAAACACACACACACACACACACGTGTTCGTATGCAAATATACTGCCTTAAGGGGTCCCACACACAATGAGTAACAATAGGGACAATGGTACCCCACAAGGTAGTCTTTAGAAATCTTGGGGCCTCACAGGTAAAACGCTACGGAGTTTGAGATTTCAATAGGAATAAGGGAAAACAAAAGTGGGAAAGTATGGTGAACAATAGTGGTTCCCCATAAAGGGTGCATATGTGAGTATGTATATACCGGCAATCATGGACTAGGGACAAAAGGGTTAGGGCATAGACAAAGGGTCCACGTTTGACCGAACGTCCACGATTGAAAATCGTGTACAAAATATATGGGAGGCCTTCCGAAAAAGTATAAACAAAAGAGCAACAATGGGAGCTCCGCGATTGCCGGTATTTACACACTTGTGTGTGGGGTGGAGGGCTATATTGCAGGTTATCGATCTTCAACCAAGAGTTTGATTTTCACTGAAAAGTGTGCCCATTTTACTTTAGGCCTACGTCTTTTTTTAAAGTAAGAATGAAAAGTCAGGTTGTAGTGGTACTTTCCTGCCTTCTGACTGCTGTGACCCAGGTTCGAATCCCGCCCGACATGTGGATTAGGTTTTCAGTCCCTGTCTGATTCCGTGGGTTGTCACCTGAATATAATTCAGGGGTTTTCCTCCCACCTCTAAAACTGAATATTTGTTTCGTCTGATCTTCACAGATTTCTTCTGGCTTGCGAACTACAGTGCAATACCGAAGTGATGATGTCAATGCAATGTTTGGAGCTAGAATACTTTTGATATTTTGTGTCAATGTGTTTGCATGACTGGCTGTTAACAAAGGAACCGTCGAAATCTCCAAAATAACATAACAGCTTTGTGTTAGTTTGACAACGTCGTAGTCTTTGATATAGTCGTTTTTTCTGTTTTTTAAGTCTGTCTGTTTGTCCATAGGTTAGGGTACAAAAGCTACTGGCTCAACCGATACCTAAACGTTGTCTTAATATTTAATCAATGCATGAAAATGCTTTTTATTAAAATATAGACTTTTCCTTTAATGTTATTGGACTTTCAAAGATTATACACCTTACTCCTGTAATTGGCAACATTGACATAAACGTACCGCTAATCGAATACTGATACAAGTGTACTTTTTTAAGTAAAACTTTTCAAATACATTTTACTCGTACAAGATGAAATCAAGCAATATTACATTGTGAAACATGAATTTCTTCCGTTCACGGGAACAAACTGAATAAATAAAATAAATTGAAAATTTAACATACAGTTTCAACTGCCATTTTTGCACAACTGTGTAAAATATCAATATTTGCAAATTTATGGACAAATTTAAAAGGAACGCATTAATGTCACAGTATTGATATTTACTTGCATCTATTTCGATTATGCCATTTTGCAGGAATAAGTTGTTCATCACGTGCATCCAACCTCGCTTTAAAAAAAAAAGCACAATGATAAGGAACACATTTACATCGCCGAATAAAGTCAAGATTTAGGTATAAATAGCACAATCTCGACAATTTGGCTGCATTCATACATGTTTCTTCAAAAATTTACTTCATGTCGTTCTACGCCGCACGCTACATCAGTCCACCGTTATGGGGAAAAACAGACCTTCTTACAAGACCAATATTAAATTTGTCACCCACTGCTTACGGGTCTTACGATGACGACTGCGGAAATGCGTCTGCAGCTGAACCTGAACAAAACGTCTTGTGGAGGTTGATGATAATCAAAACGCAAAGAGGATGCAGGCATGGCTGGCCATGCATACAGGGAGGACAACTGTTATATAAGGAGGGAAGGCATCCCGACGTCTCGACTTGACAACTGTTGTCATGTGGCACGGAGCAGAAGGGAGTAATTTCTTTATATTCAAGTATCGTCAGAAGTACATCGACCGGCGGGGGCACAGCCGGGGTCTGGCTATAGTCTGGTTCCCTGACGACTCTTGATAAATATTAGCAGTGCACCAGCACGAATAAAGTACCATAGTCACCAGTGTAAATATCCCAGCTTCAGAAAAATTTGGTCAAAAATACTAACCACTCTCCCAGGTGACTAAACTATATACCAAAATGAAGCTTGACTTATCGATAATCTTTCGATTTCTTTTTTAATTAATGGGGGTCATCTGATAAGTTCTGGGTGACATTTTCCTCCAAAGAAAGCCACTTCTAAAAATATTGCAAAAGGCAAACTTGCAGAGCTTCCATTTTAAAAGTTTAGGAAAGTGGAAGAGGAAAATGTTTCACATAAATTACATAAATAGCCTATGGACGACAGGGGCCCATCAAATCGAATGCTTCAAGTTGGAAATTACGGTACTATTCCGTCCACACTCGAAATTTGTCAAAATCTGCGTTAGAAAAGGAAAATCAAGTCAGAAAATCCTACATATTTAATCATTGTCTATATTGTTAATATTTAAATTAATTGCGTATCCATTTAGGTTGTCTCTCTGACAGTTCCCTTCCTACTTTTCTCCGTCTTGAGCCACCCCTTCTCGCTCATACAGTTGATTGCAATGTGATTTATTTGAATACCAACAACTGTTCATGTTGGTCTGTCATACCACTCAATTATAGCACAGCGGGGTATCAGACACTTTACACCTTGTACATATGCTGCGGTCACATCCATCCATCAAGCTGCATAGCTTCCACGTCTTATTAATAACTCAAATAATCACTCTTACCATTAGCGTGTCAAGTTGCTTGCATCGCGTCGTTTAAGGCGTTACTCGGCGTGTAATTAACTTGCGCGTTACCGGTACCTTCCGTTTCAAGTTCCGTACGTATCGCCGTTCGGTGGCGATTACGCGCCGTTCGGTGGCGATTACGCGCGTTTCGCGGCTTACGGCTTTGTAAGATTTCGTTCGGATAACCTGCAACATTTAAAACTCGTGGCTAAATTTTGATCCGATGTTTTAATGGAATCCGATGTTTTAATGAAGTAAATACCAAAGAAATTCTGCCAAACTGACGAATAGTGTGCTAACATGGAAACATAATTTTAGCACAGAGTTTAAGTTTGGTAATTCACTTTGTATTCCTCGATGCAATATTGTGGTTCCAACAGACTGATCTTAAACTAAATACTGGTGTGACATCAACAGACACACCTTGCATTGCCGTATTTTTTTTCCTCTTCATTTAATAATGATGGGTGCCATCCAACACTAATATTACACTGGTGTAACACTGACAGACTGATCTTAAACTGGCGTATGACGAGTGCTATTCAACACGAATCTTACACCAATCTTACACAAGTGATCCAAACTATATAACGCTCATCTAACACCGAACTTACCCGTCTGGTGGAGGACCTCCTCAGGATAAAATCCTCATCTACGGGCGCTTCGTTGCTGAGGTAGGACGCCGCATCCTCCCGTTCCTTCTCCCGGATCGAACCCAGTCGGTTCCTGGTGGTCTGTCGGTCTTTCTGCTGTTTGATGGACTGCATTCGAAACATGGTGCTTTCCTGTTGGGCTCTCCTAATCTCAACTCTTGGTTCAATCCTGCAGTAAAGGCTTCCACGTAAAGCCTAATCTGTCTCCCGTCCGTGCTTCTATCAAGGACGCCCCAAACAGTGCGTCTGCCTCTCAACTTCTCTTCGAGAAAACCTTGGAGTACTTGCAGATCAAATGAAATTTACTTTGTCCCAAAAGAGTCTCAACCCAAAAGAGTCTCAAGTCTCACGATCACGGAGAGTAAAAACACAACACGATATCAAACATCACAAAGTGTCCTGAATACTGAATCGATAACTGACCGTGAAGTTTGCGAATAATGACAGTTCAACGGACAAAACAAAACACGGTTGCGACAGCCGTCTTTGTGCGTTGAATACTCGCGTAGCGTTGACGGCTGTTGCCACTTGGCTTGGCATAAAAACAAAACACATCCAGCCGAAGCGCGTGAACTTGATATGATAAAATTTATGTAGGCCGTTCACGCATGCGTCTTTGCCTGGTAGTCAGCGAGTCAGTGCCACTGCATCCTCGACTCCATGGGCGCGTGTGCGTTCCTTCACTAACCCCTGGCCGTGAGGAATACGTAAACGACGCTGACTGGCTATTCGAAATGAATATTTATGTACTGAAAGTGAACCGCGCGCGTAATCCGAATGTTGAACGCCCTGTGTGCGCTGGCGCCCGCGTTAACATCCTGTTCGTCACGCGTCACATCAGCAAAACGACTCCGAGCACTTTTTTTTCCATTATCAAGACAAGGCCACTAGTCTTGTTGGCTACGATAAACGATATGGAATTTTATCTGGTTAGGAAATACATGTATTTTATGTTTAAACAGAGATAGAAAAGGCACACATATTATAAATTCGAGTCGAGGCCGGAAATCAATATTGTTCCAATCGCTAGTAAATTACTCAATCCAGTTAAAGAAAGCAGCTCATTCTCAATGACAGTGTTTGCCGCCGCTGCAGAAGATGCATCGAAAGGTTTGACAAATTTGCGAAAACAGCCGAGGAAAACATTTGATAAATTACACAACTGACATCCGGCGATAATGGGCGGAAACGGTCATGACGGTCGTCATACTTTTCCTTCCTCACGATCCCACCAGGCCGGCTGTTACTAGCGCAGTGTTAGATTTAACATCAGGCGGGAAAAACATTAGGCATGTTTTTTTTAGGAGCTAATCTCATCCTTCCAAAGGATTGATTCTACAAATGAAAACTTTCCTACTAAAAGCACTGCGTCGCGCGTTAAACACATCGACTGCAGTCCTAATTTCCATATCCCACTATATATGTGGGATATGTAAATTACACAATTCCAGGGGTTAAGATCGCGCAAGGCATGGTGGGAAAACATGGCGCAGCAAGATCGTACCCATGGTAACGAGGTTGGTGCCACTGTACATCACGCGCATTGACTGTGTACTGAGTGCGTTCGTCACCTGCTGTATCAGTCGTGTAGCATTGAGCTGGGCATGGGATGGAATATAGTTTGCAAATAATAATGAAACAATATGGCACCACTCGAGTGGTGCAATAACCATTCTTCAATGCACGTGTTGTATGCTTCTCCAAGGTTTAGCGGCGCCCTGTAGAGCATTCGTCCGCGAGAAACATTATTATTACAACTAATCACATGCAGAATGCTGCGTATTTCTGACTGCAGATCTTACTGAAATTTCAGGGTTGGTTGGTCCCTTTTATAACTCCATGGCTGAAGTACGGTATCTGGAAAGAGTTTTGCTTAAAACGGAATTCAAGTAAATGGTCTATTGGTCGATTGATCGGTCGGTCTGTCGATCTGTCGGTCGGCCAATCAATCGATTGATCTATTCAAGTTTATCAACTTTTTCTAACTTGAACGAAAAAAGGAAGGCAAAATAATGATTGATTGACTGATCAATCTAACCAAACAGTAGACCACGCTTCTTCCTAAAAGAGATCAATTTCACATGGTGCTACCCGCAATTCCAAAATTACTCAGCCAGGCAGCCAGTCAGCCAACCAAAACCAACCATAAAAAAAACCATAAAAACAAACAAACAAATCAAACTTGAAATAGATAACATCATGATACTCTCAACATGACAATTTCAGCAGGGGATTAGGTCACAAAAATACATGTTCACGTCAAACTAAGCATGCAAGGAATAAAAACTGTTGAATTCACACACGATCTACTCTACAAGCCCACCTTATCCCGAGGCATCCAGCTTACCTCTGCCAGGCCAGGCCAGGCCAGTTTTAATACTCCACCCACACTTTAGGCATTTTGTGTCGGCTGTCACCCAATTAGGGCCATGGACTTCGTCCAACCACGTACGTGTGTACGTACCGGCACATTCACAATAAGTATAAAATAACATTGTTTATATTGCAGTGTCTACAGAAATATGGTCACAGTATATATTATTTATAACCACGCTCCGTCTTATGTATCGAAGTATAATTAGGCCTACAGAATTAATCTGCATAGCCAATCGACCATGCGGCATGGTACGATAGTTATAGGATACCTGGATGAATTACATCAAAGGAAATATACCACATTTGCAAACAACTAAAAACAAAACTACATAATTATTATAAAAAACCTTACTAGACTGCAAGTATGATAGTCTCAAGCACCCTGTAAAATCGTGGCACCTGGTGTGCTGTCATTTTTCAAAGAAAGTGGAATTTTGTATCAATTTCCAGCGATGGTCGGCCGATATTCGTTGGAAAAATCCCTTTTTTTCAAATACTTCCCCCAAGTTACCAACTTTAGTTAGTCCACATTTTGTTTGGCAATAGGTTACACATCCGTGAATGGGTGCAAGCCAGCTAGTCTAGTTCCTCGACCTGATAATTCCCTGACGTCTATTAATTGCTCCGTTTTGTCTGAAGTAGGGTCACTCACTGGCAGCCAGACTACAAGAATAGCCTTTTTCCACTTAGAGATTTTATAACAATACCGGTATCTGATTTTGAATCTGTCGAATCTTTCGATTTTGAATCTCGACAACTTTGGATCGAGTCGGCACTGCGAGTGGAGATAAACACCCATGAGATGTTCATTTTAACTGTATTTTTCACTTCCCTCACTATTTGGACAATGTAGCCACTGCATAGTAACAAAATTAAAATCTTGCCTGAAAATTTCTCTTTGTCTCTCAAAGCCCCCCAGTTTGGCCCTAGATAAGACTTCCATGCAAACCATTTTGTATAACCTTTCCAATAGAAAGTGACTGATGGAAAATGACAGTTAAAATGAACGTGTCTTGTCTACTTTTTCCAAAAGAATTTGATATATAAACCCTTGTGTAATCGTATTATAGGAAAAGTGGATGCCTGCAAGACAACTTGATCCACTTTAGGCCTATTTGATGGATGTGAATAGCAGGATCCTGCACTATGAAAACAAAATCAGATTTGGTTCTAGAAGAGTTCGGAAGACCTTTTACTTCACTGCGTGTTGTTAGTATTATTCTGCATGTACGTTCTGAAATAATTTTGCGATTTCATTCTTTTTTTACGATAAAATATTTGGTTGATATGGTGGCAGTTGCATTACACGGCACGATATGGGACCAAGGGGTACCCCTTGAGGTATTATCAGGGGCGGATCCAGGGGGGGATTTGGGAGTCGAACCCCCCACCGCTCCTGCTCGTTGCCAATTTGTTTGCTTGTAAAATAGCAAAATAGAAAAGAAAAGCAAAACCCTGTCAAGGTCTTATTTTGCGTGTACGGGTAAGAACAAAACTAAGAGGTTAAAGGGCGCAAGCAACGTTGAGAAGCAACGTTGAGAAGCAACGTTGAGAAGCAACGTTGAGAAGCAACGTTGAGAAGCAACGTTGAGAAGCAACGTTGAGAAGCAACGTTGAGAAGCAACGTTGAGAAGCAACGTTGAGAAGCAACGTTGAGAAGCAACGTTGAGAAGCAACGTTGAGAAGCAACGTTGAGAAGCAACGTTGAGAAGCAACGTTGAGAAGCAACGTTGAGAAGCAACGTTGAGAAGCAACGTTGAGAACTCAACGTTGAGAACCAACGTTGAGAACTCACGTTGAGAACCAATGTTGAGAACTCAACGTTGAGAACCAACGTTGAGAACCAACGCCTCCGCCCGTAATATGTACCTTTAATCTAGCCAGTGTTTAAAATATTAACCATATTGTTACAGCCAAAACAACCGTGCACTCGAATTCCCGTTCAATCTCCTTGAGTCATGGAACTCTTGGGCAACATTCCACATTCATGAGTTTCTTTGTCAAATAACTTTACAACTTCTCTTGGGAGTTGGGATTCGGGTTTATACGCGCCTTCAACTAAGTTCGGCAATGCGGAAAAACAGAACTGTAGTTTATCGCCCATACACTTGACTTTCACAGTTACCTTCCTTGCCGGCGTCCACACGTGTTGTGTGAATAATGGCGGTCCATGTATGTCTGTCGTGCTAGCAGCGACTCCAGTTCCCGCACATTTTCGCGCGTTGTTCATGTTCACGTCCGACTCATTCAAGTCATCACACTGTCCACAGAAACCACACGGAGAACGGCTATTAAAGGTATGATATAGCATTGGTACAGCTGACAAAACAGTTGCAGGCAGTTTTCAAAATTAGTCTGATTCAACATAAACATGACATGGCAAACCCGTTAAGAGTTTGACATCAATTCGATATCCGGGTTATGAGAAAATAGCGAAAACCCATTCTGTTTTAGATGCGATGTGCACGTTCATAACGAGTGGGGTAGGCTATACGAGAGAGGACTTGGGACAATGGGGGATTAGGGATATAAACAATGACACCGAGGACTTGGGCCGAGTTCTCGGGAGAATTTCGTGTACAAACCTTATGGGAGCTGTTCGGACAAACAAAGGGAACAAAAGAAGGGTTCCATTCATGGTCCTCATAAGTATAGGAAAACGCACATGTTTGTGCTTTATGTGTTTTATTTCTCCATGGTCTAATCGAAATGAGCTACGGCGTTTTGAGTGGTCTTCAGATACAATTTTCTCGAGGATGACGGCATTTCAGATGGAACATTTTAAGGAAGATTAGTATGGTAGCAACTTTATAAACAGCTTTCGGAATCTATGTTGTGGATAATTATCATATATTATCCCTTTAACCTTAGGTTACATACAACTGAAAGCCGCGGGCATGACTCGTGTTTCACAGTGAACTCGTTCCGTAGCGGAGTGTGATCACAGAGTCCCATGGCGCCGCATGCAGGTGGGTAGTGGGGTTTTAATTCCACTGAGTAACATATTTTTAATTATTTTACAGGGCAGATCAGATCGCTCTGCGTTTTTTTCTCTCCCCGTCGTATTATAGATAGAATGATGGATGTTATTTCTCTCAGAGTGTGACTTGTGAGTGCCATGCCCAAAAAGCACTTAAAGGTATACAACATTTGTAAACATTTAAAAAAACACCGAATTATTATGAAATACCTTACTTGACTGCAAGTAAATAATAGTCTCAATCATCCTGTGAAATCATGGCACCTGGTGTGATGTCATACAACTGAAATTTCCAGCGATTGTCGACCGCAATCGTTGGGAAATATTATAGTTCCCCAACCTGATAATTCCCCGACGTCTATAGCCTAAATTGCTCCGTTTTGTCTGAAGTAGGGTCAGGGAACCAGACTACAAGAACAGCATTTTTTCTGTTTTCCCAACATCTACATATGATGCGCGATATGGGGCAAAGGGAAACCCCCCCTCCCTCTTTTGTGTTGGTCATTGTGTTCCCGGAATCTCAGGAATTTTTTCAGAGGTCTACGGGGGGATGTGTTAAGCAACAATAGTCTGGAGAGTGTATAGGGTATATGGACAAAGGGTATATGGACAAAGGGGGGTGGGGGGGGGGGGGGGGGGTACCCTTCTGCCCCATATCGTGCTAGGTATACCTAAACATCTATGCACACAAAACTTTAAACAGGTCAGTTACAGTATTTGCTATAAAATACCTCCCATTCCTCCATTTCTGAAAATTACAGCAAAAGCAAATGTTGTATATAAACCTACCTTTCAACTGTATCTTCAAGTTTCCTAGAAAATTATAACACAATTTCCGACGCAATTTTTGGATCCCGGTGGGAGCGAAACGTATAGTGCACATGCACTGTTTCAAATGTGCATACCAACAATAAATATATGTTAATATACCTTCAACTTGTCACTAGATTGAAAAAAAAATAGGACATAAAAGTACAGTTTTTTTTAGCCCCCGATTCCGCCCCAACATATGACATCCACGAAAAACGAGTTTGGTTTGACAAAATAAACGTAATTATTTTGCATCCCGAGGAAGATCTGGAAATGGGCTCAATTTTAATTGGAATATTTACTGAATTGTCGTTTGAACCTTATTATTTTAATCGAATCGGGAATAAAAAAAATGTGCTGGTATAGGTTCATCTGCCGTTCAATCAGTAACCAATGCCTAGCCTAGGGGGTAAGTGAAAACACACCGACTGTCGGTTGAAAGAAAAATATTGTTACTTTGAAAAAATAAACCGCTTTCATCACTTGACATTTGGAGGATTTTGTTTGTGCTTAAAACTCGCAATTCCATTTTTGACCCATTTCAATTGTGTGGGAAGATGTTCATACTCGGGGTTCGAACGATTTGGAGGTCAGGACGATCTTTTTGAAGTTTGGATTGGTCAACTTTGTTTTCGTGTGCTTCTTTAGAGATTGTGCATGAAAACATTTCAACAGCAGCCATGCAGTACTAGACTTCGGAATGTCAGTTTTTGCTCAAATGGAAGATTGTAAACAGTCTATAGTCAAAGATGCCTGCACTGTGAACTAATAACAATGGATTTAGTGCCAAGTAACAATGGATTTCCATTGTTAGTGCGCCGTTTTTCTTTTGTTGGATGTTCATAGTGACGGGTAGGCAGAAGGTCGACGGTTCAAATCCTGCTCAATAAAGCCTGTGAAGAAAACACGACGTGAAATATTATGATTAGCTTCTCGTCAGCCAATCCAGGGAAAACTGCCAGAAGGGATTTTTCATTATTGCCAAAACGCACGTCTTTCATTTGTGTTATGTTCCGTTTCTTTTTGTTTAATGTTAGAAATTGATCCCATATACATGCACTATCCTTTCGTACGTATCACGTCATTTTCGGATCCGGAAATGCAGTGCATGTCAGTGGCAACAAATGGAACACACTGGGTGTAGCTTGACGCTCTCTCCCCAGAGCCCGCGCATTTCCCCCCGGAAGTTAACGTTATATACTTTCGTTGTGTGGATAAGATAAGTACCAATAGATGGTTCAATTCTATGTACTGAATAAAAATGAAATAGGTCTAGGGCCTACATGTATTAAAAGTTTGCCGATCTTTGAGATTTTGTTTTGATTTTCGCGGGCGTCTTAGGGGGGGGGGGGGGGGAATAATGAAAACATTAAGTTTCCAGAGAGGGTCCGAACTTTCATGCGGACGCCGAGTAGAAACTATAATCATCAACTGTCAACTATAATCCCTCATCTGTCAATGACTGAATTTTCAGAGTGAATAAAGACAATTTACAAGAGCAGGATTTGAACCTACGACCTCCGGTTTAGCGTACCGGCGCTCTACCAACTCTATGTTAACGGTCAACTTGCGGTCTTTGTTTGGAGAAGTAGTCAGAGGTCATGAACCCATCATGACATTGTCTGATCTTGCTTGGAGAAAAACGCTCCGTTTGTCCGTCATTGATCTGTATGTTTTTCAGAATTTCTTGGCTCTTGTTGTGGTGTGTTTTGAAGTCTTCTGTAATTACGACACGGATCATTTAACAAACCTATAAACAGATTTACCTTGCCCATACTTTAGAAGAAATGACCCAAACTAAACTAATAATGTCCAGAGCAATACTGTTTACATGTACAACGCAACCATCCAGCCGTAAACGCGTGTTAACCTGCGTTGCACTTAATATATACCACCTGCATATATGTTTACGCCTTACATGTATAATGTAAACTCTGCCACAATTATAACCTGTCCGTGCTCTCTGCAATTAATATAAACTCAAATCAAACACATTAATTACAGTGACCCAGACGAACATGTATTTATTTTGAGACAGGCAAGTTGTGGATAATAAATTGCCTTTATTAATTTTTCCCAGTAAACCGCGGAACCGAGGCCATGCTTCGTGACCTATGACGACCCAACATTTCCCAAAATTACAAAGAATTGGTTGTACTCGAAAAATCGATATGAATAAATCTGAGATGTCCGAGTGACAATACACTGTACACAGTAAGTCTTTCGCCAAGAACATCTAACGCAGTAAACACACTTTCATTCCTGATGCTGCTCAAAAATGTCCAGACAAAAGTCTTAAACTTAAATATTGTGCCATAACTATTGATATAATTCTGCATACCACAAATGGTTGTCAGAATTTTCTGTCCTGAATTTTCATGGGGTATCAGAGTAAAATGTTTCCAACACAAATATTGCAACACTATTCATTGAACTATTTCCCCTAGATCCCAACGCATTTTCCAGTAGTCCAGCAGTAGCTCAGCGAGTTGTACAAGGCTTGCAAGAATTCTGCACGGCTGATGCGGGTACCAAAACACACCACACATGGCAATAATTCTTTTACAAACAGAAATGTTACGTAGGATTACGTAAAAAGTGTTGGCCAAAATGCTGGTATTGTCACGAAATAACCAATGAAACACAAAACCCAAAGCCATGACTGAATCAAGGCAGGGTTTCAAAGTACACCGAACAATTAAACTTATTGGCCAGGAAATGTTATGCTAGGTATGCGGGTCGGCACAAATGGGAGCTCAGAGCGCTGTAAAAGCCACCCGAGCGATCTGAAAAGATTACACTTTCAGCAACGACGAAAAAAGGAAAACAGGATTGTTTACAGAAGGGCCGAAGAACAACAAAAAATCGCGGATGTATCAGAACTGTAATGGGCAACATTTTGCTGATAACAATGTCAAACTGTTCACAGTAATAATAATATGTGAAACGTACACATCTACCATGATCACGGTGCTCAAGGCGCTACATTATTACCCCTAATCATCGAGCCTATTAATCATTCCTAAAACATTCAGTACTAAAAGAAAAATGAAGATTCTTTAACAGATCTTCCTTGTACACAGGTCACTTTTGTAGACACGGGTCACTTTTGTAGACACGGGTCACTTTTGTGGACACGGGTCACTTTTGTGGACACGGGTCACTTTTGTGGACACAGGTCACTTTTGTGGACACGGGTCACTTTTGTAGACGGGTTACTTTTGTAGACACGGGTCACTTTTGTAGACACGGGTCACTTTTGTGGACACGAATCACTTTTGTGGACACGAATCACTTCTGTGGACACGGGTCACTTTTGTAGACGGGTTACTTTTGTGGACACGGGTCACTTTTGTGGACACGGGTCACTTTTGTGGACACGGGTCACTTTTGCGGACACGGGTCACTTTTGCGGACACAGGTCACTTTTGTGGACACGGGTCACTTTTGTGGACACGGGTCACTTTTGTGGACACGGATCACTTTTGTGGACACGGATCACTTTTGTAGACGGGTTACTTTTGTAGACACGGGTCACTTTTGTAGACACGGGTCACTTTTGTAGACACGGGTCACTTTTGTGGACACGGGTCACTTTTGTAGACAGGTCACTTTTGTAGACACGGGTCACTTTTGTAGACAGGTCACTTTTGTAGACACGGGTCACTTTTGCGGACACGGGTCACTTTTGTAGACAGGTCACTTTTGTAGACAGGTCACTTTTGTAGACACAGGTCACTTTTGTAGACACAGGTCACTTTTGTAGACAGGTCACTTTTGTAGACACAGCTAGGTCACCGAGTCGTACTTCCCCAATACGTCCGAGGACAATGCTTTGTGTTTCCTATTGTTCCTTTAATATAACCAACCCCATAGACTAAGCACGTATCCTTACGTTCGAGGACCGATTTCAACAAAAGATTCTACTTCGAGGACTGAAAGGTTTCTTCTTGTTTCCTTTCTTCTCTTGTCCTCAGAGATATATACAGTGCACGTACACTTTTGTAGACACAGGTCACTTTTTTATTTCTTTGGTGATAATCGGTTAATGCAGATTTATCAATAACATTTTAACTACTGCCTACTTTACATTCCAACCCTCTTTACATGCATTTTGACGTCAGAGGTCAATTTCATAGAGCTGCTTAAGAACAAAAAATATGCTTAAACACACAATACCTTGCTTAATAAAACCGGGTTACCATCCAAAACTCCATGTGGTTTTCGATTTTTGGCTGGTAGCCTAACTTTACTAAGCATTTGTTGTGCTTAAAAGCAAAATTCTTGTGCTTAACCCCTTGCCACCGGTTGACACAAATACGTGCAGATTGAAATTGCCACCTGGCCGGTTGACACAAATACACGCCATTGTTTGCATTTTCAATCCATTATTGGGGTATTGTGTACGTTTTGCCTGGCTGCACAAGCCTCTTGTTTCCGTTTCGCTTGGCTGCATAACCCGGCCTGGTGCCCGGCGCCACCCGGTGGCAAGGGGTTAAGCAGTTCTATAAAATTGACCCCAGGTTATAGTAAAGCATAAATTCTTGCGTTCCAACCATTTTGAAAACAGGAGTAAAAAAAAAAACCCGGTGGCACATTATTCAATTTTGAGGGTGTATTACTCTTCCCCCAATTTCCTTCTATAGGTTCCAGATATGTCCTGCATAGAGTAACTTACAGCATAGGCAGAGCAGACAACACCATTGCAGGCAGTGTTCATACTGCGGGGGATTCAACACATACATGGAATAACAAACCTTCGAAGGTTTGAGCTCAACCCATCAACCGCATCATGAGAAAACGGTGACAAGTGGTTCTGTTTCAAGATATTTTGTGCATGTTCCTGTGGGCTTTAATTTCGATTGTTGAAACTGAAATTAGCCACGGCATTTTTGGAGGTCTTTTCAGACGGAAATATATTTCTCAGGATTGATACTGGCACCATTTTTATAAACGGTAAGCTTTCAGATAGAAACTACTCAATTTGGTTTTGATCATTACCAAATCTATATCATACACTTAAGATTAAGGGTTCATCTGTCATGCAGGCACTGTTTTAACTGACAAGGGGGCTTGCAATTATTCTGTGGAAGGCATCTAATTTTTTAGTACCCAATTAAAAAAAAAATACTTAAGATTTTGTTTAGGCAAAAATTGTCAGACATCAAAGATGTCATTTACTCTTACAAAAAATCTCTTCCAACTCCCACCATGCCTGCTGGAATTATCACAATTCACCTCTAAAAAAACCTCTTGAAATCCGATGTCAAGCCTTTGTAGTTTCTAGGGTTCGTAAAGTACATTTATAAATCACCAATATCACCAATATCACCATGATCATTGCACAGCATTACTACCCATGTCCGTCAGGCCCAACAATCATTCCCGAAACCTCAGCTACCTGGGGAGCATACAGCTCCCCAGTTAAGTGCACTGGGCTAATCAAACACACAGCCACCACCCGCTCTCACAGTTACCCACTTACTCCCTGTGACAAAGTGTCTTGCTTGAGGACACAAGCATCATGACCATGCTGGACTCGACCTCATGCTGGTATCACCACGATCTTGAGGTCAATTCACCAGACCGTGTCAGCACGGTAGGGTCTCACCCCCTGCAATTCCTCAATCTTTTAGTCTGTGAAATATGTGCAGATTCTGCGAATAATTATGCAAGACGACCGTCTCTAGACCTCCAGATTTTGACCAATCGGTCAGACTTTTAAATGGATGTGCTAATTCCATGCAATAGGGTCAGTTGACAGCTATCCACCAATCAACGGCCTTGTTTACATTGCTGAGTAAGGTGTTAATAATAATAATAATAATAATAATAATAATATTTTGGGAGGCTAATCATCCTTACTCGCAGCTGGGATGCTGAATTGCAAAGGACGCGGCTACAACGTGGTCGAGTCGCTGGCACGTGAAGGCGCCTCTGGCAGCGGGCCTACATCGACCCACATATGACCACGGAACACAGCCAGAGATCGAAAGCGTTTGATTTTGTCCGGAGGGAGGAAAGCCGGAGGACACGGAGAAAAACCCTCGTGGCACAGGAGGGAACCAACGCACAACTCTACTCACATATGGTCCGAGCCGGGAATCGAACCCGGGCCACACTGGTTAGAGGCGAGCACTTTACGCACAAGCCACCCATGTTCTCATGTCGGCTCCGACTGGCCGGCACATCACATAAGGCTGGCTTGGAGAGGTGGACAGACCCGTCTGTCACGGATGGTAAGTCTTGGTGCGGAGTGTCATCAAGTCCTGTCTCTTGGTCTTGCCTTGCCCCTTCTATCTCTGTCCTTAGTCTGTTGGTTGTATTTCCTCTCAACAACCATGCGCTGATGGTGGAGCTGAGGAAAGTTATCTGTAGAAGTGGTTGGAATAGGGCAATGACACTAGTAGGATATCCAAGGGTTTTCTTTTTTTCATGCATATTTTTTTTAAAAAGGGATTGGTTTATTGCCACTGGTGTCGTGACTTTCAATATACGGTCAAGTAGGGTTTCACTCGCTGTGAAAAGAACAATGCGGATTAGGTTGGACGAATACTTACAATTCTGCAGTGCATCCTTGGCTGCCTCCATTTGTGCATCTTGAGTACTAGGAAGAAATTATTCCCAAAATAAACACATGATCAAGAGTTCAACCTTCAGCTGTGACAGAGTAAATCAGCCAGTCAATGGTAATATACAGCCAATTTGCCAGATCGACAAAATAAGAAAAAATAGAACGGCTACAAGGCAACGAGGAAAATACCATGGACGAAATGTGATCAGAGATACGTTACAGTCACCGCTGCAGACAACACATCTTGCTGGAATTTCTTCATTCCGAACATGCAACTTACTTTGAAGCACACCCTGTTCCGAGTCTTTTGTCTCTGAAGTAAACCGCAACGTTATAGACACGGTTATTGGTAGGGCCGTGCTGACTTATGACTCTGAAGAAAAAAACAAGAAAAAATAATTTGATTTGATTTTCTATTATTTGAATAATTGAAATTATCATTATTTAACATTAATGGAAAGCTGATATCTTATGCGATGAGCAAGGGGCAGAAGTAGTTGGTCTCACCGACGGTGGAAGTTACCCCGCCTGGGTCTATAGGTCTGAAAAATGGGATAATTTCTTTGGTATCTATTGAAGATTTATCCTCTTATTTAGATCTGAACCCAGGAAAACCATAAGGGTGGTGGGGCTGGCAACCTAAAATGTGGCCAACCCCACCACCTCTGTTGTAGCCCTTTACCTAGAGTGGCTTTCAGTTTTGTATTGGGTGACTTCAGTAAACAAATGATTGGTTAGTCAGAGTTCAGGCAATATTAGTCCAACTGTCAACAGCGGGTTAATGTACATAGTTCGTTCAGAAATATTCTCTCTGCTGCAGGACGTTATCTCCATTCAAATTTACATATACTGAGTTAGAAACTTACTTGTATTGTGGCACGTCTGGTTCCTTGCCTTCCGTTCGCAGTGTGAGGCAGCACTGCTGCAGCTGTGATTTGGCATCGTTCCAGTGCTGACTATAGATGAAGTCCTGAGTTGGATTAACAGAAAAAAACGAACAGCACTCCTGAGACATGTTGACCTACCACCATTTGTGACCAAATCCGACAAAATTCATTTTTCACTCAGTTTTTCATGGGTATTAGAAGGAGCATGCTCAACTCATCTTTTTGATGTATCACTCAGTTTAGTAACTTGATAAATATTGGTACTATGCGGGTGAAAATATTGACAGTTCTCACATAGTAGAGCGCTGTGGCCTTATGACCTAGTGTACCAGACCCAAGATCTTGGTGATACTACAGATTGTGGGTTTGAGTCCAGTAGGGGGTCATGGTACTTGTGTCCTTAAGCAAGACACTTTGTCACAAGTTGCTTCTCGCCAACCAGGAGTGAATGGTTATTCTATGAGGGCAGTGATGGTTATGTGTTTGATTAGCCCACAGGCACTTAACTTGCAGCCGGGGCTGTATATACTCCCCCAGGGAGTTGAGAAGGAATGATTAATAGGCCTGATGAGCAGCGGTAATGATGTAGTGCCCTGAGCAGCGTGATTATGGCCGATATGTGCACTTTACAAGTTATTATCTATCCACCGAGTAAGATTAACTGGAGGGCTGTAACTTAGAGGTTCTGGCCATTTCCAACTGATTTCATTCGGTTGGGTCAACTATAAAGATAATTTAGGCTCAACCTACCTTGAGCCTTGGGAAGAAACACACACTACAGAAGACAGTGACTGCCTCGATGCCTTGATCAACGTACATAGCACCGACAAACGCTGCAAGATATAAACACAAGTACCTCCACAGAGTCATGACAGTATCTGTTTTCAGTTCAAAGCAGAAATTTTAATCCACCCAGGGATACCATTTATTTTCAAAAAATTTAAAGATTATATTTAATATTTAATCATATATTTTGCTTAGCAAAATTTGCCCCCGATATCCATCCTCGGCTCAACTCTCAACTAACCTTCAAGAAGATCTGCAAGAAGCTTGATTGGGAGGGGACCGCCCTCTTCAAGAGTACGGTTCTTAGCGTCAATGATGTACACCGACATGCCCAGATCCGAGGCAACCGTGGCCTGGGTCTTGTTGTTGACTAGAGAGCTTCGGAGCAGCTAGGAAATAAAAAGAAATTGATAAATTAATTAATGAATTAACGACGAAGGTGGAAATGCTTGTACAGGTGACTAGATAGGTAAACGATCGATCGTCATTCATCAACACGCCCTCACGCAACTGATTCTGACAAAAGTCAGTTGTGTGAGGGCGCACTACTAAGCAACGGGCGTGAACCACAATCAACCCACTCACATCTTGAACCAAGACTATTAGATAGGCAGACACACACAGACACTCACAGACAAGCAACCCTCATACTGATATGGGAAAGGTTTGCACAGGTATCAAACAGACAGACAGACAGACAGACAGACAACCTGACAAACAATGAGACACACACAGTCACACAGACACTCACAGACAAGCAACCCTCATACTGGGAAAGGTTTGCACAGGTATCAAACAGACAGACAGACAGACAACCTGACAAACAATGAGACACACACAGTCACACACAAGCTCACACACGGATAGTTATGGGGTACATCTATTGTCGACCCTTAATCCTTTTTTTGTTCTTCCTTTGTCCCCATTGAAATCTCAAAAGCCATAGCGTTATACATGTGGGGTACAAAAATTTCTAAGGAAAAGATGTGGGGTAGTTTTTTTTCCTTTGTACCCATTGTTGTCCTCTCCAAAATGTACCCCACAACCCCTACATTACGCGTACACAGACACTCACAGACAAGCAACCCTCATACTGGGAAAGGTTTGCACAGGTATCAAACAGACAGACAGACAACCTGACCAACAAAGAGACACACAGCCACACAGATACTCACAGACAAGTGGCCCTCATGGTGGTTCGGGAAGTGCTTGTATAAGTAACTGGATGTAATGAGTTGCAGCACTGTGTCTCCTAAGAACTCCATTCTCTGATTGTGGCCTCTGCAATGCACAGCCAGCAACAACATTTTTATGTTTGGTCAATGACAGGTCAGCAGCCCCTAACCCACACCATTTTTACCCGACAACTCAGATGGCTTGGACATGTGTCAACCCTAACCCCTAGGCAATTTTACTAGGCG
This sequence comes from Hippasteria phrygiana, assembly GCA_037893225.1. Classification (NCBI taxonomy): domain Eukaryota; kingdom Metazoa; phylum Echinodermata; class Asteroidea; order Valvatida; family Goniasteridae; genus Hippasteria; species Hippasteria phrygiana. The sequence continues at coordinate 177,840 of JAZGUH010000793.1, read as the reverse complement.
GCTTCCTCAACCTGTCAAAATCCAACACTATGCAGTATACATATGGCACATTCTTTGGACTTAAACAAATTGGGGCATCATAGCTTCATGTAAAGTAATGGTCCCAATGCAAGGCCCTGCAGAACTGAACACATCAAAACTTGACAAAACCTGCTGTTGGAGTTTGCAAGGCTTCGGGTAGTTAGGGTTAAGGAAGCCAAAGGACGAGCTGATCAACCTCTATGCTCTTTATCAACAACCCAAACATGGCACTCACAGGAGAGGAAGACCTAGTTTGTTATATCCTCAGTATATCGCTAGACTCCCTTTCCAGAGATGTTAAACTTTCACCTAGGGAGATTTGTGATGCAGCAATGGACAGATCCAAGTGGAGGCAAATTGTGACCGGTTGCTGTGCAGCCGACTAGTGGTAGTAGTCAATTCTTATTTTTTAATGAAAACACTCCCTCTCCTGGTGCCAAAATGTAGCCAAATACCTTATCTATCAAAACCTATGGATTAATAGGTTGTAACACACAAGCTGCGACATTAGGCCCTAATGTCTGGAATCATGTACAAAGCTTTTGGTGTACAATTGCATTTGTTTGTGTACAGGCATAGCAAGCAATATTTTCTTCTGTCGATGACGTCAAAGCCAGGAAGCCCAATTTTTTTCTCTTCCAAGTCTTGATAAACAATACATCAATTTTGTTTTTATTTATGTATTCATCATTGTTACAGAACCATTCACGGCATTTTTCCCATTTGGATACATTTTATGTACAACTCTGAGGTAAGAGATTTCAAACACCGAGAATGGTTCCCCGTACCTGGTGAGGTTGGTGTAGCTCATCGTTCGCTGTGTGAATGCTCTTGCAAGAAGGCGGATGTGTTTGAACTTAATCCCTGTAGATTCCTCAAACTTATGCAGCATCTAAGATCCCAACCAAAAATTAATACAATGCTTAAAAGCAATAAACCAACACAAAATTGTAACAAAAAAACAAACATCCGATTAACAGTACTACAGAGATATATATTCTTTTTTAGAGAGTTTCTAGTTGGGACGTTCACTTTTAAAATTTGTCAATATTATATGTGACCCGCTCTGCAAAAAGGGCACATAAGTCGCTGTATGCTTTTATGAGTTATGGGCCGCTCAATGTGAAGAGGGTGAAAAAATCTTCAAACAAGTGATTTTGAGGGGAGGGAATTTTTTGCATGTTTGATAACTATATTATTCTATTTCATAACCAAAATCTTTGATTTCAGTGAATAAAGTTGGAAAAAGAATGTGTTTTTGTCGAGTGCTTCCATCTATTGCTTTGCTTTTTGTTTTTTTTAAATGGCTTGTTTCTCCTCAAGTCATTTCAAGAAATTCCTGAAAACAAACATGCAAATTTCTAAATATCTCATGATTGCAAAATGCTAGAGACCTCAGACATATACCATATGAAAGCTTATAAAATGGCCTTTCCAGCTATACATAAAACACTATTTTCAAATTTTGCAACATATGTGCCCTTTTTGCAGAGCGGGTCACATATGTGCATTCTAAAAATCATAAACTGATTATTTTTTGGGAGCATTTTATTGTCATTATTGATCTAGTTATTGATTATATTTTGGGGGGGGGGGGGGGCGGTGTGTAATTTGTATACACCATTCTGTGAAACCCAAGAATTGAAAGGAAAATTATGCTTATAAACACTTTTACAGTTTGGCAGACAGTACACATGACAAATTGCATGGGGCATATGGCACAACAATATACAAATTCCAACGTCCTTGAAATGATCGTTTCAGTCTAATCCGAAGATACTTTGTAATCCTGTCATATGGTACAAGGCAGACAGACAGACAATACTATGATAATCATTGCATAATACAAATCCCAAACAATAAGCTGGCATGTTTTAAAACCCAAACTCAAACAAACAACCAGATTAAAATATAGTCGTTTTGGCACAGACACTTTTTTACCTACGTGAGCAGATAGGCGTAAAATGTAAACCGAACCATATGTGCACCGCCATGGAGTGATCATAGTACATGTATAAAATATGGGGCAGGTTAAAATAAGTGTTTACCTAAGGTACGCTTGACTGGTTTACTTGAATAGGCAGTTTATTAGCATCATTATGCTATGTAGACCATGACAACACATGTATTTTATGTAAACGTTAACGTTCAAATTACGAGGGTTTTTTTTTTAAGCATACTATCCACATCATAAATATTTCCTTCCAACCAGACACTGTAATTTAGAAAACGACAAAAGAACAACTAAAATCCTGAAAAATATTACCCCTGCTCAGAATGATCACACCAGATTGTGTTAAAAAGAAGTGTGGAATATGTTGACTGTACCTACCTGTAATATGCTTGAATATTGAATCATGTGTCTGTCACCTTTCGGGAACTCAAGCTGTACAACGAGGGAAGACACAACCAAGGTACAACAGAAGAAAAAAACATTACTTGTTACAATGTATGGCTTGTTAGATTTACATTATAAAAAAAACAATTCAAGCAGATTCCAGAACAATTCCAAAAATTATTCTGAAAAACCAGTTGACGAGACATAACCTTGGTAATGGCAACTACAGTCACCGTTTCATTTGGTTTTTCAGAATGGGAAGAAGAGATTGAAGGTTTTCTAATCAAATTGACATGACTGCATTTTTTATTTTGACAAGGACTAAATCATTCATATAATGCCAAAAAACCTTCAGTGTCATGCCTTTATCAAAAACAAAGTTGGCTTTTTTTTGTCTTCTTTACTTCTATTTTTTTAGATCCTACCAGGCACTATTTTTTATGACAGAAGCACTTTCGGTTTTGTTCAAAATGATTTCCGGGAAAATTCCATCAAATTAATTGAAAACAGGCAACAGATCGACTGGGAGGAATTTTTTTCTCCATTCCTTTAGCATTTTTATGGGTTATTTTAAAGAAAAGAAAAAAAAAGCGGAAAAAAAACATGCTTTTAAAAAGGAAACAGCTAGGTATGCTTATGTCTGATTTACTTTGCTTAATGACGGTTGAGAAAGCCTCCATTTAATTCAGATTTTCAGGATGAGCTGAGGGGGTTCTAATTAACTGTTCACTTTTGATAACAAACAAATCATCTTCATATCTACTTGCCTGCAGAGGATGCTTTGGATGCTGCATCCAGATGCTCCTCAACTTCTCCGACTCAAATAAGAGATTGCAGAAGATGCCTCGGACGACCTTTATATCTCCCTCCAGATACAGCGCCCCCATGAGTGCCTCCAGGCAGTTGGCGAGAGCGTGCTTCAGGTCGGAGCTGCGACAGAGGTCGGGGCCGTGGGCGTACAGGAGGAAACGCTCCAGCTCCAGTTTCTAGGAATGGAGACGGGACAAGACACCGATGAGCCACTGGCATGAGATGATGCGATTAAAGACTTTATTAACCCAAACCCTGCAAAATCCATCTAAACCCAACAGTGGTAAAAAGTTGGAATTTTCTTGGATTTAGCAGTCAGCGCAAACTTCATGGTGTGTTGGATATTGTCGTATTCAGCAGGGTAGCAGCTAAATATACCTGTTGGGGTTTGTTGTATTGAGGAGGGTGGAAGCAGACTTCTAGTAACATTTCTTTATACAAAACTTTATCATGGGGTGCAATTCTGATTTTTCAGTCCTTTCAAATTGCAATTAGGGAGCATTTCATATTGTCCAGATGCGGTATTGATTGCGGTACCGCTGTTTTTCTTTGCGGTGCCGCATTTCGTACCTCAAACTTAGCAGATGAATGGGAAGCCAGGCGGCTTGAATAACTGAATAATCATGAGGTTAAAACTGGAGGTTGGAGCTCATTCAAGTCCAATCAGCTCAGTTTGTAGTGGTCATTAACCCATTGAATATGGACGACCACCTGGCCGGATGATGGCTATAACCACATTTTTCACACATTCAATCCATTGTTCGGTTATTTTCTGTCTTACGCTTGGCTGCACAAGCCTATTGTGTGTGTTACGCTTGGCTGCAGAAACCTGTACGGCATACTAACGCCCCATTACAACAGTCGGGCGGAAGGTCTTAAATGCCGAACAGGCATAGCCCACACCATGAACCAAAAAAACTTACTGGAGGTCTTGCATTGTTCCAATGAATGTTTATTTACAGCTCCGACTGGGAAGTCTAACTCTCCATTGCTGTGACAAAATGCCTGTGTGCATTGACCTGTATGAGCTCATTATTTCAAACCAGCTGGGCGTTACCGCAATTGATACTATTTTCAGACAATATGAATTGATCCCCAAGGTCCATCTCTCTATTTGTACTCACCTTGGCTAAGACTGCAAGGTGTTGATTCTGTACTATTGCCTGTCTATAGGTGGCCAAACCTCCCTCCTCAAGATGCGGAAACAAGTAATACAGATGCGTACTTTGGGACCAAAAAAATACAAAGAAAAATGTCACGGATTCAAATCCTGCCCGTGTACACCTGTGATTATTAACGCAATAATTAAATCCTTTGTAACAAAAATCAATTTGAACAGGTGTTTCTAAAATTACGAGACTTTTGCTCACCTTGTAACAAATTCTACGACAGCATCACCAAGGAACTCCAGCCTCTCGTAGTGATGGATGTGGGACGACAGTTCTTCTGGTGCAGCCATCTCAGACATGATCTTAATCAACGTATTGATACCTGTCAAGAAAGACAGAAGGAATGTTTAGGGTTAATGACCACACCCAATTAGAGGCGTGGTTAATCTTACATGTAATAGGATAGATTGTCTATAGGGCAGCAATCTTAGACATGATCTAAAGCGTTGCATTAATGCCTGTGAAGTGTAACATATCTTACTGGCCACGCCCAAATGGGGCGTGGTCAGCATTTTATGTGTTAGTTCTATAGAGCAACCATCTTAGATATAATGTCAAGGGCCTGTTTGTTTCACACAGATCGGGATCTCAATCGGTAATCTGACTGTTAGTTCACAAGTTGACTTCCATGTTAATAAAGCAGCGAACCAGCATGAGATTACTGATCGAGATCCAGATCTGTGAGAAATAAGAACAAGATGTCCCACTGACCACACCAAATTAAGGACGTGGTCATTGTCAGACGTGGTAGGATTGTTCCTCTACTGCCAGCCACCTAAGATATGAACCTAACCAGTTCGGGTCAGGTGACGTGTATACACGCAAAAGTTTTGCGGTATTCAGAATGGATGACTGATAAACAAGCACTTGAGCGAGGCCAGTAATATCTGTCAACGACCCGCTCGCAGCGAGTGAGGCCAGCAATATCAGGTTGTGCTACCCGCAGATTACGGCCTGATTCCACCTGAACCCACCTGAAAAATAATCCCGTGCCTGGGTCCGGTGAATGTCAAAATAATCCTGGCGCGAACTGGTTAATCCAGGTATGGAAGATACGATCTTATTAAACACACCCAATACGAAGTGTTGTCAATGTTGGACAATAGGTCCTCTTGAGCAGATCCCAACTGATATATTAACGACCGTCAATAACGAAAAAAGAAATCCACTGAAGGGCGTGGTTAATTATAAATGAGGGAGGATAGTTTCTTTGGGACAGTCTTGTGTCCAACATAATCTCAATATTTGTAAATATGAACTTTATAAAGGAAAGCAACTGTCCGACAACAGTCCTACAGCAGGGTTCGAACCTCCGACCCTCTCATCGTGAGTCCCAGCCCCAACCATACCCTTCTTTCTGGATCGCTCCACTTGTTTCTTCTTGTCGCCGTAGTCCGGCTGTCGGATTCCACAGTTATACAGCGAGTTCCGTACATGGTCTGGATTCATGCCGTAGGTTAGACGGTAGGATGGATGGGTCATGGCATGCTATAGATACAAAACATAGCCAATGGGGAAAGCAAACAAAATGTTAAACTTCTTACAACATTTTAAAAAATTGGGGTTCTTTCTAAATTTATATGAATGAATTGTTTAGCGGACAGCAAACATTTGATATATTTAATTGCTCTACAGAGGGGTAGGAACAATTTAGATTTCCCCACCCCCCCAAAAAAAAAAAAACCACACACAAAATCTGAAAATGTGAACATTTTTAACAAAATGTTGAAAATCTGTTAAAATAATTTCTCTTAAAATTTGGTTCTCAAAAATGAGCAACTTCGGGAAAAAAAAAGAGTACTACATACTACAGCTTACAAGTAGTATTTTGTAGTAATAGGTGAGGTTTAAGGGTCAACTTTAAAAATGTAAGCAAATATTAATTTTAGCTCCCCAATTTGTTAAATCCGAGGAAAAATTCCCTACAACTGAATTCCATTAATCATTTGATTATATATCCTTTATTTAAAATCCGAGAGTAAACTCTCTTCATGCTCCAAGATTTTTACACCAATGACCTCAAGAACCGACAGCCTGATTATCTGTATCCAAAAATACTGCAACGAAAATATACCTTGAGTAGAACCCTGTCTTTGAACTTGTATCCAATGATGTCGTCGATGTTGTACAGACAGTTGAAGTATCGGATGTGGTTGACAAGAACCGGTAACATCATCGCATGCTGCGGAGAGGAGAAACCCACAATCGTGTAAATTTAAGAAAATGTCTGCTCTCGGAAGAGCTTTTCACTTTAGTCGATACCATATTTACTTCAATAATAGGTCAAATACATCAATCATTTATAATGAGATGGCCAAAGCTGCATCTCGGACACTGTTCTGGTCCTAGTGTCATTGGGTTGCTAAGAACACAAGTTTCTGCTAATCGAACCTCCATCCAGAAAGACCTTGTTGATAAAGACGTAACAATAGCAATCTCCCGGCACATACAGGCCTTATCATGACTTGGATATGAAATAGCACTTCATGGTTATAAGATACAGTATTTGCAAACATCCAAAAACAAAATCACTGAATTATTATAAAATGCCTTTACTTGACTGTAATTAATAGTCTCAAGCATCCTGTGAAATTATGGCACCTGGTGTGCTGTCATTTTCAAGAAAAGTGAAATTTGGTTTTCCAATGATAGTCAGCAAACCATTGAACCAAGATCGACGGGAATTGAACCAAGGTGGATGGGAATCGAACCACGGTGGACGGCGAGGAAAGAAGCACTATGCCAACCCGACCCTAAATACAAAACTACAACAAGATCACATCAAACTGGAATAGCAGTACCCACCTGGCAGACGTCAGACCCTATCCCTGTCATCAACATGTCCCTGCAGCCTATCTCTGCGGTGACTTCACGGGTCATGTGACCTTGGAGCCGGATCCGCTGCAGTTTCTTCTCTTTCTCGGCCAGTTTCTGCCGGTCCTGGACGCTCACCTTGGGCTTGTTGGCCAAGAGATGGTTCATCTTCAAGTAGGACTTGAACAGATTCTGATAACTGCGGGTAGGATCAAGACGCATTTCCCAATATTTAAAATCACGTCACTTTCTGTATTTTTCCCCCGTCTTGTTTTTCTCTTTATCTGAAATTTAACCCCTGAATATATTGCATGTTAATTAAGTTGATATGACCGAATTAGTGTCATTATATAGCCTAAGATCTTCTCTTCAAAAATGTGACCTGCTCTACAAAAAGGGGTATTATGTCGCACTATGTAAAAACACACACAGGGCTGTTCTATGTTTAAATTGAATTGTTCCTTTGTTAGCATTAACTCTAACCCTCGAAGGTGCATCCAAAACCATATTAACCCCAACCCTGCTAAATCCAACAATTTTAATATGATTTTGCATGCACTCAAATGATGGTGAGTAAACACCACAATCTTTATACTCATTGAATCACTGACGACTGACGCTCACACTGATCACAGTCATTTTTCCCTGTATGGAAGAAAAATGCGATCACACGGCCGAAGCTATACTTACTCTCTATTGCCTGCATAGCTGAGCTGTGCTGGTCGGAGGCCGAAGTGTACGATTGTAGGATACTTGTCTTCAAGTCCGTCTTTGTCGTCTGGTTGGTGCTCATGTTCTCGATCCACCTGGTCCACACGGACTGAACTCGGCTTCTAGAGATCAACATCAGCAAATCAAACTCATTTAAGGAATTTAAGAACTTGGATCGTTTTTATTTACATGTGCTCATTTCCAGGGAGCAATACAAAAAGTGACATGCTAGCAGAAAGTGCCTGCCAGACACAGTGATTTTCATCGAGGTATATCAACGCACACATTGGGTTATTTAAATGCACATATATCTACATGCACCTATGTATGCTCCTGTACAAAAATGCAAAGAATTTTCGTTTTTTTATTTATTGAAAGAGATTGCAACAAAAAAGAGATTGGATGGTTTTTGTGTGGCACCAGAAAAATGGATGAAAATTTCTAAAACGATGAGAAATCCTGCAATAAGCCACCTTTTGCGTTCACACGCGCGCGTTAGGTCACGGGGGTCATTCGGGATAAAATGTCACTGTGCACATGTGCAGTTGAAATACCGAACTGGCTTATTGCGGGAAGACTTGCACCCTTACAGAGAGTATTAACCCCTTGTGTCCGGCTGTTATTGATGGGGTGATGGTATGTCAAAAACGGGCTGTGCAGCCAAACGTAAATGCAAACAGTAGGCACCACACTGAATAGAGTGGTCCTAATCATCACACTTAGAGCCCCCCCTTTCGTGTGAATGAAAGCTTTGTTTGAAAAAGCCCCATCCATTTGTTACACTCCCATTCAAGAACAATATAGTTGAAACATGAATAGATTGAGTACACGGCCAGGTGGTCTTTTTCAAACCGTGGCTATGGCCGCCATCCCTATTCAGGAAGTTAATCGTCTGCTCCGCATGTGTAAGATCCTGCCACAATAACCTTCCCCCCCGGTTATAACCTTGCTTCTTCTAACCTTTCCAGGGCAGGTGACGATCATTCCCTTCATCTCCTCTGCGTACCGCTCCCAGGTGATCTGATCACATTCCAGCCAGTCTTTCAGGTCCTTAGCCTCGATGACCGGTCGACTCATCCGAAGCAGCTGCTGGATCACGTGGTGCATGGACAGGATCTCCTTGCCGTTGCTCGGGAGCTGACGGGCGAATCTCGGCATGAAGTGGAAGAAACGACAGCCACCGACTTTGCCCACAAGTTCAAAATCGTACAGCTCCAGGATCTCAAAGAAGAGGAAGTCGCCGAATAGGTCCAGTCCTCTCACAGAGAAATTCTGAGGGAAAAAATGTGGAGAAATGAGAAGCCATACATTTTCAGCACAACCTTGCATCTACATTCTCCTCTCGTCAACCTCCAGGGTCAGATCTACACTTTTTTGCAGAGGGAGTCAGGCCTCCGACAGATTTTGTGAAAGCAACAACAAAAGGAGGGGAAAAGACAATGTACGTCACCCGAATGGGCAGCGGGTTGGCAGGGAGGGTGGGTTTTGACACCTCTAATCCAGTCTGCCCCTTTGCCCTCCCCTAAAACTCACTGGCTCCCAATCCCCAGTTTATAATCACTCTGTGGCATAGTCCAGTTACCAGACATGGCAAGCAACAAGTGTCACACGACCAATTGATTACATCCCCCAATTCCGAACATGATCAAACTTTTCTGAAAATTACATCTGTTTTCAGATGTAAAATGTGTTAAACAAGATGCGTAGTTTAGTTTTCAATAAAAATTGAAGCTCATCTTGGCAAAAATCAATGCCATACTCTTCTAGTATTTTGTTGATCAGATTTGATAAGAGTATTATTTTTTGAACTGTTGCCACTGACAGGCTTTCAAAAAGACCCAGGTTAAAAATTAGGAGAATAGTAAGACCAACATTTGTAGAAAAACAGGACAAAAGTAGGACTTTGGAGGACAAAATCAGGATAAAAGTAGGACTTTGGCGGGCTTTCAGGAGTAGTTTTTGTTTATACTCACAGCATCACAAGCCTCATTTGGCATGTTCTGTACTCACAACTCCATCCTCAACTAAGCTCTTGCAAGTAAAGTTGCAGTACTCCTGCAGCCAAGCCCTTTAATAATGCGTTTTTCATATTGTGCATAAACACTTTCACTGAGATATCATTTTTTGGAGTTGTGGGACAAAAAGTAGGAAAAAGTAGGTGAAATAGGAATTTTAAGAGAAAAGTAGGAAAACTAGGAGCAAGGTAAAAAAAAAATAGGAAAAAGTAGGAAAAGTAGGAATACTCGAAAGCCTACACTGATGTCATCACTCACACTGACATTGTGCACCATGACCCATTTTTAACCACGGTGGCTACCTGACCTAGATTTATCAAGAATTATCAGGGAAATGTCACATGAGGCAATCATACAATTATTGTTTTCTTTTTCCTTACTTCAGGTGTGGGTTCTTCCATGAATATGATGGAGTACTCGATGTTGAAGCGTACCACCTTACACGGAGGGATGTTGTCCAGCTTGCAGTGAGAGAACATCGAGAAGCCTTCAAAGATGTACTCTCGATCATCGTACTCGATGACGGTGGGCTGGTGCGTCTAGAATAAAAGACAAAGATAACATCATGCACCAAGAATGGAGTCAACTTTGCAGATAGTGGAGGGTTCCATGACTTGCTAAAAAAAAGGGACGAAAAATCTGAAAGGCAAAAAGTAGAAACGGACTACACTTTGGTTAAAAAAAACACCGCTTACCAAATCTTTAAGCTAAGCAGGCATCTACTGAGAACCAGTTGCAAACAGAATCCATCGCATGACAATTTGGCTGGTAACCGATTTATGCTGAGCACAATTTTCCGGTGCTCGGCAATTTTCAGTCCTCGCTGTCAAATGAACTTGGTCAAGGCCTCAATCTCCTTGAAACCAAGTTCCTTAAACCACATAATCACATATTAATTATCTCACTCACTGGGAAGAATCCTGTGACAATGCTGTCAAATTCACATCAATTTGAGAGAAATTTTCTAGATATACAGGTGAATTAACTAACTCTACAGGATAGCAGTGGTTCTTAAAGGACCACAGGTATTAACTCAACATTTCAGTCAGTAAGGTAAAGTCCATTACGTTCCCCTAATGAAAGTTCCAGCATTCTGACCGAAATATTGAGTTAGCACCCCTAATCCTTAACCCTAACCCTGCTAAATCCAACAAAATCCAACAATGGGAAAAAGCTGTTGCAATTTGTTGGATTTATCAGTCAAAGCAAACTACATGGTATGTTGAATAGTTTTGTATTCAGCAGGGTAGCAGCTAACCTGTTGGATTTTGTTGTATTTAGGAAGATAAGAGCAGACTTCTAGTCAGAATTTGTTGGATCATGCAAAAACAAATTCCTGTTGTATTTTGTTGGATTCAGCAGGGTAGCTGCAAAATGCCAAGGATGGTGTGTAGGTGGTACACGGCAGAATCCAACCAAATTTGCTGTTGGATTTTGTTGTATTTAGCAGGCTTCTCATTTTGCTTTTGTTGGAAATTGTTGAATTTAGCAGGGCTACTTGAAAAACCACTGAAGGGGGTTAGGGTTAAAGAACCTCTCTCCTCTTTTAGAGCTAGTTACTTCACATTGTGTAATCATTGTGTAATTCTCTCTCTAGTTTTACTCTCCATCATGCACAGCCACAATCACAAATCACAAATTCCCGTCAAATTCACAACAAGAGTCAGGACGGCACTTGTTGTCTTACCAAGAAGTTGGTACTTGGTGCCATGGTGATCCGATAATGATACAGCTTGCCGGCGTTATTGGTGTGAGGGTCACACGGTGGGATGGGTTTCTCCCCTGGGTATATGTTGTGTCTTATGCCCACCTGTCTGGCCTTGTTACTACAGCGGCACAGTGGCCCGTCATTCACCTATAAAACCAGAACGCAACCAATGAAGCAACGTAAGGGATCATTTCATAATGTCTGAAAGCGGTCTCAGTAGCAGTACCGTTTTTTGTAGTACCAGCCTTAACCCTTTGCGTACGGATGACACCTGTGGGCGAAGAAAACAACAGAGTCACCAGGCCGGATGACGCCACTGGCCGCTGTTTGTGCAGTTTCAATCCATTGTTGGATTATTGTTTATGATACACTTGACTGCACAAACACATTGTAGCGGTTCGATTTGGCTGCTAGAACCACCCCGACATCTCCCGTAAAATACCGTGCCCAAGGGGTTAATGCCTGGCTGGCTGAATATTCTTAAGTGTGTAATCCTCTCGCAGTGAGTGCTTTACAAAGCATATCGATGAAAATTTTTAAGTTATCCAAGCAAGAGCTCTTGATAAACATTCATTGCAGCAAGACCTCCACTAATAGGGTTCTTTGTCCATGGTCTGACCGCTGCAAACTGGAAATCTTTGACAAGCCAACTGGGCTTTAATGAGCTCCAAGCTTCAGTTTTGACCTCATGATTATTCAGTTATTCAAGCCGGCTGGCTTCCCATTCATCAGCTGGGTTTGAGGTAAGGAATGTAGCACCACAAAGAAAAACAGCTGAATGCCAGATTTCTTTGTTCAATTTGAAAATTCATTCAAAATTACCTAGTCAGTTTCCCTTGTGGTTTGTTTGATAGTATCAAAACCAAACTAAAGCAAGAATAATGAGCAGTCCCCCACCCACCACCCAGAGTCAAGTCATTTGACGTACCTCTCCTGGATCATTGAACCAGAGGTTCTCTGCAAGCCTCGCTGGATGCTTCTCCTTCATCTTAAGGAATGCCAGAGGATCATCCTCACTCTCCTCATCTTCAGATGATGAGGAGGAACTGTCGTCAGATGTTTCCGCATCAGAATCTGGATTTTAAGAGGAAGACACACGTTGTTGCATCAAGGCGATTTAAAAAAGAAAATGTCGATACAAGCGCGATATCATGGCTCTTTGCTTAGTCTGAAAAACCGCTAAGCAATATTGAATGCTAAGCACTTTGGGCCCCTTATATATAATAACTCACCTTTATGGACGTGCCAATGCATCTTGGGCTGTGGTACTTCCAGCTTGGGTTGTACAGCTCGTGCCCTCACTCCTCTGTTGACGATCTCTTCCTCAAACCTCCCAAGCAGGTCTTTGAGTTTATCGGCTGCAGCAACGGTGGACTCATTCTGTCGCGCACAAATCATTTTCAAAATCCAACAATGGTGAAAAGCTGTCGTCATTTGTTGGATTTAGCAGTCAACACAAACGACATGGTTTTGCAGGGTAGCTGCAAAATGCCAAGGCCGGTGTGTAGGTGGCACACTGCAGAATCCAACAAAAGTTGCTGTTGGATTCTGTTGTATTTAGCAGGCTTCTCATTTCAGTTTGGTTGATAATTGTTGGATTTAACAGAGCCATATGAAATACACTGAAAGGGTGAAAGATTAACTTGATTCCTTTATGTACATTTGACAGTTTGACAGAAGAGCCGAGCTACTATACTTTGCACAGTAATTGATGTCTCCCTGATTCTTTAAAGAGGATGTTGATTGCTGAGAGAAGTCTGCGTCATTTTGTAGTTTTATGTAGATTGCGTATTGTAAAATAAAACAGCCAATTATTTCTGTCTTGAAATAACCAAAAAGTGACTTTTGAAGAGCTATTTTTATCAAGTTCCCTCTAGCCCGCTGGTACCATTTGTCTAAAAGTCGTCGCTGTGGGCAGCAAACAAATCTGACATCATAGGACATACTCCCCTTTTGTGTCTAGTGCTAGACACAAATGGGAGTTCGTCTTATGACGTCAGATTTGTTACGGTATGGTATTCCGGGAGTCACACGTTAAAATCCCGCTCCTGCCCGTTTTCTTTATTCACTTTGAAAATTCTAGTTAAAAATCCTTAGACGTGAGCCTCAACCAAAAATGACAGACCTCATTTTCAGGGTGTCTCTTAACCTCATACCTTTTGCATCTTAGGATCGGTGGAATAGAAGTTGCCTCTCGGTGAGCACTGTACCCAAGGAGGATCATCCTCGGCTGTCGAAGAACCCATCTTGTCATCGCGGTCAGATGGGGCTGTCAGATTGACTGGCTTGTAAGAATCCTGAAGAGCGGCCGTCTTGGCTTCAAGTTCATCCCATCGTTTGGTCTGGCTGATTGGGGAGCTGTAGGGGATGACAGCAAAATCAAATTGGTCATGTTTGTAAGGGTACAAACAGATATCAAACTTGGAGAGATTCTTGATCTTTCCAGACGTAGTGTATTGAGCACTACATGCTCAGTGCTATCTGAGAGTCTGTGGGAAAAAGTTCACAGGCTTACAAGAGCGGGAATCGAACCAAAGACCTCCGGCTTACTAGTGCAGATGTTCTTCAACCCTTGTAGCTGGACAACGGTCATAGCTGTGGAGTGAGGCAAGACACCTGGGCCGGTTGACATGAATAGCCGCATTCCTGCTCATACACAACCCATTCATTATTCCACTATATTGTTCTTGAATAGGAGTGTAATGAACAGACAGGGATTTTTTAAACAAAGTTTTTATTCACACCAAAGGGGGGGGGGGGGGAACCGGGCCACTCTTTTTCAGTGTGGTGCCTATTGTTCGCGTTGACACTTGGCTGCACAGCCCTTTCAGTAAGAGCCTGGCACCCCAGTCCACAAGGACCTAACCTAGTCCACAAGGACCTAACCTAGTCCACAAGGACCTAACCTAGTCCACAAGGACCTAACCTAGTCCACAAGGACCTAACCTAGTCCACAAGGACCTAACCTGGTACACAAGGTTTACTAGCAGCTACCAATGACTGGTCTAGTCATGACAACACACAAATAACCAAAGAACATACCGTTTCCTTGGTCTTCTCCTCTCTGTGTCTTTGCCTGCATCATCTTGCCGACCTCCTGGTGATTGGGATGCTTTCCATTGCCGTGGCGATTGACTCCGCCTTGAAGAGTCTCCCTTGCATCTCCCAGACGCTGGTGATCTGGATCTACGTCACATCACAAAAGACAATCAACTCGCAATAAAAATAATAATAATACACGAAAGAAGAAATGTTAGATGGGTCTGAAACAGACATCTCCTCGTCTAACATTTCCTGAATTGTTTATTTCTAATTGATGTACACGTAATTCACATCGTCTACATTAACCCTAACACTGCTGAATCCAACAAGATACAACAACATCTTTCTGTTGGATTCTGTTGACCTGAGCAGTGAACAAAAGATGTTGGATCCCGTTGGGTTCAGCGGGCTTCACACTTCAATCACTGTTGGATATTGTTGGATCCAGCGTGGTCATGGCAAAATACCCACAGTAGGGTTTGGGTTAAAAGATGGTAATTAACGAAACACCTTGGAATTTTAGTGAAGGAACTTCCCGAATCCGCTAAAATCTAACACTTTTTGAAGCATCCAAAACAGTGCAGTACTGAATCTGCCAAAATCTGACGCATTATCTGTGCGCATTATCCAATGGTGCTGAATCTATTAAACTCAACCAATCGTATGTGAGTGGTTTTTGTTGGGCTCATTTTTCAATGTTGTCAATGTAAGAAAATACAGTGTGCTTAAGCACCGTATCCATCAAAATCCAGCAATACCAAGTGGTAGATTTGGGTAGATTTTGGCAGATTCAGGATTAGGATTATGGTTTACGTAAGGTTTACTGGTTAGTTTCATCATGCAAACAAGCAATGAAATTAAAATATTTGGAAGACAAATTCATTGGCTCAGAAATCGGAGATCATACCTTGACCTTCGGGATCTATACCTCCCAGCTTGCCCCGGGGGTGATCGGCTCTCTCTGGGTGACCTACTCCGTCTCCTGGAGTGACCTCTGCTGGGTGACTTCTTTGAACTTGGTTTGGGGGACCTGCGTCTCGTTGGAGACCTTGCTCGTCTTGGCGATCTGCTCCGTCTTCTTGGTGACCTACTTCTTGGGGGCGACGCTTTTCTGGCAGTGTGAGGGCTTCTGGAAGCCAAAGAAAGGAAAGTAAAAAAATGATGAGCCAATAAGGCAGTATTTGCTAGGCGCAATTTATTAGATCGCTAAGCACACAATTTTCTGCTGAAAAATAATCCTTTGTCCATCCACTTCATAGCAGTAAGCCCAATAAAAAGCTTGTTAACTTCAGAAGCAGAATTTGCTGAACCCCTTGCCTCCAGCTGTTATTTGATGGGGTGCTGGTATGCCAAGAACGGGCTATGCAGCCAAGCGTAAACACAAACAATAGGCACCACCGTGAACAGAGTGGGCCTATTCATCGTACTCGGAGCCCCCCCTTCGTGTGAATTAAAACTTTGTTTGAAAAAGCTCCATCTATTCATAGAGTCCCGTTCAAGAATATACATGTGGTTCAAAAATGAATGGATTGAGTAAGTGCAGGAATGTGCTTATAAATGTCAACGGTCCAGGCGGTCTTTTTTACTAAGGCTTGTCAGTTAGATATAACACTGGACTCTGGGTCGTTATATGGCTTATCAGGATATTTTGTCTAGTGATATTACTTTTTGTCTGCCACCAACCTTTTGCTTGGGCCGTCTTCCTGCATACGCCTCCTTGACTGCTCATTTCTGTCAGATACGTCCCGGAATCTACCATAGGATTGACTTCTTTGTTTAACTCCGTCATCTGTGTTATGTTCCCTTCCAACTTTGTCTTCATAACTCATGGAGAAATCTGTCTGTGGAGCTTGGCATCTCGACGACTCGCCCGACTCCTGAGGGCTGTCGTAAAACTGGTTGGACATGCGATCCGGACCTAGATGGCGGGTGAATTCAGGTGGATTGTGGAAGGACGGAGGGGGACCCATAGGGGGGAAGCCTGGAAGAGGTGTCTGTGGAGGGTGGGGTGGGGGATAGCGAGGCGGGAAACCATGGAAACCTGGAGGTGGGAAGCGGGAAGGAGGAAATTGGGGGAAACAGGGTGGAGGGGGATACTCTTGTCCTTGGACGCTGTGAACGTGTGGGTAGAGGAGGGGCCTGCTGCCCTGACTAGACGGTTCTCTAGGGGGGCTTAACCAGGTCTCTCCCTGGTCTGGGCCTGGGAGCTGTTGATGGGATTGCTGATGGGGTCCTGGACCACTTGCCATCAGGGGAGGTGGTTGTCTCATGTCAGGACGGAACTGTTGATGGTTGTACCCAGATGTCATTTTTATCACATTTAAACAGATGTCACTGTGGGAAAAAAATTAAGCCAATGGTTACATTTTATCACGATGTGTTTCATGGGGCCAGGCTATTGGACTACATGTACTGTACCTCTGTAATTGGCCCTACACCCGTGTGTACAAAAAGCCGTAGATCTGATCACATCAAATCAGCACTATGAATTCTAATAATATTCAGCAATAGGTTCACCTAGCCCTTGGGACATTTCTTTATACAAGTACTGCATCAACATCCTCCGGCAAGCCCCCATTACGTCTGTACAGTATCAGAACTGAGCACCGCTGTTCCTCGTTACAGTCTCCCAATGTCATGCAAAATCAGTCTCAATATGCATAGACAAGTGGTCTTTGAGTTTGACCGTCACCATGTTGACATTTTAAGGAATGAAAATTGGAATTGGACGACGCAATTCTTTGGATGACTTCTGGTAAGACATTGAAAACATCCATAGGTCTGCATGCAAATTTTCACCGCAGCTTCGACCTTTAACCCCCCTGAGCGAAGAACTGTGTCCTCTAGTCTTATAGTAACATCTCAACTGTAAATTCAGAAATGTTGGGCCCAAAAGCCATGCAATCCACAAGCTGCCATATTTTATGCACATCAAGCCAAAGCTCACAGATCATGCATGGGCCATGGAAAGTGAAATTTGACATGACATGCGCTAAATATCGCACCATAAGTTATGAATAACACTAGCTTGAAAATCCCAGCTCTGGGCTCATGACATGAGATTCGCCATTTCTAAATGGCAAATCTCACATGTCATGAGCCTAGGCCCTAGGGCTGGAATTTTCAAGTTAGGATAATACCAACATTGTCATTGAGCACAAAATTCCTGCATTTCCAGATGAGTTCATTAAACCCACATGCTCCAATATCGATAGTCAACTTGAAGGTGATTTTAAGTGATGACAAGAGTGCTTCATAAAACAGCAGTTGGTCAGAACTGCTGACCCATTTCAACTTAACACTCGACTAAAACACTCTACTCTGTCTGAAATTGCCTCTAAAACTCTACGTTCATCGGATTTACACTGACAAATTAGGCTTCTTATTAACTACGCCAGTCCCTATAAAATGAATACGGAAATATGTTTATTTACACGTCAAATTTCCCTCTTACGCCACCAAATACTGACTAAAATTGCTTTAGCTAGGTGCTCTACAAAACTACATTTTAAAACATGTTCCGAAGTCTGGGGACCATCCAATATTCGATTCGCCTATTGGTGGCGCTATAACACGAACAACTGCCGTCGATTTTGGCATCAGCAGCAGAAATATCCGAAGAAAAATTAGGTTTAGATCAATAGAGGGCGCCTTGCGAGTCTGGATTAGACTTGATCAAGTCATTCAATAGCCATTGGTTGATGATGCAGCCTCGTTGTGTGTTTGTTATTTTCTCTTTTACTGTGGGCGGTGGGGGTTTGTGTTTTGCATGTGCAAACATTTTTACGACAATTAGCGTTTCTGTTAATTATACGCTGTAGTCTTTTCTTTTCAAATTTACGACATCATATGCGGGGGGCCGGCGGTAGAAAACACCAATCGACCTCGTCTGTGGCGTTTGAGATGGTTTGTGTATACATGGAGGAAGGAACACTAACACATGTACTAGATAGGCATATAGCCAACAAGTCACATGTTTTTGACGGAAAAACAGCAGAACATAAATGTATGCCCTTTCTGATGGACAAACCTCAGTATTAAATAATGATTGTTGCAGTGAGTGCGGTTTGAAATTGCCCAAATTTACAACGATATCATATGAGAGGCGGTAGAAAACACAGATCGACCTGTGGCGTTTGAGAAGTTGTGTACACTAGATACAAAGTGCAACGAGTCACATTGGACGGAAACAGCTGAATATAAATGTCTGCCCTCTGATCGGCAAACCTCAGTAGTAATCAATGATTGTTGCAGTCACTACAGTATCGAATTTGCAAAATTACTAAGATATAATTTTTACGACAATTAGCGTTTCTGTTAATTATACGCTGTAGTCTTTTCTTTTCAAATTTACGACATCATATGCGGGGGGCCGGCGGTAGAAAACACCAATCGACCTCGTCTGTGGCGTTTGAGATGGTTTGTGTATACATGGAGGAAGGAACACTAACACATGTACTAGATAGGCATATAGCCAACAAGTCACATGTTTTTGACGGAAAAACAGCAGAACATAAATGTATGCCCTTTCTGATGGACAAACCTCAGTATTAAATAATGATTGTTGCAGTGAGTGCGGTTTGAAATTGCCCAAATTTACAACGATATCATATGAGAGGCGGTAGAAAACACAGATCGACCTGTGGCGTTTGAGAAGTTGTGTACACTAGATACAAAGTGCAACGAGTCACATTGGACGGAAACAGCTGAATATAAATGTCTGCCCTCTGATCGGCAAACCTCAGTAGTAATCAATGATTGTTGCAGTCACTACAGTATCGAATTTGCAAAATTACTAAGATATAATAGGGGTGACGGTCGAAAACCATACATCGTACCTACCTGATGCGCTCGGCCGTTGAGGGCGATGTGTAATAAATGGCACATTTATTAAAAGCGCCTTGTGTAGCGGGTTTGGATAAATTGAAATAGCCACTAAATCTGCAACTTATTTCAACATTTCCTGTCAGAGTGATCATCGCACATGCCGTTTAATGAAAACCAGTCATTTTTATATATTTTGTTTCATTTAAACATGGTGGCAAACTCCGAATTTTGCGAATCGACCTGTAGCGTTTGAGATGGTACTTTCTTGAGTGGCGTTTCCAGTGTCTAATCTCGTCGTATTTCAGGAAAAACTATCTATGAACTGATCAACAACTACATTGCAACAGAGCACAAATTTCCCAGACTGTCATGGCTTTATTGACAAAAATATCAATGACGAGGTTTCGATAAGTGTCCATTATAAATCGACCTGTGGCGTTTGAGATGGTTTCTGTACATGTCACATAGTGCAGAGAATATTGTTTTCGATTTAAAAAATAGCCGATTAATTTCTGCCTTCTGATGGAGGAACCTCAGTATGAATCAATTATTGTTGCAATATCCCCATCAACCATGCTCAACCCTTCATACGGGGCATGGAGAAAGGAACAAGCCCATCAACCATACACGGTTCTCCTATATCCCTATTAACCAAGCTCAACCCTTCATATGGGGTGAAACCCATCAACAGTTCTGCTTATCTTCATCAACCACGCCCAGGCATGCCAGGGTGATAAGGCCCATCCCATCAACCATAAACGATAAGGCTTCATCAAATTGGCATGAATATTCAACAGGGCACAAGTACGCAATCTGCCATGCAGATATCAATATACATATCCTTTGAAAGTCTGCTTTTTCGTAATGAGCAAATAAGGCATCGAAAGGATATGATCTAAGGCAATATGAAAAAGTAATATCCTTTTACAGAAGAAAAATAACGAGTAGCTTATATAGCACCTACGCTACCTTCTAATTATGGAGGAATAACTTTTCTAGTCAAACGCAATGCTTACATTTTAACAAGAAGCTAAAAACGACTGCTGTGAAGACTAACTGCCGCAATCATTTATCGGAGCTTCATACGTCCGTCCCTATCCTACTGCGTTTGAGAAATCGAAACGTTACATACACAGCCCCACTTGGACTTGGAATTAAATGTGCAAATGTCTCTTCAAATTTAAAGTTCAAGACTTCAGATCCTGCAAGCACTCACGACAAGCGATCGGATGAGTCAACATGCCTAAGGTTATATCTCGCAGTATTGTTGTGTCTGACAACAGAGAAAAGGAGGAATATGAGAAGGACAAACCGCTTCAAACTTACTTCTGCTTGTGTGGACAAATGGTTCTCATCATTGGTTTGTAATCATTCCCTCTTTTGTATTTTAAATTTTTAAATTATAATTCGTCAAACAATCCACAAGGGAAACTGACTAGATAAATTTGAATACATTTTTAAAGTGAACAAAGAAACTGCCAGGCATGGCAGGAGCGGGATTCGAACCTGCGACCTCCGGGTTACCGTACAGAGGTCGCAGGTTCGAATCCCGCTCCTGCTAGTTTCTTTGTTGATTTTGAAAATGTATTTAAATTGTTAAAGTAAATTTTGTAACGTTAATAATAGGCTCACACACACACATGATGCATCAGCCATCATTCAGTGTATCTATTGGGCGTGATGAGTGGATCGGCACATTATTTATAACAACTTAAAAATATAAGCACTTTCACGGTAATATGCGCCATCTTGCTTACGGGGCAAATTTACACGCGTTGTTGTGTACGCATCATCAATAGAAAACTTTGGCGCTTCCATGTCATCATGTGTTCATTCTAAAATGCGCTCGCGTCTAGCAACGAGGACCACAATGGAAATATACTGGTTGCAGCTTTTTTGTGTCATCCTCGACAACCCCTCGGTTTATGTGTTTTCAGTTTGTTTTTTCTTGATATTTAATAGAATTCTGATATTTATTGTTCTGACTTCTGTCTTTTAATTATCCGTGGAGATTGTCAAATTAAAACAAACCAACAAACGCGTGTTCTTTTTGCCTTGTGAACAAGATACCGTGAAAGTGCTTATTGCATGATAGCACAACGCGATCTCCCCATCCATTGTTCATGTACGTAGCCCAGGCATCGGTTGATCACGTCACGCAAACATTGGCCAATAGCTCAGGGCAGAGTTTGCGCCACCTGCCGATCGTGTAGGGAACTCATTCCTGAATAATCTACTGACATGACCGATGATGCATGTTCTTCACTACACGTGTTCGGTCGATCGCGAACCCATTCCTTCTTGATTCTATCACGCAACCTGTTCCGTTCTGTCTACCGCGTACTGATCGTACAACATTTGCCTTGCCAATGTTTGTGCAATCGACAGATGCTATGCCAATGATACATCGCATGACAGTGCAGCACGATCGTGTACATTGTAGATCCACCGATCACGCCCAACATATTTGTGTATTGACGACCATTGGCCCAAACCCCGTGATAGCTATGATTTTTGGATATATACATTGCAAGTTGCAGGTGGTACATGTGCATAGTTTCACTTTCCTGAGGTTTTAACGTTTGCAGATTGTGCCATAGAAAAGCTCCCCCTGAGAAAAACCGACAATGCGAGAGTGATAGACAGTGCCAAACATGTCCACAAGATGACATGTGACACGGATGAAACCATTCATCTCAGAAGGTAACTCCTAATCCTCAAAGCCATGAGGGGACCATCCTCGCAAATTCATTCAAAATATTCAGTGTTACATAAATTTGTATTTGTAACACATACATTGGTAACATTATTAGATTTTTGTATTCAAATTGTATTTGAAATGTTTAATGAATTTTATTGTCTTTGTTCTGTACAGACCGGGAGGCATTGAAAAGCAGTTTAGGAAAAAGTGTAAAAAGTAAGTAATAAGAGAAACGAGCATTCTAAGATAATATAAGATCATTCTTAGCATTATACAATAGTGTAACAAATGTCACAAATTGCACTCCAGTCTGGCTAGGACTGCACACGGGACCAAATCAACACAGATGCCATTAACCATTTTTGTTGCTGTGTTGTGCATTCTAGCTAAGATCATTACTAACACATGTACATTTGTTGGTGAAATTCTTGAAATCGTTGACGGCCTTCTGTTTCTATGACCACAGCCAAAAACTGCATCAAAGAAAAATCTGTTTTTGATTGGATCTTGGTGTTGTATTTTATTGGACGGCATAGCGTACACATTTGAAAAAAGAATTCTTGATGCCAGCTTAATCAAATTTTCACCACTAGATGCGGTTTGCTGCTGTTCTACCAACACAAAGAGAAGGATGCCACGGTAACGTTCCTCGTAGAAGGCGCTGTGTTTGAACCCGATAAGGGGCCCGTCAAAGAACCACTCGTCATCCAGAAAGTGACACCCAAAAAGGTGAGGATAGCTCCTTTGTTTCTAGTCAGTGTGGTCACTGTTGGTTTGTGTCATGGTTTGTCTAGTTGGTTCCATTGTTCCACAAAGCTAATGCCTTCACTCATTGGTGGGGGGGGGGGGGGGGGGGGGTGAGTTAGTCTCACCAATGGTGGGATAATTTCTTCAGTATCTGCTGGGTATGGGTGAAAGTCGGATCCTCCGGAATCCTCCAAAGTAAATGTTATTTTTTTCAATTAAATGGATTTAATGGCATTCCAATTAATACTAACTCTTAAAATAATCGATGGTTTCAAAATCGATGTTTTCAAACCATACCTTCACGAACAATGAGACAGTACAGGATCTGGGAAGGTCTATCTGTCCGACTAATAACGGTAGCATTACATCCGGAGGATCCGAGTTTTACCAATCGCCGTATCTGCTAAAGATTTATCCTCTATTTAGATCTGGACCCAGGAATACCGTAAGGGTGGTGGGGCTGGCAACCTAAAATGTGGCCAACCCCACTACCTCTGTTGTAACCCTTTACCTAGAGAGGCTTCTAGCTTTGTATTGGGCGACTTTCATGAAAAAAAATTGACAAACTTTGGTATAAATGCACGTTGCACAGTATGCCAGACAGCTGTGGCATATTAAAGCCCGTTAACTAGCAACTGACCTATTGAGTAGAACCGTGCGAACGCAGCTTGCGAAATATTGTCCAATCACATGAGTTTATATTTTTACGCAAAATCTGAGGTAGGGTTGTCTAAGGGACGTGGTTATCTCGCAAACAGCTATAGGTTAGTTATGCCTGACCCTGTGGCATATTTTAAATTACATGTGTTGTCATAGAGACTTTGCCTGCCACTACTACCATTTTTGTCTGCCAAGTCACATCTTCCCCCGTTGTTGGCTAATAATTGCAGGTGATGTTGACCAAGAAGACCAAGGAGATGGGCAAGTATGCCTCGGTGACCGTCTCCACCATCGACGAGGAGGAGGATGAGATCGAGGCGGTGAGTTGATCTCTAAGAGCTCGGCTATTCCCAAACGAGGTTGCTTGACGATTCATGCTGGATGTCTAGACTCTAGACTCTGACTCAAGTTTAAATCTGATATCAATGCTAGATTTCTGACTCTGATATTGAGAGCAGCAAGGTCTCTGACTAAAGTTATCACCCAGACACTCACATAACATAGTAACACTCTGTATTAAATGTGTTATTTTTTGTGGATTTTTTTCTCTCAAATAATTTAGCTATGTTCGTCTACACAAGTTACAAGAAATTCCATAAAACAAGAGTGGCTTTAAGCCTTGTAATGGGCGACTTACATAAACAAATGCCTTAATTGCCTAATTAGACTGATAAGTCACATTAACCCTAACAGTCCTGAATCCTCCAATTTCAAAATCATTTTTCCCACACCCTAGAGAGTTTTTTTTTCTTCAACATTACAGCTCTGGAGTTTTTTTAAAAAGGCCCAGATGGGAACGTCCGGCGAAATCAGATAACCGTTATTTGTTTAAAATTTAAATAAAATTGCATTTTGAATAACTGTATTTTGGATCTAGACGTTAACGCTTTTGCAAAAAAGAAAGTTTTGTTGTAGTTTGTTGTTCTTTTATTTTAAAAGAAATTTTCTAATTCTCACCTTTTCCCGCACAAAATGAACAAGTTTTATTAAAATCATTGTCTTTAAATACAGCTACGACGGCACAATCATGCATTTCGCCATCTCACTTTTAAATAAGCTTACTTTTTGTAGTATTGTTTTCATGAATGGTACAAAGAAAAAAACAAAAACGACCGACCCTTTCTCCTGATTTTTCCCATTCAAACCCTAGCATGGTTGCCTGCAGGTCAGGCTGTGTTGTTGGTTTCGATGATCTCGTCTTGTTCTTGTTTATTATTTGAAGATATTTACTCTTTCCATTGCAGCGAGAAATCGCCGACTCCTATGCCAGCAACGCCCGAGTCATCGAGAAGCAACTGGAGAGGAAAGGCATGGCCAAGAGAAAAACAGATGAGGTAGGATTATGAAAAAACACTGTCTTCATTCCAGCAGCCGGGCTATTCAGTCACAGATCAAATTAAAACAGTTGTCATCAACAAAAGTTTTGCCATAAAGAAGGCTTGAGCTTCGCACGACTTTTTAGACAGTGTTTACTGCTGTCTGTTAGACTATGCTATTCCCAGTAAAGCATTCTGTCCTTGATATACCATTCAATCCTGTTAGATTTCACCAATGAGTATTCACATCTTCACTGCGATGACTTAAGCCGTAAGCTTGCTGAATCCAACAATATCTACCAGTGCGAAATTTATGTTGGAGCAGCTAACAAAAAATGTTTTTGCTGGAGTTGTTGCATTCTGTCGATGCAGATTTTCAGAGTTTACTCATTAGGTTGTGTTGGATTCAGCCGTTTACAGTTATCTTAGACCGCGTTCCCACTCGAATTGGGGAAAGGTGGATCAAGATCCGGCATTTTGGTGGGACCGTTGTCTAACCGCAACGAAACCGCAAGTCGCGTTCCCACTTATGCTTGATCCACCTTTTCGAACGAAAGGTCACTGAGTTCGGTATTACGCATGCGCTTGCTTGCTGAGCGCGCGCTCTGTGGCAGCATTGCATGCTGGGACGGGTCAAATACATGTGCGATGTTTTGATGTTCGAAGTTTCAACATGGAGGAAGAAATCCTGGTCGTCTTGTTGTTGGTGGTCGCCATCTTCGTCTTGGAGCAGTACAAACTACAAACTTTTTTAACGTAATATTATAAGTACTAGCTCGAATCGGATCGTAAAACGTATTTTCTTCAAACTTTGCTACGGTTGTTGTTCTATGACACGCTGCAGGCTATACACTAACACGGAATTATTTATGGATGGATAAATAAGTAAAATTACACGAATGAAAAAGGTTTAGAAGCGGACGACTTTCCAGTACGGAACGAAAGGAATACACATGTACAAATGTACGCTGAATGGATGCATGCACGCTTGCATCGCGCACGCGTGGTGAGACATTTTGTATACAGCCCGTAGTTCAGTAGTTGTTTATTGTGCATGTCGTGCACGCGGGAAATGTTCACATGAGCTACACGCCTAAACGTATTCCTTCGTTCATCAGACCGCAAACTTTTCGCGCCACTCGTGCACCAGCCGGATGTTGACAGGTAAAATTGCCGGATCAGATCCACCTTTTGCGTTCCCACTTGATCGTGATCCACCAATTGCAGGATCTGATCCACCAATTGGGGGATCTGTATCCTGGTCTTTAGATGGATCAAGAAAGGTGGATCAGATCCTGATCCACCTTATAACGGTTAGCGTTCCCACTTACACAATTGCAGGATCTGATCCACCAATTGGGGGATCTGATCCGGCAATTTGGCAAAAGGTGGATCAGATCCGGCAATTGGTGGATCTAGTGGGAACGGGGTCTTAGTGACCGTACAAGTGGTTGTTTATCCACCTGGGGGCGGCCAACCGTGACTTTTAATTAGTGTAGAGTGAAAGGAACACTCCATTAGTTCTTGTTCATCCTACCCCACCCTACTGGCCATCCTGCTGGCCACCCTCATCCCCAATCCAAATCCTGAATACATCCTTACTAACAAGGTTTCATCTTTAGTTAGTCCATTCTGAAGGCAGTTGTTTGTCCGGTTTCACAGGCACTCAGAGAGGAGTTTGCGAAGAAGGCCAGAACGAAAGGAACTTTGATCGACAAGGACAAGTGATTGCCCACAAATGTTTGCTCAGTGATGGCTGTACGGGGCACTTTGCTGAAGGTGAAACTGCCCTACAAGGAACAGGAGTTGGACAGTGGATAGCCTCGATAAACGAAGGACTCAAACATCAAGCACTCAAACATCAAGCACATGCACTTGTTTTGGACAGAGCAAAGTGGATTGTTGGCAAAATAAAAACACCTCCTAAAGTTCTTGTGATATTGCCTGTCTCTTCTATACCACCAGAGGGCGCTAGATTACACTTGGCATCAGACAATATTTTTAGTGACGGTCAGTACTCCAAGAAGTTCCAGAACTATGAACTTTGCTCCATGAATTGTAATTATGTATAGAGCTGTAAAAACTTTGTGAATAATTTTGTTTTTAACTTCAACAGTTTTGTCAGCCTCCGTGGCAATCTGGGTCAAGTCTCCAGAGAGCTTATACTGATCTCTAATGAGGTGTGCCCTCCCACTGGTGGCACCAGTCTATCGTGCCAATTTCATTGACCTGCTAACGACACAAATTTGCTGAAAAGAGAAAAAGTTTGAAGGAGCAAAAATCGGTAACCAGCCCAAACTGCATGTGATGTATAATGCTAACGACCAGGGGCCAATTTCATAGAGCTGTTAAGCACAACAATTTGCTTAGCATGAAAATGTCTTGCTTAGTAAAAACAGGTTACCAGCAAAAAG
Organism: Hippasteria phrygiana; assembly: GCA_037893225.1. Taxonomy (NCBI): domain Eukaryota; kingdom Metazoa; phylum Echinodermata; class Asteroidea; order Valvatida; family Goniasteridae; genus Hippasteria; species Hippasteria phrygiana. The sequence continues at coordinate 150,547 of JAZGUH010000793.1, read as the reverse complement.
TCCATGTAATTTTCATGCTAAGCAAACAACAGCTGAATGCCAGTCAAAAGCAATATTCCACACATGGAAATCTGGTTTGTAATCCAGTTTTTATCAAGGAAGCATTTGCGTGCTTAACAGGTTTATGAAATTGGCCCCTGTTCTCAGCAATTTGGTTTTCCTTAGCAGGGAAATTGGTTAAAGCAGTGTTTTGTGCTTAGCATGAAATTAGACCGCATTTCAGAAATGCCCACAGAATTTTGTTCAAGGACGACCAAGTAGAAACTGCATTGAAAATATCCACTTACATGTAGTTCTATGGGTGGCTGGGTGATTATCCTAAAAATATGTTGCCTTGTGGGTTTACTAAATGAATTTCCAGTATATCACAATTAGCTTCACAAAAAAAGTGTTTCCTTCCAATACACGTGTTTTGAGTCTCTGTCTGATCAAGTAAAATTCGGTTTGCATCATTACTATGTTCAGTGTTGTGGCCTAGCGGTCAAGCCTACTGCAACCGAGTCATCATAAAGTGGGTTCAAATCCGGCCTGGTCTGTTATAGCATGTGTGTCCCCGAGCAAGACCATTTACCAAAATTGCTTCTCTCCGACCAGGAGTAGAAATAAGGGAACAAAGAGAGAGTTTGGGAATAACCTACGATGGACTGGGCAAAGTATTTTGATATACATGTAAACACCGGCCCGATAAGCCGCATTGGCTCGGGACAGATTTTACTTGTAATTATTACTAGCAATAAAAGGAGCAACAAACCAATCCTTTGTTTTTGCATTAAGCTTTTGTTTTCCATCAATTTTAATAGAGTTCAATAAATGCTTTGTTGTTTTTATCACAGACTGTACACTGCCAATATGGCGTAGCGGCATTTAAAACTTTCTACAATTGCTGAAGTTGATATCTTTATATATATATATATACACGCACACAAATATACAAGATCCCAACATTTTAAATACACACAAACAATTCGTCCAGTTTACAAAACGACTACATTGTATACAAACAAACTGGAATATTCCAAAGTATTCTGTAGTGTCTACATGACTTCTTATTTCAACTTTTAGTCCCATAAGGACCTGAAATTGATCGCTTTCTTTCAAACATGATTTTCAAACAAATTATACGTATAACCGCGAGTTCTGTGTAATTCTAGGCCACACAAGCCTGTATTTTCTGGACCGGAAAACCTTAAAAACAAATGCTTATAGAACAGGTAAAATATCTATACAGTTTCTTTTTAAAATATGCATAGTGAGGAAGCACTTTGTGTACACAAAGTACGAGTTGACCAAAAAAATGAATTATAATTTTAAAATTTGCCATTTGGCATTCCAGAAAAATATATCCAGTGACGGTTGGTCTACAGAAATACAATAAAGATTGCTACAAATTCATTACTGAGAAATTCCTGAAAGAAAAAGTGTGCCCGAGCCTTTCATTAAAACCCAGAATATGGCCACTTTTGTTATTGAAATTTAAAGGAATTTTAAACCCAACTTTTGTTTTTGTCTTTAAACTGTGTCCATTGTACATACATCCTGGTAGCATGTACTAATTTAAAGAATACACCTATATGTTTCAGCCATTCATTTCTTAAGCAAGTTTTGCAAAAAAATATTTCATTTTTTTTACTTTTTATATATAATTTGCCATCTTGAATGCCAATTTTGTTTTTATGTGTACTTTTTGGACAAATTATCACCAACAAGTACTCCATAAGCCAGTTCGGTATCTCAAAGGTTATTGTTGACGTAATGTTACGCGAACGCCCATTCTGATTGAATTTAACACGTGTGTTAGGTCACGCGGGTCATTCGGGATAAAATGTCATTGTGCAACATGCGCAGTTGAAATACCGAACTGGCTTATTGTGAGTTATTTACAGTTTCTGATCTTGCCTAATTTCAGAGTTCTTAATTCAGTAGCCATTTACATGGCCAAGATAAGATTGAGCATACTGGCAGTGAGATGTCATAAGTACGTAAGCCAATATCCCCTGAGAAGTAACGACGTGAAACTGTGCTTACCCAGTGTGGACATTGTTGGGTCTAACATGCATAGTTCGCTTTGGTTGTAGATAGTATTTTGAGGGTTATTTTACTTTAATAGTACGCAGGGCTGAAGCAATCCACTGTCGTTATTCGGTGCATTTGAAAAATGTATTTTTAGGTGTTTTTTTGCGAAGACAAGCAACAATTGACACGATCCCTACATGAATGCAACCTGGTGAACACGGTATGACATCATTGCGTCGTAGGTTTACTCCAATAGGGGCGATTCACAATACAATGGGCCACCAAACAGGTGCATAGGGGGGCCATTTTCAAACTGTGAGGTCAACTTGTTACCCAAACTACCTCACTGATCCAAGAGTATTTCTCAGGACACGTCAGGATAGTAATACTGAAAAGTATTCTGAAACGTAAATAATCACACGTCGAAAATGTCAAACTACTCAAAACTTCACTTGCATCTTAGTACCTGTTTTGGTCACTTTAAAATGACAAACGTGTCGACATTTTCAAATGCAGAGTGCGAAAAATGGCCTCTCTGTGATTAACTCTTGGTGGCGCCCTTTATTGCGAATTGCCCCTATCGATATTATACAACTCGGTATTGGGCAGCTTTTTAAACGGGATTCACATTTAACACTGAGCCCTACTCAACTGTCTACTCTGTACATTTCAGTCTTTTGTAAAAAAGCCTCCTGTAAATCTACATATGCATAGTTAACAATGGCAGACGTGTTTCGATATTCACCCACAACATTTGCATTTATACATAAATTTGCATAATTAAAACACTGATAGACCAACACGGCCAGACTGATTTACATACAATAAATTGAAAAATATTAGGTGAAAGTATGATAAAAAAAATCATGCAAAAATAGCTAACTGTGGAGGCAGCTATACGTGATTTTCTTCACGAATGGTTAAAAATGGTCAAATAAATACTTCTGTCAAACCATAAATTTTCGCTTAAGCACCCCCCCCCCCCGAATCTCAACAATACTAATCATTAACCTAAAATGGCAATTACAGTTTAAAGTTGGTCAAATTGCAATACCTTATGGAGCAGTACTTTGACAATATACCAATAAAGTAGTACGTGTACAGGAAATTTGCATAAGGATATTCTAATACAGAGGGCAGAACTTCACGAAGACCAGCAGCGAAGTATTTTATAAATAGAACATCTTTCCTATAACGTGGAGAATTACAGTTTATTTACATTCAGCAAGTTCAATTATATGTATCGGACAATTACAACGTGATACGTCTTAAATAAGCATACCTACACCTTAATACTGACCAATCACAGAGTGACAAGAAAAAGTTTGAACGACCTTTGGCCTTCGTGGAGCTGCCAAGCACAAAAATATAGACGAATGGGTTTGAAAGCGAGGATATCAGTGCTAAATAAACAACTATTCTGAACGCGCGCTGCGCTGCCATTTATGGTATGATTCATTCATGCATGAATGAATGTGTTGAATAGCACTGTCTTTCTTTAGCACTGAGAGCCTCGCTTTCAACCAAAAAGTGCGCAGACAGGGGTTAATGTGAAATTTGTCTGTTGATTAGCAAATTTATGCACTGAGCAAATCTTTGCTGAGAACCAGTCAGAGGCAATACAGATCACACACAATTTCGGCCGGTAACCTATCTTCGCTGAGCAGATTTGTTTTGTGCCTAGCAAAATTGTTCCCAGATCTCCTGGAAACGAGGCCTGCTTTGTTTCCATGGCGACAATAACAAGCAACTCTTTCCACTGAGCACCTTTCTTTTCTATCAAGACAAATGTTTGGATTTTCCACCAGGACTTTTTGTGAATGACCCACCTCTCCTCAAATTCCCAACCAGTGGAATCATTCCAACTAATCAAGTGCATTATGGGATTCCAAGGCTGTGTCCAAATTACTTGGCTACGACTAGATGTTACACACATGTCTATGGTAGTGGCCGCAGCCAAGTCATTCGGACACGGCCCAACATTTTTAATCTAATACCGCCACGCACTGCAGGAGCACATCTGTACAAAGATATGGATGCAAATTTCAGAATATTTTGCTATAAGCTCCTTTCAGTGTTCAGCCGATCAACAGCGGTAACACTGGCTTACACCATGACGCTAAATTCATCAAAATTGATTATGACACCTGACCATTATTGCCTAATTCCGTGCTTATGGCCTTGCAATTCTGCACTAACCTAGAAGCACAGAATCCTCAGTTACAGAATGTACGCATGCACACAAGGCCGCAATTCTTTGCTAACCCGTGAAATACGCAAGTTGTTAACACAAAATCTTATGCTGTAATGATTCTTCGCTAACGGTGAGCATACCCATGAAATTGAGCCCTGATAAACATATCGACTCACTAGATCCCATCGTTGATGGACAATGTCATTGCAAAACTCTTTCCAATAAATTAAAAAAAAGAAAAGAAAAAAAAGAAGTATCAGTACCCTGTTGTGATGTTCATTCTTATACTGAACAGGAATGATTTCTCAAGACGCGCTTGAAAGAGAAGAAAATAAAGCACTCTCAGGTTTTAAGGTGTGTATGAACCACAGACCAGGGGGGGCCAATTGCACAGAGCTTGTAAGCACAAAACATTTTGTTAACCACAGAAAATGTTTGTTTAGCCGGTTACCAGACAATATGCCATGCAATTTGTATCACTTGTAACTGGTTCCCAGCTTAGCACACAAATTTGCTAAGTGCTTATCAACTCCAAGAGATTGGACACCTTGGCGGGAAAAAGATCCACGCTGGGTAACAAACTGTTATTACCCATCCATGTGTTAGCGTGAGCGGGACTCGAACCTTGGCCGTACGGATAGATGGCAAGAGCAGTACCACATGATCAGGTTGGGCACGTTGAGCCTGATCCACACGTTGACCTGAAGTCGGGTCGCAGCAAAGCAAGGTCACTGACCTCACTGGCTTCCCCAGAGTGGGAGAGGGATCGGGACGTCGCGGGTCACCCATCACGTCGTCGGCTTGGGCCGCCCGCTGCCTTGTGGCTTGATGGCCTTGGAGAGCTGCCACATGGACTCCTCATCCAAGAAGTCGATGAAATCGTTGAAGAACGCCAGGATCTTGGGGGACTTTCTCAGGTTCGTATAGTGACTGTGAAGACAAACGACAAAAAGTGTTAGCTACACAATTGCAGAAAGCAGTATTAAACATAAATACAAGTGATGTTTGCCTTTTCCCAACGTAGTGATTGTAACTGATTTAATCCCTGATGCAAATTTCATCTTTAAACTGACTACACAGCACCTGCTGCTACATTGGACTCGAATTGTGTACACTAACACAGAGTTGGAGTCGAGTCCCTGCAAGTCCTTTCACAAGTCCTTTCGCAAGCCCAGTCAGAAGTCCTTTCATAAAGCCGGTCACAAGTAACTGGATGAACAATGACAAAGGAATGCCTTTGTCAAAGCTCATTTGAATAGCTTGTGATTGGAATTAGGACTGGAGGGCTTGTGATGGACTTGCAGGGACTTGTGATGGACTCGACTACATCCCTGCACTAACAGTTTCAGACAAGACAAAATCTGCAACACTTTTTGGAAGGAGGGGGTTTGATCTCCCCAACTCCCTTAAAAAAAATTCCTGGATCTGCCCCTGGTATGCGACACACGTCAGGGCTCCTAAAATCCTAGCATCTGCCCTGAGTGTTCTGTAAAACACAGGGCTGTGACTCACTTCTGCTTGAATCTCCTCATGCTGTCCAGAATGTTGAAGAACTGCCAGCACTTGGTGAAGTTGATGTGATCGGAGTCCGGGAGCAAGTCCGGGTTGCCGATGTGGACAAACGTGATGTCCTGCAGGATCAGACCGCTGAGGAATAAATGCAGATCACACACAAATCAAAACTGATATCAAGATCAATCCATCACATCAAAATCAATCCATGAGATCAATCTATCAAATAAGTCAATCAAAATCAATTCATCACTTTAATCTATTAAATCAATATTAAAATTAATTTCACTAGAAACAAAGACTTTCAAGTGGGTTTGTCATAAAAAAAAAAAAAAGAACTTATCTTTTTTGTTAGCGTGATGCCATTCCAACACTAACCACGTCGCAATTGGAAATTGTAAAATGCAAGACTTGTTTTCAAAAATATGCACTACAAAAGGCTACATTTATTACCATGTCACTCCCAAGCGCTTTAAATTACTTTTGGGTAAAAACGAGAAAAAAAGGTAGCATGGAGTGCCAATAATACTACAAGGGCAAATATTAACCCTCCTGTTCTCAAGGCCAAAATGGAGCCAGCTACCCTATATATATCAAAACCTATCAAGTGACAGGTTGAAACACACACAAACTGTGAGAGTTTTTGATAGGCTGTGATAGTTATAATTATAGGAGGGTTAATTAATATGCACACCATTAACAGGGTAGAAAGTACATAGAGAAATGGTGTACAATACGGTTCCACTTCAGTTTAATGCAAAGTTCAAAACACTAAAAGAAACACACATACAGCCCGACAGAGAGACAGACAGAGAGACAGACAGTACTCACAGGTAAGGTATGCATGGAGGTTCAGCCTCGGCCAAGGCTGCTCTGTACGTCCTAAACGATGACGAACTATCAATCAATTGGCAGTACTCTTTCAAACCCTACCATCAAAAAGAGAAGGAGAAATAGTATTATTAAGTAGGTCTGCAAATTATGATCGTGTTGGGGTCAATGCATACAAAACATTTGCAAATCTTGATATTTTAATCAATTACTCAATTACTCCTAAAATATTTTTCTAACTGTAAAAATATTTTGGAAATAGGAGAGGTGGTGTTACAACCGGATGTCAAGTTCTCATTCTTCAATCCTTTAAAAAAAAAAGAAGTAAAAATTGAGGTATAACATGTGGATCAAAGATTTCTTAGATTTACCTCAACAGTCTGTCGTTGCCATTCCAGTCGCCTGACAGGAGCAGAGTCCAGCGCCGACAGGATGGCCAGATATGAGTTGAAGTTGTTCAGTTTCCTCAGATGCTGTCGAAGAAGCAGAGAAATTGTTCGGCTCGTGAGCAGGTAACCAATCTTCAGGAATAACTCTCAAATTTGGTAATAGTAATATTACTGTGTTGACAGGACTGCCAATCTTGCTGCAGCATTGACCTACTTCCATAAATATTTAGTAGCCAGTTTAAAACTCTTGAATCCGGAAGACGGTCATAGCCGCAGTTTGAAAAACGACCACCTGGCCGGTTGACATCTATGATAGGCGCATACCTGTGCACACTCAATCCATTCATGTTTCAATTATTGTTCTTGAATCAGAGTGTAATGAATAGATGGAACTTTGTCAACAAAGCTTCATTCCGATGAGGGGGGGGGGGGGGGGGGCTCCAAGGACCACTCTATTCAATGTGGTGCCTATTGCCTATTGCTAGAAGATAAATGTATTATCCCTCATACACTGATGTGATCGATCACCTATTATTCAATAGGAACACAATATAAGAAAGTGAAAGGCAAACGGTCTGGTCTAACGAGTTTCCGATCCCGATAGGAAGTACCTGTACCACAAACAAACACAAATAGAAACGCGGATCATCCCAAATAGTTGCCACTCTAACGCGAAGCGAAACATTCAACTAAATATTCACGAAGGCGTGTGTGGCACTGATCATCTGAAAACTTCCGATGACAGGAAGTCGTTAATTGAAAGTTGGCTTTCGCAAATTTCTTGAAATATTTAAACAGTTATTAAAACACAGAAAAAAACAAAAACAAAACACAGAAATGTATGCATACAGTATTAGTCATTTGTAAATTTTCTGGCGACAGGAAAGCATGTGATGAACCAAAGTCGTCAAAAAAACACTGGCAGAAACAGGATTTGAACCTCAGTTAGTAGAGCACCGGTACGGTATTCCAGAGGTTGCAGGTTCAATTCCCACTCCTGCCAGTTTTCTTTGTTCACTTTGAAAATTCATTCAAATTAATACCTAGTCAGTTTCCCTTTTGGTTTTGCTTGATGATAAAATGAAAATAGACATATATTGTTTTACTTAATTTTAAGACGCTGATGGCAGCAGCCATATTTTTGTGTGCAAGTTCTGAGCATGTGCGCGTCGTTCTGCGCATGCGCACGACTGGTGAGAACAATGGAAAGGGATCACTATGTCTGCTGCCACCAGTGTCCCTAAAGTCTCTCATTATTCCATTATCGCCCACTCACCACTAACCAAAAGAAGCAAAATGAAAGTCAGTCCTTAAAAGAATACATAACAGATATTTGTTATTCTTCCGAAGACAGGAAGCGCAAAATGAAACTCAGGAACTAATAAATCATTAAAGAGACGCAAAAGGAAATATAATGGCTTTTTGTAGATTACTAATGATCCTGACGTCGACAGGAAATATAAAAATGAAAGACATTTCTTAAAAAAGACATCTATAAAAGGCCGGCTCGACATCGGTTATGAAGCAGTCGGCCAAATTCAACACAGCAGGATTTAAAGACCTTTCTGCTAGTTAAAGGCACAAGCATGTCAATTATTTGTGCGCGTCATTTAAATTCACGGGACATTTGCGCAAACAACGTACAGGGTTTCTTCATGTGGAAAATTAACAGCGGGGGACAAAGTTTCCGATCTGCAGCTATATTAGTTGAAGCTGCATTGCAGACATTGACGAAACCATTCAGCCAATAGAAACATTCTTTATATGCTCTGAGGAGAATGTTGGCCAATCAAAGTAAGTCTTGTAAGAACTGAGCAGCTACAATTAGACATAATTATTTCATCAAACCAACTACAAGGGAAACCGACAAGGTAATTAAAATAAATTTTCAAAGTAAACAAAGAAAACTGGCAGGGGCTGGATTCGAACCTGCGACCTCCGGAATACCGTACCGGTTGCTCGACCAACTGAGCTATCTTGCCCCTATGTTGGCGGCCTCCCAAATTGTTATTGTATTTGATAATTATACACATTTTCGTTTGGGAAAAAAATTACGTTGGTTTCTTGGCAATTACCAGGAAATTACTGAATGAGCTCATGCGAGCAGCGCCCTCAAGCAAAGCGATAATGCTGCTGACGTCGCGCTGTTATTTACTAATCCATCAAGTGTCAGAAGAAACATACCACATAGGTAGATTGAGGATGAGGGGTGGTGAAATGAACGAGTAGAAGTAAAGAAAACCCTAAGAAAAAACTAAGACTGTGTTGGCGTATTTTGGTATATTACAGAATGTATTTCACCCTCACCTTCATGACCTTGATAAACTTGGTGACCAGCTTCTCCCGATCTTGCGGTCTGTTTTCTTGAAGAATTAGTGAGCGGGCCCTGCAAGACAAGAAGATACATTTCCAATCCATTTAAAAAAAAAAAAAAAAACCAAAAAAAAATTGCAACATTTTAACCTTTTCTGGTTAAAGTGCACATCCCATATGCTGAAAATTTGGAAATTTTCACAGAGACATCACACAACTCGGGTAATTACGTGATTAAGTTGAAATCCGTATCTTGTTCTGAAGTTTTGAGCATGAACAAAACGTGGGCATGAGCAGGATTTGGACCTGTGACTTCTGGAACATCATACCAGCACTTCACCATCCGAACCGACTCTAAACATATGTCAGCGGTCTCCCCATTTGTCAGTTTCTTAGTTTGGGGGGGGGGGGGGGGGGGGGGGCACTAGTCAGTAGTCAAACCCATAGCCAGGGATCTCAGTCCTTTTTTAAACAATACAAACTGGGAATTGGCAGTGTGGGTACACTAACTTCCTACATGATTTTTCCTACATGTAACCTGAATCCTTCAATAATCCTCTGATTCCAAAATCCTCCAATGTTTGTTATTGGGGACCACTGCCTGAATCCTGCAAAATCCTCCAGTGGGTTTCGGATAAACACCTCAGTAACCTCAATCCTCCAAAATCATCCTGCACCAGATTGGGCCTGATGACCTGGATCCTCCATTTTCCTCCAGAGGCAAAAATCCTCTGATGCCCTCAATCCTGCAAAATCCTCTGATGCTTCAACTTCCAAAGACCCCTCAGTCCTCCAAATTCCTCCATTTGGCAAAGAGGATTTTTGAGGATTAAGGAAGGCTAGGGTTAAGGGTACAACTTCTTTTATCATTTTTACTACAGATCTCATTATCAATGAATAATCAACAACAATATCCAAATTCCTATCTTACCAGTAAGACATTTTATTGAAGTGTTCGGTGAAGATGGTTAGGTTGGGACTGAGCGCTTCCGACTGCTCCTTGGCCCACAGCAAGACCTCAGGAATCTCGATCTTTTGAAATAACTCAGAGTCTAGGATGGTCATCTGCTCCGCTAGCTCAACGCTGCTGAAATCTAGTAGAGTTGCCTTCCTGTGGACGTACAAGAAAAATCCAGGTCAAATACCCAAAACATATTTCATTTGACAATCTGAAAACCGGTAAATTTTAAAAGGTAGTATACACCATTTGCAAACATAAAAATAAATAAATACTGAATTAATATGAAATATCGCACTAGACTGTAATTAGACAGCAGTCTCAAGCAGCCTGTGAAATCATGGCACCTATCTGGTGTGCTGTCGTTTTCAAGAAAAGTGGAAATTGGTATCGTTTTCCAACGATTGTCGGCCGACAATCGTTAGAAATAGTCTGGTAGTTCCCCGACCTGATAATTCCCTGACTTGTTTTGTCTAAAGTAGGGTCAGGGAACCAGACTACCAGAACAGAATATTTTTCTCTCTATTTTCCCAGAATCTATTGCGCACAAAACTTTAAACAGGTAAGTGTTACAGTATTTGCTAGCATGCTATAAAATACTAACCCCCAAATCTATTTCTGAAAATTGCAGTTAAAGCAACGTTGTCTACTTTAAAGGTAAAAAGCATATACACTATATATCTGTCTTTGTTAAGCAAAACTTTTGCTCAAAAACATTGCCTGTTTCATCGGGATGAACATACATGACAGAGACTCCCAGCCCGGCCAGCGGGAGTTTGATGCTGAGTTGCAAGGCTAGTTTGTTGTCTTCAATCTTGGCTAGCACCTTGTCCCGTAGGATCTTGGCCAGCATCAGCTCACCGTCGCACAGGAGTTGAAAGACAAGCTCCATCAACATCTTCAAGATGTCATCCTCCACTTGACCTCTGGTAAAAAAAACAAAAACACAATGACACACCCATCCATTAATCTATTAATTATTTAATTATTTAATTATTTAATTATTTAATTATTTAATCAATCAATCAATCAATCAATCAAAAATCTATAATCCATCTAATTATAATTAATCCATGAAAACAATCATCAATCATTCCATCAAATCATCCATCAAATTAATCCAGAATTCATCAGATCAATCCATCAAAATCAATCCATCAAAATCAATCCATCAAAATCAATCCATCAAAATCAATCCATCAAAATCAATCCATCAAAATCAATCCACCAAAAAAATCATTCCACCAAAATCAATCCATCAAAATCTATCCATCAAAATCTATCCGGCATCAAAATCAATCCATCAAAATCAATCCATCAAATCTGTCAATCAAATGAAATCAACCAAATCAATCAACCAGTCAATCAATCAATCAATCAATCAATCAATCAATCAAATGGATGACTCAAACTGTGACGTGAAATATTTGAAACCCATAACTCACATTAAGTCTCCCGCTACTCTCAGAAGCAAGAAGAAAGCGTTGCGGTTGGCTCTCTTTGACTTCATGTCTGTTTTGTGACGATACCTCTTGTACCTACTCAGTAGCTTATCGAGGAGATCGTTGGAATCGATGAACATTCTATACGTCGTCAGAAAAGCTTCGTAATATACAAGATCTGAAGGAAAGGAGAATCATATAGAGAACTAACAACACAAAATAATGATTTCTGTCTTCCCTTGCAGTATTCTATTGTAAATAAAACTGTCACTGAATAATTATGTTACTAGAAAAAAATCATTATTTAACTCACACCATTAATTTAAAGAATGCAGAAATAGCCTTTCCCCACCGATGGGCTGAAAGGTAAATTTCGAGGTGAAAAAGCTTTAATAAAGGAAACAAACCATTTTCCCCAAAAAAAATCATTCTGAAAATTAAAAATAAAATAAAACAAATTAGAATTTGTGTAGATTACCAATAAATCTCAATTTCTCTTTTTTTACTGAAAGAAATGACTGCGAATTAAAATGTTTGTTTTACCTTTCCTATCTGCATCAGCTGCGTAGACAATTAAGGCATCCAAAGGTCCCCCTTTGATTTGATCCTTGCCATCCTAAGTAAAACGAGTTAATAGTGAAATGTCTGTCAAAAACAAAGACTTGAATTGAGACCTGCTTTTCAAATACCCGAGACTGGGTCAACACTTGACAAAAGGGATTTACTGACAACTCCCAAACTGGTCATACCAGCTGGTATCTCTACTCACCCCAGAGGCAATGACGAGTTGATTTGACGCATCAAGGAGTCCTAACGTCCCAAGGTCCTCCACGTTCTCACCCTCTGCCTTCTCTTTGTTCTCGTCAGAAGCTTTATGATTAGTGCTGTTCATCTGATTAATGTCCGTGCTGAAATGGCCACATGATACATTATTCACGAGACAGGTCAAGTCACTGACCTTCATTGGGTCAAATAAGACGCGGGTAATAATCACTTGTGTAGGGGGTTTATTACTTGACAGAAGTTTAAGTGACGGGACTGGAATGTGTGATCTGTGTTGATAGTGTGATTTGAGAGGAACTTCCTTTGCTGAAGCAGTAAATCGGATTACTGTAAAAGGAAACTGGTCATAAAGGGAAACTATAAACAGCCCTTATAAATATCAATAACTTTTTAACTTAGTAGTTTTTCATATGAATTAGAAAGAACATGCATTAATATGGACATTTTATGCAGGTGAAAATGTTGATAATTGCTATATATTTTCATAACAATAATCTATTCTTAATAAAGCATTTTACATTTAAAATCTCAAACCACTTTACAAAAAATCACGACAGTAAACCGATTAATTAATTCATTGATTAAGAGTAATACCTTTTAAAAAGAAATGTTTTAAGCTGTGATTTACAAATTCCATATTCATTTAATAATCCTCAATTAAACCGGAAGTCTGTTCCACAGATTAGGTGTATAAATGTAAAAAGCAGAACCATCATGCATTTTGCTAGGCACAGGACAAACTTTAGGAGGATTAAGCCTTAATCCATCACAACTTTTAGTGCGAATATTTCCATTGTATATGGTTTGTTTTAAGGAGCTGTTACTCAAAATCTGACGATTTCAAACTTATTTTGTTTGGGTTGGGTCATAACAGAGCGTTCCATTAATCCCCACCCCTTGAGGTATTAACCAATCACAGCCGTGATTACATGTTCAAAATCCGACAAAAGTCATGCATGTTGTGCGGGGATTAGATTATTGGATTAGATTAGCATACCTTCTGTTGGGGCACCTCAAGCTATGAAACCGATCCACAAAAGGGAATGTTTTAAACAAAAATCCCACATACACACTTGTAACAGCTCGTTGTCACAACTTACATGTTAGGTTCGTTGTCACCTTCAATCATGCTCTCCGATTTCTTTTTGAGGTTGTAGAGTGGCATGATGGGACGTTCCGGGTTGGTGTAGTGTCTCGTTCTCATGGGCTAAAATAAACAAAAAGTGCCGAAAAGAAAACCTCTGAGAGAATGTCCGACTTATTAATAGAAATTCAAATTTGGAAAGCATCACCGACAATGTGCTCAAGCTTGTACCGTCTTGCCTTTGAACTAATATGACTTAGCACTGTACATCTGGGAATGCAAACTGTTTGTAAAAAAGAGCTCTTGGACTTTACAGTCATTAACAAAGTCTGGCAAAAAAGGAGACCCACCCTTTTTATGAACTTCTTTACTGAGATCCTACTGGACTGTATTTTCAAGATGCTACTACCTTTTTCTACTGCCCAATAGTCCGTGCCGTGTTGCCGTCTTGTGACTGACTTATATCTGTTCAAGCATATATATAGTTCCTCCAGTGTGTAGTGTAAGTGTTAAATAAACCAAAATAAGCCAATTTGGTCGAGCTGCCCGGGTGGCTTAGTGGTAAAGTGTCTAATTTTGGATCACGTGCACCGAGTATTATTTTTTTTTTTGGGGGGGGGGGATGTTTTCATATTTCTCTTTTATTTACAAGTTAAAAACAGGTTAGAGTTAAGTAGAGTTAAAAATTGCTCTTTTTCCAATTTGTGATTTGGAGGGCTTTTTTTTTAGGAAAACAAATAATCTGAGGACCAGTCTTGCAGCTTCCATAGCAAAGTACACACAATTTCACAAGCCAATCAAAAGATAGCAAGAAGGCTACGGCTAAGGCTAGCTTTTTTCAAAGATGGCTTTCACTGACTGTGGAGTTCAATAAATTGATTCAAGACATGCTTTTGAATTTTGTATGGATTATTCTTGACAAAAGGCAAAAAATAGAGAAAAAAAAGAAGAAGGCATGCATGAAAGCAGCAAGTGGGTATATTGACCACTTTTTTAAAATTTTGCCTAACTTACAGGTGAAGCTGAAGCTGAACTCCTTCTCTTGATGGGCAGCGCTGGGGGCTCCACCCCCTCAGCAGAACTCTCCAACCGGTCGTCGATCTCGGCATAGCTGGCGCCCGACACCGGCCGGCGACCGTTCATCATCCCGTGGTTGTAGTACGACTCCAGAAAGAACTCTTCTCTGCTCTGCATGTACTGTCCGTTTTGGCTGGGGTAAAAGTTTTCCGACACAGAGATGTCGTTTGGTTGGTTGGTGTGTTGGTAGTACGTCATCTCAAACTGATCCTCAGAATACCCAGTGACGAGATCCAGATACGTATTGACTGTCACGAGGAATAAAGAAGAAACAACATTTCAAGCAAATTAACATCCAGCAACAATTTTCTCAGTTTTCACATTATAAGGCATTTCAGTTGCAACATTTACAGACCAAGTGATGCCACGTCCACACATACTTCATGGCACACATGTAGCTCTACACGTTTAAAGACCGATATTTCTGCACACATACATGTAGTTCAACTTGACCCATTTTCACTTAAAGCTTGAAGTGTTAATTAACATTTAAAAGCGTTCTACATTCTATCTGCCTTCTTCTTTAGGGGTCGAGGCTTTTAGCCTTGTATTGGGTGATTTCAATTTGCTTAAGTCTCAGAATGGGCGCATTTGCCAACTTTTGTATTCTTTTTTTGTTTGGCGTTTATATCATATAAAAGAAAATCTGTCGGGTTTGAACCCCTTCCCCCTACAAAAATTCCTGGATCTGCCCCTGGGATGGGTTAATCCTTCACTTACTGTGCTTAATCTGCTTGGGAGGTAGAGGTGGTGGTTCGTCTCCATACTGATCCCCATCATCGTGCCCACTGTGATAAGAGTCTCTATGCTCCGGGACCATCTCCGGACTAAACACCGCATCCTGAAGATTTTGACACCGATCTACCAATGCCTCGGCCTCGTTCGGATCAACGTTATCATACGTCGATAAGTGTCTCTCCAGTCGTGGCCGTTGCTTGGCCGGCAAGCATGGCGGGGTCCCCTCCGACCCGCTGTTGGACACCTTCTCAAAGTCTCTGTGCTCGGAGGACTCGGTGCTGGATCGCCGGCTGGATTGGATGGATAGCCGGGAGACGTCGGCTGGGTTAAGGGCATCTCCGGCTTCCCACTCCAGCCCTTGGATGCTGGGGGAGGAGAACTGACTGCTAAGCATGGACTCGGGACGGCTGTAGGAACTGCCGTTACTCAGGTTGGAGTGCTGGCTGGTGACGGAGGCGGAGCTGCCCGAGATAGAGCAATCCAGGAGAGAGTCCTGGGGGTAGGTCCCGTCGTCCGAGGCGTTGTCGTAGAGTGAGTTGCGCCGCTCGAAGCGACTGTGCCTCTTCGGGGGCAGTGGTGGGGGGTCTAAGTTGCTGCAGAAACAGGAATTTTTCATATCGTAAAAAATCACATTGATCGATCCAAGCCTCATGTAAAGTAACCGTACCAAGGTTCTACAGTCCTGAATCTCTCAAATCCCTGCAAAACATGGTTGTGCTTTTACACGGATTTAGGATGTCATGGGCTGATTTGAAACAATTGTTCCCCCTTTCTGATTTCATCTACAAAAAGTTAGCAAACTAATTCAAGATATATAAAGGGTTTAACTTCTAAAAACTTTCTGCAAGAATTACCTGTAAAAAACTTGATGATTTTATTGATTTCAGAATTTCTTCAAAGGAATTTAAATTATCCCCAAAGCAGAAGTAAACTGTATCTTTTAAAGAATCCTGTCAAACAGCCACTCAATCTTAATTTTTAACATTCCCAGATCCTTCCATCAGCTGGTTTTGGAGGGTTTGGATGGTTTTGCAGGATTGAGGAGAGTGGAGCCCAGCCGCTATCACCGTACACAGCGCTTGATGTCCAAAGAATGTGCCAATGGGTCACAGGTGAAAATCCCAGGGGGGGGGGGGGGGGGAGATATGCTCCTCCCTATTTGGTCGGGGGGGGGGGAGTGGTCCATAGAATTATCCCCCACAATTTTGTTTTTAATTAAAGAAAATTCAGCATATTTAAAAAATGATTATTACACTTATAAGAGTTGCGTGAGCTGTTCATAAAACCAACCTGTACATATAGTAAACTTTTTTTAAAAGTTTCCCCAAGGTCCTGATAATCCCACTCCAACACAACCCTCCAAGTCTGACATTTGCTTAGCCCATTAAGCAAAATCACTCTTCCAAATCGTGACAGCACGATATTCCCACATGTCGGCTTAGTTTCCTTTGTGATGCAACACACAATGTGGGCCGATACTAATGGTGAGAACAGACTGTTTGTGCCATGCATGCACACACACACAACATACGTGATTCTTGAACAAAAATAACGGGGCTAGATACACACACACACACACAGGTAACAATCCACAACATTTTTGTACCAAGCAGCGAATTCATTCCGGGTCACGTATTTATAACCTCAGTTGCAAAGGAATTTTGGTCGCAAATTTTCCTAAATGTACTAACAATCAAATCCTGTATTAAAGGTGGCCCAAACCCTGAGTAAAGTAATGACTGGGCTTCGTAGTCCTAAATCCATCAGAGTACTGCAAAATCGGGGCATGGATTTTGATAGCTTTGGACAGATTTGTTTTTGGGGGGGGGGGTTTTGATGGATTTAGGGTAGTTGAATAGTTGGGGTTATGGGTCAACTACAGTCACCCTTCTTGAATCATTTGTGATCGCTCAAAATCTGAAAGAGGATATCAACAATTTGATGTCAGACCAATTTTTGTTCTTGAAATATTTACTCCGTTTTTCATCTTTTAGTGGAAAACACAAACAGAAGATCTCGGGCATTAAGTCATGCAACAAGGCAGTCAGACCAAAACAAAATTTCTCAGAGAGGAAAAAAAAATACAAACAACTCAAGTCTTGCAAATGTTTTTGGTTTTCAATGGCATAGGGCAAGATAGCTCAGTTGGTAGAGTACCAGCTCGTTATTCCGGAGGTCACAGGTTCAAATCCAACTCCTGCCAGTTTTCTTTGTTCACTTTGAAAATTCCAATGGCATTACTAGGATGCCAAACTAAAGAAGAATCAGCCACTCCAAGGTAATCTGACATGCCTAAATAAGCCGTCTCTTAGGGCCGTTTCTTATACAAATTCAGTGAATGCACCTGCTCGTTTAACCTATCCAACAGTCTAGAGGTTGACTTCTACCATTGCCCCTTTAACCCAGCCTTTAAGTCTATCAGCTGACTTCCTGAAGCTGTGATCAAACTCGCTGATTTCTGTCCGTTCAAACGATTGGGTGGTTAAGATTGTTGCTTCCTTCCTCCCTTGCAAGGTCACGACCTCCCACAGTATCAATTATTTGACTAGGAACGTAATCCGCTGTGAGAGACAGCGCTAGACTATTTGTCATTACCGGTTGGCTAACAATGGATAAATCCAAACACTAATTTCACAATCCATCATGGTATAATGAAATGCAGCGATTAGGTTTTTATTTTTAAAGGGGAACAAAACAGTTAGTTGAAATATTTCTTTTTTTTGGGGGGGGGGGGGTTGAATAATTGATTACTGCCCAAACTTTACGATACAACCTGGGAAGTGACATTATGGAGATCATTTAATGAGGACAGGGCAATATAGGGCAAGATAGCTCAGTTGGTAGAGCACCGGTATGGTATTCCGTAGGTCGGAGGTTCAAATCCTACTTCTGCCAGTTTTCTTTGGGTAAGATTTGCTTCAGGGCCTGTAACTCAAAAGTAACGCTGGCGGCTTAAGACTCATTTTCTTGGGTTGGGTCAAAATTGTGGATCATTGCAACTTACCATTCAACCTGCGTAACCAATATTCGCTGACTAGGCAGTGGTGGTTTGGGAGGGGCGGAGTCACCTGCCTCCAAGCCGCTATTTGTCGGCCCTACGAACCAACCGCCGATGGGCGACTGATGAAGAATCTCCTGTTCTCTGGGACTCAATGGTCTCTGGTCGTATACATCACTGAGGACAAGCGGAGATTAAAAGGATAAATCAGTCCCAATATTTTTACATCCATGGTAATCAGGTTGGTCTGGTGGGATTTTTTTCCTCGTCTTCCACCTCTGGGGACCCCGGTTCGACTCCCATCCGGGTACACATAAAAGATCAGTCAATTTTGTATAAAATGCCCAAGAAATGGATCGTTATTTGCAATAGCCAATTTGGCTACGGTTGGCTACGGTGAGTGAGTGATGCTCATTACCCAAACTACCCCCGATAAACCTTGTAAAAAGTCTTTATGCACAAAATGGTGGTTTTGTGCACAAATGGAAGAACCAATCAGAGCAAGAGGAGCACGGCAACTCGAGCTGGTTAACCAATGAAAACACGGATGCTTGTAATTAGTTTGCAGTGGGCGGGACTAACATCTGCTTTTTGCAGACGGTTCAGGTAAAGCCACAGTGAGACCTAAGTCTAGTACCCTGAATGACATCCAGTGACTTACTCCTTATTCTCAAAGTTGGGTTTGGGTGCCTGCTGCTGGTCTTCCAAACCAGCCGCTAGTTTGTTCTGCCTATCCTTGAGTTTTTCCAGATAGAGCCGGACCAGCTGCTCGATGCCCGAGCGCACGGCTTCGGTCACTTCGCTGCCTTCGTCTTTGTTCACGGCCGAGTCGCCATACAGGACGATCTTGTCGGCCCAGTGGATCAGGTTGGCAAGGCTCTGATTGACTTGGTTGTGGCACGACATCAACAACGAGCTGTAAAACAAAAGAAATGAGATGATCATAATTATATACAAGTTAAAGTTTATAATTCTGACAAAAACAAAATTTGGCTACCACACTTATAACCATCACATGAAAAAAAGAAGAAGATAAACATGGGTTAATTTCTTTAAATTTAGTTTGTTGACTGAGTTTCATATAGTTTTGATATTGGCATTACAAGCAAGAATTAATAATACAATGCCTACTCATGCTACATGTACTATGCAGAGGTCCAAAGAACCTTTATTTTACGACAACATCTGGAAAGTCAATGAAATTTTTGCAAACATTTTTTTTCTTCAATCTATCATCAAAAGAGTTCCCATGGCAATCTTAAATCAAAATTCAATGACTTTTCCGGACAAAATTAAGGTTTTTCATGACCAATTATTACGTTTTTTTTTATTTCTGCTTTTTTCCCCTACACTTTTTTTTTAATGTAAAAAAAGAAAAATCAAATATGTGACCCGCACCAGAAAAAGGTGATATAAGTCGCGCTATGCATTTACGTGTAAATGGCCCTTTCAACGTTAAGAGGGTGAAATTTTTCTTCAAAAATAATTTTTTTCTTTTTGTCTTTTATGACATCTTAAATATCTAAAGTTTCAGGTTTGGTGCACAACAATGTTGATTTCAGTAAATAAAGTGAAAAAATAACCTTTTTAGAGTGCATCGTTCCATTGCATTGTATTAGAACTAGCTATTTCAAAGCCTGTTTTCTCTGTTTTCTTAATTTGAACTCCATAGAACTAATTTATATGCAAAGACGCCATATCCCCAGAACGGAAAGGGCTTTGGAGCTCTATCATGTACCAAATGAAAGCTTACATTGCGGGCTTTCCAAACATACATACAACTCATTTTTCATATTTTGCGACATAATATACCTTTTTCCAAAGTGGGTCACATATGTTAATCTATGACAAAACATGTTTTATTGTTAATCAATGACTGAGAGAAAACAAAATCATACAGGGGACTGAAAATCCTAGCTACATCCAACAATTTTAATATCAATTTGAATGCAGCCAAGGGGGTTAGGGTTTTAAAACAAGGGGATCTGATTTCAAATTACATGTAGGTTGGCAGAGGATATATGAGAAGTTCAGCACCTCTTGTCCAATGCATTCACAACCCATGCACATACATTACAGGCACCCGACTAATCTGACCCATGCTACCGAACCCGCAGGCCACAGTCTGATTGAGACATATTGTGTGTCAGCTGCACCCCACTGAAAGTGATCATGGGAAACACTGTTTCACTGACAGCGATACATGAATCACTTCCCGAAACCTCTGCACTGTCACATGAAATGCTGCTTTGGGGATGACACACACATTCTTTCAAAAGTTAAACATTAAAATTGTTATAACTTTACAATTTGAGGCTCTGCATGTTGGGCAGGGCTTGTTTCTTTTACCTAACAGTCCTGAATCCTCAAATTTTAATATGATTTTGCATATACCTTTAGGGGGTTAGGGTTAACTATTAGCTGTCACACTGACACTGTTAAAAGCTGCCACAAAGGGAGTTTTTACTTTAAAAAAACTCCCTTTAAAAGTGGGCTTCTGAACAAAACAGCATCCTGCCTGTATGAAGCTGATTATGTCTTGAAAAATCATTTTGAATGTCATTTTTCCCAATGAATTTTTGCACAACTTGAGATTATTTTTATTTATTATTACTTTTGATGAGCAAAAGTCTAAGCAACAAGTTGTAGAACAGCAAATGATGTAAATAATCAATTTCATTTTACATATGTTTGCCGTCAAAGGGCCGCACGCCGATTGTCTCTTTATATAATCTTAATACGTCGATGTTCTTGCGCGGAAGCTTAGTTACCATGGCGATGCTCCTGAAAGTAATCGCAGCACCCATGGTGATGTTGTTCCCCTGCATGCAACCTAGCAACCACGACAATGTTCTCTCGCATGTAAATCCAGTAACCACAGACGATGCTTCAACAAGCTTAGTTGCCATGGTAATGCCAAGACTGCATCTTACCTTTCCTCGTTGCTCAGGCACTGGTTCAGACATTGATTGAGCTCCATGACCTCTTGTAAGACCTTTGTAGTACTCCCTGGGAGCATGATCAGTGTGTCCTTCTGAATCACTTCTGCGAGGCCAAGAGAAAAACAAGTGATTTGACAAGTGATAGTGATTTGGACATCTTCAGTAAGAGAGATGGGAAAAGCAAAACAATATTTCTTCTGTCAGCATGCTTCTCAAGTAAAGTACAGAGTACGAAGTAACAGACACTGTATGTATATTTTTCAAGAGAAATAAGGAAGTTGTGGCAATTTGGTGCAAAAAATGATTTTGCAACAAGGAACAACCATCCTATGAAATTGCTTAACCAATACCCACAATCGCGACCAATCCTGGAATGATTTTGACAAGTTCCACACAACAAAAAATATCCCAAATTGTACGACTGAGCAGGGACTGATTTTGTAACTCTGACTGGAACTTACCCAGAAACCATTTGAGAGCTACCTTTACGGACTTCTCTGATACCTGCAGTTTGTCCATATCCTGTTAATGGCAAAATTATAAAACAAAACACAAAATTATAAAACAAAACACAAAATTAACAATCACAGAATCACACGATGTGGTAGGAACTCCCCACAAATTTTATTTCTCTGGTCAGTCACCTAACCCATTTCCAAGGTCCGACTGTAAAAATTCAACAATAATGCGCAATTTTTACAGCGAAATGAGGAAAAAGGTCGAAGCATTGGCATCTGGACATTCAGACTAGCACCGCACACTGTGCAGCCTGTAAGCAATCTAAGTACACCACTCTGAATTCCAACAGTCCAACTTTTCTGGACCAGAACTGGCGGTCCCCAAAATTATTTTCGTCAACGATTTTCAGACAAAAGGCGTATTTTCAAGGAATGGTCTTGCACATTGTTATATTCTTTTTTGGAATGATGTTTCCAATCGCAGACATTTTAGGACGAATGCTTTTTGGAGCCCAATAGACCTTTATCATGGTACAGCCATTTTGTTTTTCTCCTATTAAAATCAATGTAACCAAACCGAGGCTGGAAGGAAAATTAGTCTGGCCCCTTCAGTCAATAATTGGAATCACTATTCACAATTACTAATGCATACAGGGAACAAGACAAAGATGGTGACAGCATGATAAAGGTCTATTGGATGGCCCTCTGAGGAAGTGTGTCCCGTTAACATTTACACAATAACGCAATTGCAAAATAAAGTGTAGGCAACGTTACCATTCAGACCTTTACAGTCTACTTAGACATGTGTTGAAATACCTCAAGTGTAAATGCCAACACTGTACACCAGAGCATTCAATACAATTTGATATGTCAAGGTCGGTGACTAAATCACGAGTAAAAATGTTAAAGTTGATGAAAAAAGGGGTCTAGCTACATGTACATGTATTTATGTATACATACACACTGACATTTAAACATTCAAAGACAGAAATCATTCTTACAAAAATAGAATCAGAGTTGCGAAATACTAATAAGTTTGTAGCTGTAAGTGCATTATTCTGATTACCAAACGAGGTAGCAGGTACTAAACAGTAGTGATTTCAGGCACATTGAAGTATATTTTCATAGAGTAACCTTATATTAATTTAGAAATTATGGAATGCGAAACTGCAATTTTTGATTAAAGGCAAAAACTAAATTTACTTCAGTAATCATAAAAAGGACCTCAAGACCATTCAAATTAAACCATCCAAAAAATATGCTGGAGTCCAGGATCTAGTCTTGGATGGAACCAGGGCTCCAGTCTGTTTTTCCAGTTTTGGACTCAAGCGGACTTTAATTCTACTTTTTTGCTGACAATGCCTCAGATTCAGACCAGGACTCGACTACAACACTGCTACAGCGCCCCCACTTGCTTAAAAATATGGCCAATTCTTATGGTACACAATGTATGTCGAAACCGAGCACTAAGGTAAGCGCAAAGGTATGCGGGAATCCAATAAAACAGTTGCGTGCACTTTTCACGTGGAAGGGGGTCGACTTGGGGTCAGTGAGTTACCAACGCACAAATATTACAATCTGGCCATCTGGACCAGCCCTGATTTACAAACGTGTCAAATTGGTAATATGGGAAGCATGACGATGAAGATCAATGCAAAGTATACCACTACATCATGCCGAAGGTCCGTGATCATACTGAACTGAAGGGCTGAGCAATGAATGTATTCAGCTATTATTTGGGGACCGGACCGAATTCCTTCAACATGTACAGCATTTATGCCATTCTTTCAGAAACACTTAGCGTTGAAGGCTGCTAAATCGGCCTACAGATGCAATTCTTTTAGGCAGGGAATTAAACGAGTATGAAAAGGGACAGGCCTGCGCTCCTTCCCAACTACTGCCAGAATTAATGTTGCCCTACATGTACTGTGGAGTGCTAAGGCCTCGTGGCTTACATGTAGTGTACCGAACTCAAGATCTCAGTGATACTGCAGATTGTGGGTTCGAGACCGGCTGGGGTCATGTTGCATGTGTCTTTGAGCAAGGCACTTTGTCACAAGTTGCTTCTCTCCACCCAGGAGTAAATGGGTACCTGTGAGGGCAGTGATGGTTATGTGTTTGATTTAGCCCTTGTGCGCTTAATTTGCAGCCGGGGCTGTATACTCCTCAGGGAGTTGAGAAGGCATGATTAATGGGCCCGATGAGCAGAGGTAATAATATTGTAAGCGCTGTGATATAGTTTACTATGTTGAGCGTTCTTAAATGCCGGTTATTATTACTTCAGGTTTAAGTTAATTAACGTCTTGAATCCAGATGATGGCCATACAGGCGGTTTGAAAAAAACCACCTGGCTTGATGCCGTCTATACGTGCATTCCTGCACCTACCCAACCCATTCATGTTTCAACTTTATCGTTCTTGAATGGGAGTGTAACGAATAGATGATGCTTTTTCAAAGAAAGCTTTCATTCACATGAAAGTGGGGCTCCAAGTGCGATGAATGGAACCATTCTATTGTTTGTGTCTACCCTTGAATGCACACCCCATTCTTGGCATACCAGCACCCCATCAATAAGGTGTTGAAGTTACAGAGTGATTAACGGTGGTGCATGATACCGTAAATAAGATATACAATTAGCTGCCACAATGAACCACTGAGCCACACACACTGACTTATTTTAATCTTTGACTGGGTTGGATATTAGTCCCGACTTGAACAAATATTCAATTTTGCCACCTGACCTTTTCGACGCCTCCTTTAGACCGGAGTGGCTCAATCACCGCCTGGTCCTTGATGCGGCTAATCTTGCGTCGCGTCATGTCCACGAAGCTCTTCTTGCGCGTCACTGTGCCGTCCGAGTCGTCCTTGGAAGGCGGCTGCTTCTTCTTCTCCTTGTTCCTCCGGGGGAGGGGGAGCGTGTTGAACTTCTTATCTGCAAGGGGAAAAGAGAGAACATATGAGGATGGAACTTGAGGCTTCGTTTATACAGAAGGCAATTCATGAAGATCATATGGTCAAGGGCATCTATATTGAGTGGGTCTGTGAAGGCTACAAGCTGTAACACGAACATGTTAAGATCTCAGTATCACGTCCAGATATACTGTAGTAGTAATTTCAGAAGAGATGAATAAAGCTAGTGATGACATGGATTGGGTCACCACTTCTCTCAGAACCATTTTATTAAGAATTCAGATTCAGTCAGTAAATACGCAGGCATAAGGCATTTTCACATTATGTACATTTGACCCGTGTCAAAATCTACACGGGTCCAACCCGTGTAGACTTTTTAAAAATGTCAACACAGGTCAATTATGCTACCTTTTCACACTACTCAACGCGGTTACACGGGTCGAACTCAACCCAAAGGCGTTTGCAACACGGGTCGAACTTCTCTACATGGGTCGAGAGCTCTCAACCCAACCCACCTCCCGAGCAGGGTTAGTTTCAACCCGGGTTGAGCGCTCTACACGGGTTAGTGCCGTGTTGAAAATGTTGTAGTGTGAAAAGTCAACACGTGTCGGACCCGGGTACAACACAGAGATTTTTTGTAGTGTGTAAAGGCCTATAGTTGTTTCTAAAATCGCTAAGAAACAACAGAGGACAGGATGAAAACATCTCCACAAGGACATTCTAAAGAGAAGGATGTCTCCGCAAGGAAAATTGTGCAGCAAGTCAAACGGGGAATGCTTAAGTACAGGGACAAAGGAAAGCCATGTCTCCTCAGGGATATAAATTTTGGAGTTAGTGAGGTCAATCGTTTATATATAAACCGCAGTCCTGCTAACAAATTCCTAATTCTTCTCAAAGCTGTGAACCTGATCCAAATGATTAGACATGAATGAGGAAGGACTTTAGAAACATGATTTTATTGATATACTGAGAATTTACAATAACAAAATTGCAAGAAATGGAACAGCTCCAACAATAATTGAAGGAACAATTTCCAAGTGTATTTAAACTTTTCACCGCAACTGTAAATGTAAGCAGCATTCAGTACAAATGCTCATGACATGTATATGTACATGACACAACTCTTAATTTCAGGGTTGGAAATTTTTACCAGCCTGGCATACACGTACATGCTAGAGTAAAACTTCTGGATCACAAAACTTACTAAGTTGCCCGGTGTGCTACTGAACAAAACAAAACACAACGTGCTGTATCTGTGTAAAGCCATGATTCCGCTAGCAGATTGTTCTTGTCAGCAAAATAAACATTTTAGCACACAAGGCCCGAAACCCACTCAAAAATATCCAAAAGTGATTAGAACATGTAGGGTGTTTCAAACTTACCTTGTTCTGAAAGTTAACTTTCAAGATGCATATTTGCCCACAGGATTTAATCCAGTACACACAAAGAGCAAAATCTTCCCTAAAACTGTTAGAAAATGTGCACTCCCCAATCAAAAGTATCCAAAACTCCACAACAGACAATGGTAGTCCCTGAGCAAAAAACACCACAACAGAACCAGACAGGAGGTAGTGTAAAATTACTGGACATGGAATGACTGGACTACACGTTAACTTCTGACCAAAAACCACCCAGCAACTTGTACATCCGATTTGTCTCTGAAGTGTGGGGGGTTACAGTGTACGTCACTGCGTTACCGTGGGCTCACAAGCTAGGAGTGACATAACCAAGGCTGGACTGATACCGCTTTCCTGAGTCAACTTCCGCCAGGAGCTTTTGGCGAGGATCGGTTTTATTAATCTACCCTGTCACTTCACTTTTGCCAGGAAATGACGGCTTTGGAAGTTATTGATTGTACTGCACCGGTGCTGCAAAATTACATGTACATGTGTACCTCACCCCCTGTCCCGCCCCAGCCAACAGGTGGGTCTCGAATGGGCAGACAAACAAATCCAACTTGTACTCGTCTTTTGTCAAAAACTTAAAGCCATGTACCCGGTCTTTCTCACCATCTCTGTCATCATTTATCACTTTCTTTGCAGAAACTGCCCAATACAATATACATGCAATGCTGCCGAAGGAATATTCACACTTTACGTCATTTTGTTCCATGCTGATAGCAACCAACATTGACCAAGGCTCCAGTGCGGTTCCAGTTTGGCTTTAACAAGGATCAATGTCAATTCCACTGTTCAGACTGTGGAATTCTGGCAAGGATCACGTAGACGTACGTTTTTGATCAGGGTTGAAATTTTCAACCCTGGCTCCGACCAAGCTTGGTTTCGAGCCAGATAAAATATGCCTGGGGTAATCCTGGTCAACTGCCAAGTGGAAGTCTGAACAAAAATCTCAGAGTTTGACCGTTCAACCCCGAGATTTCGGACACGTAAAGAGCTCTTTAGCCTTGATGGACCGAACCAAATTGATCAAATTGACATCAACTCCAGATCACATGTGTGAACGGCCTGCGATCTCAGGGTTTGACACAGGTCCAACCCAAGCTTACAAGTGCGAACAGAGTCAAACCTTGAGATTTTGGACAGCTGCATCAAACCCACTCAATGTTGGAAATCCACACTTACAATTTTCAAACATGCTGTTCACAAAGAACACTTGCTTCATGTTTCCAGTATCTGCTACAAACTTCACCTCCTACACCAATCTGTTTTGAACAGCACCATTAGACACAAACACATTATTGCCACTCTTTTATACTCTATTTTGCAAACCACATGTCTTTCCATTTTTAGAAACGGTTGCTACGGATATATCAATAAATCGGGAAGCTGACCTCCCTGGTTCCTGGATAAACAAAGTGATTTAAGTACTTTGGGGGAAATTCGGAATAACATGTTCTAATCGTAATTGATACAGTACATGTTTTGTTTAGGTTTCTGCTTAACCACAGGTTCCATGGTAAAATACTAATAATCAGGTAATTACAGGTCATAAGAACAAAATAACAGGTCATAAGAACAAAATAGCAACCAAAATTCACAGTTGTTTTTTTCCTTTTTTAGTAAGTGTCCTTTTTTTTCTTTCTTTTCTCTGATAACTGCTTAATGATATCAGGATTTCTTGAGTCTTATCAAAACAAACATGTACAAAAAATATTTTCTATGTGGTTGCAAAATGTGTTATTTTAAATTAATCATTTCAAAGAGTGGCCCTTTTACCCTCACAGGTCAGGGAACATTTTCATGGAGCTACTTAGCACAATGCACGAAAAGCCTTGCTCACCAAAAAATAGGATTACCAACCAAATGTTCATGTGATGTACATGTATGTATTGTCACTTTTGTTTGCTTAGCATGAAAGATCACATGGGGTTTTGGCTGCTAACCCGTTTTTACTAATTCATCAAACAAACCACAAGGGAAACTGACTCGGGTCATTTTAACCCTAACAGCCCAAGCCTTTTTACTAGAATCCTTCCCTAACCACACAAACTCCAACACTGTGTAGTAAACCAATGGCACATTCTTTGTACTTAGACAAAATCAGGGCATCAAGTCCCATGCAAAGTGATGGTGCCAAGGCTCTACAGTACCCAATCACACAAAATTCAACACAAAGGGGTGTTTGATTTTGGCAGGTTAGGGAAGGTTAGGGATAGCTATAGAAAACTGGCAGGAGCGTGATTCGAACCTGCGACCTCCGGAATACCGTACCGGCGCTCTACCAACGGAGCTATCTTGCCCTATGTTGGCGGTCTCCCAAAATTGTCAGTATCTTTGTTCAGGGGGGTGCTAATCAGAAGTCATAAACCCATAATGTTGTGTAGCCAGGGATCACGCCCAATTTACGATAGGTAGGGGAAATTCTGTGTTCTGTGCACCTGTGTTTTCTCCCAAAAATACCGCGTAGTAATTGTGACATTTGAAAAAAAAGGAACGTCGGAGGTCACTGTCTCTATTTGATTTCTGACCTTAAAAGGGAAACTACCTGTGAACCGCTTCGACGAAGTAAACTGTTTTGCTTTTGCTCAAACCATTTCCTGGAAACACAGTACGAAGTGCAAACAATTCTGCAACGTGAACTCGGTACGTGACAGATGTACTGGTATGCATGTACAGCGTACCCGAACTCCCTGTACACAAACGTGTTGGTGTCTTCCTATTATCTATTCTTAGCAAACATGTTCTGTAACTCCTACACATTTTCGTCGAGTAGAGTATAACAGGGATTTCCCTTGGATGTTTCCTGTGACATCATACCACTTGACAAAAAACAAAAGAATTGTGCCTTATATGGACATGATTAGCCTCTAAATATAAACTTAATCAGCAGTTTGATACATGTACTGCAAAAAAGACAGAATTCAAATAACCTCAGCGCTATTTGCAATGGGTGAGGGGTACACTGGCAATCTCCTTAAAACAATTTATTTGGGGTGGAGGGTGTGGAGGGTGTGAGCATTGTCTTTTTCCTAAAAAAGTGCCCCGAAAAATTTGGCATCCCAAAGAATTTTATGGGGGGGGGGGGGAGGGGCTACATGTGTCTCTGATATGATGTTGGTGGCGTGATTTTAATGCTGCATTTCGAGCGCCTGAATTACATAAACAGGTACATGTAATGGCAGTGTACACAACAGTTGTTCATTTTTTCAATTATTACTACCAAAAAAGAAATGCTTGGGTTTTGGGTTTTTTTGTTGGGGGGGGGGGGGGGGGGGGGGACGTCAGAGGTTGTTTGACCGTTTTGTTTTTAACCCTAACTCCCTAGGGTGGAGGATTCAGGACTGTTAGGGTTGAAATATAAAAATTAAAAAAACCTTGTGGTTTGTTTGATGAATTAAAATATAAAAAAAAACACAAAATAACAATATGTACCAGGGGTGGGGGAAGAGTATCTCTAGTTCCTATGTTCATACATGTACATCTGTGCACTCACCCAATCATGTAAACGGGTGCAATCGGGACCTCCCATTGTTTATACTCTAACATTTTCGGAAGGCCTCCCATTGGTTTTGTCCACGATTTTCAATCGTGGACGTTAGGTCAAACGTGGACCCCTTTGTCTATGCTCGAATTATTTTGTCCTAGGTCCACGATTGCCGGCATATACAAACTCCAGGGTCCTCTCCATTTGTCTACAAAGCATCTGGATTAATAAGTCATGCATGATATCTTCGCCTGGTACGTTCATCACCCGAGCATGATGTGCATGAGTTACAGCATGAGAATACCATCTGTCATTCATAGCCTGTGCTGTAGATGAGATGGCTAATCTCGGCCGGCCAGCCGGGTTGGGAGGAGGGAGGAGGGGGGGGGGGGCAATCTTAACAAGCTCCCAAACAATACAGTCTACAAAGTTGAAATATCCATACTAAGCACAACCATGGCAGAAAAACAAACATCTCTGAAGACGAAACCCTTTGATCATTCCACATAAATGAATGCGACACAGGTTGTTTACTTGGCACCGAGGCCTCGTTTTCAAATCTGGAAGTGCGCAGATCAGTGTTCTTTAAGCAATTCTATATGGGATTGAATCTCCAGGAATTTTGTCCAAATGAACAGGGATTTGAAATCCTCAAAGTTTAGAAGACCAATGCAAACAAAATCACTCGGTATTTATCTGAAACTGTAAATGGAGAGTTACATGTACGGATGACTTTTCCCTTCTTTAAATGAGAAACCATTTGTTTAATGCAGTTCTAAGAACATAGAACATAGAACATACCGTACAAGAAAGGGTTGTTGGAAATATTCTTGTACTTTTAGCCACTAAACAATATACCTGATGATTTTCACCTCAAAAATAAGTTAAGGCAGTCAGAACATTACCACACTAAACAACCTGCTTTAGGTTGGTTTAGGTATAAACAGCTGTACACGAACATGTACCATACACGAGGGTGTACCATGTACGCCCCCTTATGAGGGTCAGGGTTTGGTGTGTGTCACTTCTGCCCCCAGAAAGTGCTTAATTAATGAGTAATCCCGGCCCACAGTGAACTTGACGACAAACGGGGAACATCAGTGGCCCTGCCAGTAACCACGTCATGAAACCGGGCAGTGGTGCCACATGCTGCATGTGCCTACATTTAATAGGACTGGGGTCAAGTGTCATTGTTCCTGGGTCAAGTGTCATTGTTCCTGGGTCAGGTGTCACATGATACCAGCAGCTGCAGATGACATCCTAGGGGCCATGTATTAGAATCAATGGCAATGAGGAATCTTTGACATCTTGTGACCTTCTCAAGGCCCCATCGGGATATATCCAAGACATCTGTTCACACACCCAGTCATGTAAACGGGTGCAATCGTGGACCTCCCATTGTTCCTCTTTTGTTTATACTCTTAACTTTTTCGGAAGGCCTCCCATTGGTTTTGTACACGATTTTCAATCGCGGACGTTAGGTCAAACGTGGACCCTTTGTCTACGCTCGAATTCTTTTGTCCTAGGTCCACGATTGCCGGCATATACAAACTCACTTCTACAAGTACATGTACATGTGTACATTGTGTACGCTATATATCTAAAAAATGATTTCAAAACATGCTGGGACATTTGTACCCAAGGCCCATTGAAATGAGCAGAATGCTCCTCTGTAGTATTCTCAGTTCCAAGCCAAAACAACTTTATTTTTACACTAGGAAGTGGGATTTTAACATTTTTACATAAAAAAACACCTTTCTGTCACACCTAAAAGTTGTATACCGAAGGTGATACAAGGGTCCTACATGTAGAGTGATGCTGGGGTGACACTGAAATACTGTGTTGTGCACTCGGTGTACTTTCTATGGTCCACTGACTTTGAGCTTCAAAACTGGGATTTATGGGCTTATTCAACTTCAGAAAGACTAAGCTACAACATATGTCAGGGGTGAGATTTGAGGAAAACCAAAAAATCCACAAAATACTTGAAGGCATTTAATTTGAATGGCATTACTAAAAAAAAAAAAATGCATTTTCTACCAAATGATACGATTCAAAATTGCACAAAATAGGGTCATTAGAATCAGGTTGCAGAGGTCGGTTTAAAGTGATAAAAACAATTTAGGGGCCAAAAATATCTTCAGGAAATCTGGAAGATGTCTCACCCAAAATCCTGCAATCAGGAAAAATCTAGAGAAATCTTATCCCTGATCTGTGCACATCCAAAATAGAGTCAGAACCTGTACTTTCAGGAAATACCCTAATCTCATTTTTTGGGGGGCTACATTCCACCCATTTTATGCTACCACATCACATTCCAGGGTTTTCCATTAGGCTTTTTTTGCAGGGCAGCCCATTTGCATTATTTTCTTACTCCTACTTGTCCATCTCCCTGTCCCACGCCCTAAATCTACCGACCTGCAGCATTTTTGTTTGACAAACAACCTTTTTGAGCTTATCACATGTAGTATGTACACATGCAGCATGGCCACGTCACACGAGGGAGCTGCTACTCACTCCAAATCACAAGATCGTTCAGCAAGTCCCAAAGAAACCAATGGCATTATTTCTCACTAGCGCCTGTCATTTCAACCATTTGAAGTCATAATATAAATAAGTACACCCCTGTACCTGACCTCAGTAACATTTCAGATTCTTTAACGAGTCGTGTACTCCAACCACAAGGTTAGGGCAGGTCACCCTAATTAACAACTCATCCTTCACTTCCTAGGATTACAGGTTTCCCTGGAAACCTTTTCCAGAAAACGATTCAATTAACCCTTTGCGTACGGATGACGTCTGTGGACGAAAAAAAAAGAAGGTGCCACCAGGCCGGATGATGCCATTGGCCGGCGTTTGTGCAGTTTCAATCCATTGTTGGATTATTGTTTATCATACGCTTGACTGCACAAACACATTGTAGCGGTTCGCTTGGCTGCCAGAACCGCCGCGACACCCCAACGTCTCACGTAAAATACCGTGCCCAAGGGGTTAATCACAGAATGATTTTTTGAAATCACAATAATGACATCAGCACATGTTCACTCACACACCCTGTACATACGCGTATATGTAAAGAAGTTGTGACATCATATATGCACATTGCACACACAAGTGAAGTTAATGTAAAAAGTCAATGTACATTCACCTTGTAATTACTGTCCACATTGGTAATTTCAATTTAAAGTTTTGATATTCTTTTTATTAGTTTCAATCTGAAAGATTACTGCTTATAAAGATAACTAGTACATGTACCATTCTTCCTAAGAAATATTTCCATCTGAAATGCTGTCATCTCAGAGAAAATTGTATCTGATTACATGTGCCTTCAAAAATGCCATGGCTTATTACCATTTCAACAGTGATTTGATTTTCACTACTTTCTCGCGACTCAGATGACGGATCAAGCTGAAACTTTCACAGGTTTATTTCATGTACTGTATATTGAATCACACTGTCTGTAACTACGTGTACGTATACATGTACTGTATGTTGTCAACTCTGCCAATGCATACATAACACCTTAAATATATCATGAATATTGGTCATATGCGGGGTAAATAATTATTACTAACAAGTCAATTTGTTTGCCATTTTCCAGTAATACATATAAAACAGCTGATAATTTATCAAAATTCCCCTAAATTCTCACAAGTTCTGAATTCCCCAAATTGTCCGAGGAAATTTTTTTTTTTAATTCCAGTAAGTTTCCACACCTTTGGAACCCTATACTTACAGCAGTGGACATGTATCTACCGCAGTAATGCAACCTCCCTCCTGAACACATACATTGTACACAGATACAAGACTGGAAATAACTTAGTTGACACAAGAGGGCGCTGTTCAATGTACAACCACAGAGGTGCTAAGGACATGCACACTGCATACAGAGCACACACATACATTGTACATGTATGTATATAAACATATGTACGTACATGATACACAAGCAAGCTTTTCAACATGGTTACTTTAAAAAACTCCCATAGACTAAGCACATATTTTTACATCCGAGGACCGATTTTAACAAAAGACCGACTACGAGGACAAGAAAGATTCCATTGTATTTTCTTTCTCCTCTTGTTCTCGAACGTAAAACAGTACATGTACACATATATGCAATTCCACCATGCACAGAGAAGATTTGCTTTAAGCACAAACAGCTTACCCTAGTCCAAAATGCTCAGTGAGCCGTTTATTTCATGCACTGGTTAACTTTTTTGCCTAGTATGACAACTTGCTAAGCAATGCTGTCTGAGCATCGCTATGAATGTGGTTCCGTGTCATCCAAGATCCCTCAGCATGCAGACAGATTCAGAGCCACGTTGCAACTTTTCTCAATTAAAAAACATCAAATATTCATACGACATCTGTTATCCATTTAGAGAGTGAAACTCAGATGTCATCCCTCAGCCGTGACCTTGGAAAGTCATCTTCCGAGAATCCTTTCCGCAATCTCTGATCCACAACTTGTCGATATTTATAGAATGCGACGTGGCCACGTACATGTAAGACGACCAAGAGTAGAAGACGGTTCCTCTTAGACAAGAAGACACTACTCCTTTAAGCTTAAAGCAATACATTTTAGCATTTTCAGTGAAAATTGAAAACAAACTATTTATACAACTATAAATAATTTAGCATCATGCCGTTTTCCGAAAAAAGGAAGGGGAAGCATTTTTTTAAAACTTCCATTTTTAGGCCACATGAGGTAACAATTTCCAAGATGGCTTCCTCAATTTTTTTACAATGGTTTTCGCTGGCATTGGAGTTTCCAAATTGACTCAAATCATGTAAAAGATTGACTGACATTTCTTCTCTTCCCTTTCTATTTTTCTGATTTAAAAAAAAAAATGACCAAAAAAAAGTAGGCAGGAATGTTGTTTCTTATTTGCCTTCCTGTCAATTTGGTACATGCCAAATTCTGTTCAGATAATTCCTGGAAGGCCACTATTTTTTCTTGGTTAAGGAAGAAATATTTCTCAGAATCACTTTCCATATTTCCACATGTGCACGCGATACTGTTTGCAGTCAACAACTGGTAATGCATTATACAGTTTGTAGCTTGGTCAGTGGGGCATGTAAAGAATAATAAAATAAAATGATGAAATTGATATCAAACGATAAATATTTTTATGTATAAGGAAAATGATAATCAGCATCAGCGGATTACAAAAATCCCCCCGCACAAAAATTTTTTTTTTTAAAGAAAATAAATAAATAAATAAATAAACAAAATTTAAAGGCAAATATATAAAAAAAAAACAGTTCAAACTTCAAATTGTAAATAACAGTTTGTATTACCTTGCAATGAATGTACATGTACTCATAATGTCCTACGAGGAGGAAAGCTTCATAGTCAAAATACATGTATAAAACAAATGTTTAGCGTCCCCACCTGCTTGCCCCCGTTTTGGCGTTTCTCAAAAAAGCCAGAAAAATAAGAGAGAAAGCATCTACATGTATTACATAATTTAAATCAGCAAAAGCCATCTTGAAAAAAAAGACGGTGCTGCCATTTCGGAAAATATTGCCCAGCATGATATAAAAATAGTAAACACCCCAACACACCCCAACCCACCCCAACCCCCCCCCCCCCCCAAAAAGTCTTTATGCCTACAAAGTGTAGGGGAGATGGGGGTTAGTTGAAACACGGGGTAAGTTGAAACATTCAGATTTTTTCCATAGCTATGGAAAAAAATCTCAATGTTTCAACTTACCCAGTGTTCCAACTAACCCCCATCTCCCCTACATTCATCAAATTGGTCAGAATTTTAATGCATGTGTAGTAAACAAAAATTCTTATTGATACAAACATTTTACCATGATGGATATAATGCGACTGCATGAAGCATCATTGAACATTGTAGGTTGTAGGCCTACATTTTGTACGTATGCATGTGTGTAAAAGCAATCATGCAGAATAGAATAATTGCGAATACCTAACTTAGCCATCTGTCTAAATGTCACGGGTGTCTTGACAGCACCATGAACTTACTCTTGTTTCATCATCTGCACGTGCTAATCAGCATCAAACTCAAGCACATGTACGACAGACGACTGTTCCATGTCTAAGACTTTTTACTCTAACATGGTAAGAGCACAGTACCATGTGGTACAACAGTTATGGTTTCTGATACACGTATGTACGGTGATATGGGGGTTCGAACCCCGCCAGGGGATTATGGTGCTTGCGTGCTTCGGCAAGACACTTTTACTACAATGGCTTCTCTCCACCCAGGAATACAAATGGGTACCAGTGACTGAGTGAGGGCAGAGAACTGATTGCGCTGACCTTAAATGACTGCAAAAAATTGATCTGATGACCAGGGGTAATAATTGTGAAGCGCTTTGTACTTGTGAGATAAAAGCAGTACTGTTGTTATAGGTCTTCCGGGCCAATTTCAACAAGAGATTGTTCAACTTAATACCCAGCTCATTCCATTTAATTTGAATGAATGATCTTTAACATCAGCATTCATTCAATTTCATTACTTCAGTATTTAATCGACAAATAGCATCATTCAAATTCAACTGGTCGTTTAATTTATTCAATTTCGTCAAAAGCCACTTGCCAGAGGTTGTTCGTCAGGAATTCAATTTTATCAACAGGCAAACTTGTGTCAGATGCTGGTATTCAAATGCATTTCCTTTGTAAAAACCTACTCAAAGCCAATGAGCTCATTATAGCTTTTTTTTGTTGAAACCCGCAGATTTTAGCAAAAAGCTACTAGCCAAATCAAAACATCAAACAAGAATTCAATGCTCAATTTTTTTTTTACTAGCTCAACAGACAAATGCTTAAAATGCAAAAATAAACAAATATAATATACGGGCTAGTAAAACATACATGTACTTCTTACAAACTACCCTCAGTGCCCTGCAGGTGAGTAGAAAAAACAACAACAGCATTCTTCTGTACCTGAACAAAATTGTGTTTTCTCTTTAAAACATACAATTCTACAAGTGCAAACTAAGTGTAATCCTACATTGTACGCACAGTGAACTACCGGTAGCTCAAAGATACCAACATTTAGAAGTGAAAAAAGATACTCGTTAGAAAACTGGTATATTTTATGTACATAAGATGTTAGAAAACTGTAAGTTCAGCATTTAAAAGCATTAAACTGTGGCTCCATTGATATATTTAGCAACTGTGCTTCATTGCCTATAAGAGCTTGAAATTTATGCCGTACCAGTGGACCAAATCTGGTAATTAAGGCATTGGTCTACCAGACTCCATGATCAAACTCGACCACTGGGTTGGTGATCTTGCATTTATTACTAATGAATCTTAGATTTCACACTTTGAATCATTAAAAATCTCGCTTGTTCCTTGTACATTCTTTGGACAAATTTCCAATGATCAAAGGAACAAAGTACGATTCCAAGTTTTAAAATATGGTTACACCCCACCTGCTCAGAACATCCTTAGTGAATTCTGACAGAGATTGGTCTTGAAAAAAAAAAATTACTCCAGTCTACTACTGGATCACTTGTACTACTAGCTCAATGGTCGATTGGATATCCGTATCGTAGTACAAGATTTAAAGAATTTTTTCACACATACACTGTTTACTCAAGGCGTTCAAGGAAGACCTTGTCATGGGTAAAGTGGCAAAAGTCATTTTACAGGAAATGTACATACAATGTACTGTACATCAGAATGTAACCGATAATTCATGAATGTACAAGTAGTTCCTCTTGACATATTGACCACAGCCTGAATATCTGCAGTGTAAATTACCAGTGTAAAGGTATGTTTTTGTCCACTTGCACTGAAGGAAGAAGGAAGTGAAATGATATACAGGTACCAGGGTTGTGCATCCGAACCAGGTACCCAAGTAACCGACCTCTAATGTCAGGAACTGGTTCCAGATTATGGAATCGAGTACCCAATAACAAACAAACAAACAAACACGGGTACCCGGGTACCTGTTAAAGAAAGCCAATCCCAAAAATCAAATCTCCGAAACTACTGTTCAAATTGTTTGTTAAGTTGCATCAATGCAGTACGCTCTGTAGCTGTACGGTGTAAATTGCATTTTCGCAAGCGTCATAAACATGTATGTTAATTGGTTTTGTTTTTCCATGTACCCTGGGTTTTTCATTTTGAAAAGTCTCCACGAATGACTTTCAAAAACTGTCTTTTTCATTGTCTGAGAAATTACTAAGTAATATGTTCATTCGGTTACGGGTACCCGATTCCATAATCTGGAACCGGTTCCTGACATTAGCAGTCAGGTACTCGGGTACCTGATTCGGATGCACAGCCCTACACGTAAGTGTCACCTGTCAATTCTAATCAAATTATCAGAAGGTTTGGCCCAATTTGGATCCATCGCAAGCACTTAACACAGTCAACACATCGTCAATAAAGCCAGCAGCTCAACTCAGCTTTCATCAACTTGCACTACCTCCATGTAAACTCTACTCTAAATGTAGTAGACATTAGTTATCCCAGGAGCAGCAAGTGGAACACAGACAAAAATGTACTGCTTCGTCGTCCCATATACATGTGTACATGTACCACGAGGCCGAAGCGGCATACCACCTATTCAAATGATTCCACTTTCAACAAACTTCCTTGGTGTGATTTACAAACCTAAAATATTTGTAGGGTTCTGGATAAAGACTTGAATCACCAGTAACCTTCTCACCAGTTTCTTTTTCAGAATTTCACTGTAGTCAAATATTCAGGCGCGGATCCAGGGGGGGGGGGGGGGGTCAAAACCCCCCCTGCTCGTTGCCATTTTTTTTTTTTTTTGGCTTTTGCTTTTTCTTGTAGGGGCCTACGGTCTTATTTTGCGTATGGGTTAGAACAAAACAAAGAGGTTAAATGGCGCCACCAACAGTGAGAAAGTGTATCAGCCCCCCCCCCCCCCCCCCCCTTGTAATTTTTTTTGGCAGGCGGAACATTTTGGGAGTCACTTTTCTGGCCAAATTTCTGGCAAAAATTCCTGGATCCGCCCCTGACATTTTATAGACACAAAACATCTGCAGGCAGCGTGAACTCAAAGCAGTGTCTTACTGTATACTGCGGTCTTTCTGCATACATGTACATCTTTTTTTTCTCTCTCTTTTTTTCTTCTTCAAGATTTCCCTCAAGAACGTTGACATTTTCCAATGCGACGCCCGAGGGCCTGTGCATCTTAATACCGAGCTGATAAAAGATACTGCCCTGCCCAGATAAGTGTATCAGGGCCCTCTGAGATTCCCAAAGGTGTGTAGGGGTGTATGACATAGTTATTGCTAGCGAGACGCATCGGAGCGTTGATGTGATAATAAGTGAATGCGCGGATGCAGCTAGCCTTTGGGCTATGGTGGTGATATGCGAGAGATGCGGTTCGGACACGGTGCGCACTTTACATTGTACACTTTGGCTTTTACGAGCTGTCCACCTCCATTGTACCCTTTACCTAGAGTGGCTTTT
Organism: Hippasteria phrygiana; assembly: GCA_037893225.1. Taxonomy (NCBI): domain Eukaryota; kingdom Metazoa; phylum Echinodermata; class Asteroidea; order Valvatida; family Goniasteridae; genus Hippasteria; species Hippasteria phrygiana. The sequence continues at coordinate 111,588 of JAZGUH010000793.1, read as the reverse complement.
AGCCTATTATTAGGCAACTTCCATAACATTATCTTTTTTTAAACCTCTTCTCTTTAAACCTTCAACCCTTTTCCCGTTAAAAAAAGAGCTTTTCTAAAATTGTAAATTCTAATGATTGATAACATCTTCAAAGTTTTCCCTCGTTGGTTTGTCAATTTCATTCCTTGCTCCTTAGTAATGAATTCACCCAACCACCTCTGAATTAACAATTTAATAATACAAATGTATGTTGATAGCCAAGCCGATAATTCCAGAAATTTACTCATCCAAACTTCACAAGTTCATTACTTTATTCTGTTTTTCCATGCGAGTGCCTTGGGCAATAACTGCCTTCTTTCCACAAATATTTTTCCGATAATATATTTCCTGTTCGGTGTCTCAAGAGATTCTTGTCTTCAATCTTCCGCAGTGTCTCTGAGGAACCAGATGATGTTATCCCAAAGACACGGCATAATCTTCGCTACCAGCCTGCCAATCATCATCTTCTTACCCACTGGAGAACCATAGCGAAATGCCGAACAGCCCACTGCTGGTGTCGGAGGCTAGTTCACACCACACAAACACACACAGTCATGTAAACGGGTGCAATCGTGGACCTCCCATTGTTCCTCTTTTGTTTATACTCTAACTTTTTCGGAAGGCCTCCCATTGGTTTTGTACACGATTTTCAATCGTGGGCGTTAGGTCAAACGTGGACCCCTTTGTCTACGCCCGAATTCTTTTGTCCTAGGTCCACGATTGCCGGCATATACAAACTCACCTTCTAATGCTATAAACTGCTGCATTCCACACACAAAAAATCCTATTGATGAAATTCTGCAATTTGTGAATCAGGTTCCTTTTTTTTTATCTTAATAGTTTGCGACATTGGCTAAAAATAAAATCTATTTCATATAGAGATAGGAAGCATTCTCAAGATACCAAGATTTCACTGGCTGCATTTGTCAACCGACAACAATTTTTCAATGCACTGCACACGGAATTCATTACGGAGGAAATTGTTCTTAACGACATTGGGGAGTTCAGTGAGAACTTAAGTGAATACACGGGAAAACAAATAAAGGGAAACAAAATAAAAGTTTCCCACAAGAAAAAGAATGTCCATTATAAACACTGATCCTCTGCTCATTCATCCACGTAATATTGTGCGCTGCTATATACACAAATCATATTTTGTTTCCCAATCAAACAACATTATGTAGATTTACCTTAAAGTCATGGCTTCTGTATGGTAATTTCTAATTCAAAATCAAACTTTAATAATCAATTATCAATTTGGGGATCACTTCATTAATATCTTATCAGTGTGTTGGTTCTTTTTTTGCTCTTACCTCTTAAATGCCGTAATATTATTGTATTAATTTAATAATGGGTTTCACATTCTATTTTAATTTGTTTCAACCTTACTTGTAAAATGCTTGTATTATTTTGATTATAAATTGATTTAAGATTCTATTTATTTTTTAATGATTGTAAAGTGCCTTGAGCATCATTTTGACAGATTTGACACATGTACTCATAAATAAGATTATTATTACTATTATTATTATCAATAAAACTTCACAAGTACATCATGTATGTACATGCTTGTAGGAAAAAAACTGTGCACTCAAAAGTTACCATGGTTGCATGGTACACGTACCTTTCACGCCCTGACATAAATATTTATGACAAAAGATGGATTTTAAAAGTCTTTGATGTCCGTTTTTGGTAGGAGCTGTAAGGAATCTACACTAGTAAGCAGGAGGTCAAGGGTTCAAGTCTCTCCCAAGTAAGTCTGGTTTTTGCCCCACAAGCCATTATTATTAAGAAGCACCAAACTAATAGTGCTAATGTTGAAAAACTGTAAATTCGTCACAAAAAGTGACGAGTAAGGTGCTGCATGAAAAGCCCTCCCAATGACTGGATATAGGTTGCAGGATTCAGTGACCACTGGGCCTTTACAAGAACACTCCAGAGCTGTAACGTTGAAAACAAAAATGGATGGGCAAGGTATTTATATATCCAAGAAGACGACTAGTGAGTGAATGTAGAACCAGAGACCATGGAGCAAATTGGAGGATGTTCCAGTTTTTTCTCTTTAGCCCGTCAACAACAATGGAAGGCTTCATTTTTATTAATATCCAGTTTCCAAAATGTGAAAAAAATCTTCATTTACATCTGTATCCCACCACTAAATAATTTACAAAATCACTTCCATCACAGTAATTGAAGATGCGATGTCAACGCATGCATACACATCTTCTGCTTCTTTAAGATACAGGTGTCTGGGTCCAGACTTCATCAATATTCTCCCCGAGTTCCTAGGGGGGTGTTTGTCACATTATTGAGGTACTCAGGCAGCCAGGACAGTGCAGGTGTTGAGCGGAGGAGGTAATCAAATATCTAGGTACCTTCAAAATGTCAGGCCTGGCTGTCATCTTGAAGATATCCGGAGCTGGAAAACAAAGACAGCTCACAGAATTTCAAGACCGTCCGATTCTTGATGAGCAACAGTATTTTTTGGTTTTATTTCATAATTATCCTGGCTTGTTTTATAATCATACTTCTCTATTTTTGAGGGGGGGGGGGGAGGAACTATTTAAAAATTTATTTGTCAGTGTTGAAGATAAGTTTAACGAATTCTATTTTTTTTTATTAAAAAAAGGCTTCAAATGTTCAGCATGTAAAAAAAAAATCCATCCAAAACCAATTTGTGTATGAGTGGCTAGACGAGACACTGAATTTGACAGCAATTCTAGAAGCAAAGGTCCAAGACGCCAGTGTTTGAGGGAGCACTTGACAGATTGATGAGCAAGTCAGATGAAGATCATTTATGGAATAGGCAGACTGTTAGAAATGTTTCTCCCACGGACATTCTACACAGCATACCATCTGCATGACTGGACGTCGATCTTCTGCATTCACAGAACTACACGTATTAATTACAACATTCTAAGACAGAACTGCTTCCACGATAGAGCCTGTATTTGTTTAAACCGCACTCTTCACACACACAAACTGGCCGGTCATTTTTGGGAGATGACAACATGACAAATGAACGACCACTACAGACGGATTAAAGTTTCATTTAGAGCCGCGGATAATGACTGATGGGGCTGGCATCAGAGTAAGGAGCCGATGTTCATTGCGTGACCTCTCAGTTTCGAGATCTTGGAGCAAGATTGATTAACAACTACGGTTAACCATAGCTGACAATTATTGGACTAACGACACCCCAAACGCTGGCTTGTCGACCACATCTCGGCCACTAGATGGAACAACATACAGGGCATGGTCGCGCTGGTTACAACAGCAACATTTGACATGCTAAACTGTGACAAGTGGAGTGGGTACCAATGACACCATAGTTAGTTTGCAATTGTATTGTACGTCATTAATACGCAGGTGTAAGGCACATCACGAGTGAACCACTGGTTGACCAACGTTCCTTAGTCAAACTTGCTCTTAGTCAAGTCGAGGAGTTGAATTTCTGCTTGGCAATCGGCGCATGTGAATAAATTTGTATCTGCCTGTTCTTGACACTGCCTTTCTTTCCAGCATGACTGAGAAAAAGAACGGACGAGAAAAGGAACGGACGTCAAATCCCCAATAAAGTCACTGCAAAAGATAATGTCTACGACTTGACAATGACAATGCACAAGTGACACAGCAGGGTCCACTTGAAGTTATAACAAAAGTGTGAAACAGCCGCTTACAATACAAACAAGCGTACAAGGACATGACTAAAGGAAACAAATCACCAACTTGCCCCAATTTCTGAAATCTGAACCAGAATTTTATCATTTGCTGGAAATTGTAAACAGTATTCAAAATGAAGTCGTAATATAACCAAGTAGGCCTAGTGGAACCAGGCTCACTAAATTATATCATATCGGGGGGGGGGGGGGGGGGGGGGGGGGGGGGGGGTTCACCCTTCTTAGATGCACTACTCATGTACATGTAACCCAATACAAACCTAACATTGATGAAAATGCCTTTTTGATGAACCGATCCGGAAGAGTCGGCAGTTGCCCAGCAACGGTGTTATTTTATTAATTTTCAAGGCTCATTTATAACCGACTCCTTGCAAACACCCGAATGCACAATTTCATAATGCAGGACACAATAGCCACAATAAAACGGTAATACTGTGGTTTTTGTCTTCAAGACATACATGCAGTACATAATGGCATGACATATCTAACATCGTTCTACATTTGCATCATTGCAACGTTACCCCGAAACCTGCCAAATCTGCTCAATGGAATAGTCAGGCTTGGCGCACAACAGAAAAAAACCAATCTTACACAGCTCACCACAATTGCAAATTGCTGTAGCGATCCCAGAATGCATCACACCAGTAGTTGTGATTAACATGTATCATAGATTATGACATGCTCCTCAAACCCAACAAAGTTATCAACTTTTTCGTAAGAGGTAAGGCCAAGTTTAAGCATCCACTCTCCTTTTTAAAGCCGCATGTTTTTTTTTGTGTTTTTTTTCTAAAAGAAACCAAAAAACCAATATCAATTCCAAAAGGAATAGAGAATTCTTTTTTAAAGCAATTTAGTAGATGCCACTGTTGCCGACAGCCATTTTGAAAAATGTATAAGAAGGGCAGCCATCTTGAAAAATACTGTCTGGTAGATGAGAAAACAAAAGAGGGCCTCTTTTTATTTATTTATTTTTTTTTTTTTTAAAGACAAGTCCCAAAATATATCTCTTTTTGTCTGACAGAAGTACACCTGTTTCTACAAAATACAGACTTGTATGACTATGATATGTACTAACATGATAAAAACAAAAATTACAGCTCTTGCGAGCTGGACGCTAATCTTGCTTGATTAATGAACTGAAGTAGAGGTCAGTTTTATTTCATGCAAGCATGATATCTTGGTAATTATCCCAAACATCCCCCCCCATCTCTCTTTGCCCAATCATAAACTAGAGTTCAGACCCGTGGCTAATTTCCAATTACGTTGATGACACCTCGGCTACATTCTGACGCAAGTATTAAACAAAACTGCATACACTGACAAATTGAGTGATTATCACTAGAAAGCTAATTGGCCAACACAAACAAAATTGCTTTCAAAACAAGCCCCAGTGGCACTCGCCATACAGATATTTGTTACTATTGTATTGCATTATCGTCGACTTTTGCATGAGTAATGTATGTAATTATCCTTTTTGGACCATGGGTTATAACTGGGCTTTGCATGGTTTTGCAGTAATCCTGAATCCTCCAATTTCAATACCAATTTTCACACCACCTGGGGAGTAAGGGTTTTAAGCTGGCTTTCTATAAGTAGATTTTCGGTCTGTTTTGTGTCTGTAGCATTTTTGGCCTGCAGGTAACCTGCATATATATGCCAAAAATTCAACTTTAGTCCTTTTTAGATGTACTGACCATTTTTAAGAGTTCCAGTACAATTTTTATTTTAAGCTTCTCTCTTTTTTTTTTGCTGGTACTACCTTTTTTGGAAATACATGCATAACACATAATGTACCGGTACTTTTTTATGTTACCGATTATTCCTTTTTTTAAACGTGGACAATGAAGCGATTCAATGGGAGACTATTGAGACGCTGGTGGCAGCAGACATACCGGTCCTTTTTCCATTTTTCTCACAAGCGCTGCGCATGCTTAGGACAATGCGCACATGCAAAAATAAGCCACCAGCATGTCTGCTGCAACCAACTTCTCAAAAGTCTCTCATTCGGTTCATTAAACTGCATATATTATTTTTTTACCCAACGCTCTGTTTGTGTTTTTCTTTTTAGACATGTGGGTGTTTGCTTAGAGGGGGATGCATTAACCCCTGCAAGCAAAATGGAAACAACATTTTCGGTTTCTAATCGGATTTTTCTTCGACATGAGTATCTATACAATATCATTAAAGTTTTAGTTTAAAAATGTTTTTAACAAAACTATACATGTAACTTTGAATTATAAAACAAACAGCATATGCTATAGGTGTATTTATATACTGTTCGATCACAACCCCCCCCCCCCCCATCCTGTCTAATAATCCAAAAGTGAAAAATTTATCAAATATTACTGATCCCACAAAAGTACAATCCATAGAAATAAAATAGTTGTATAGAATATAGCCTTCAGTTAACACACAGGCAGTCACAAGAGATTATCAAAAATCAAAAATTAACTTGCGGTCGCCAATTTTGGAAATTCATGTGCCCTAATCATCTCTTGTTCTCGGAATAAAGACAAAAAAACATCCAATGCAATCGCAAGAAATTGTTTGTTCGGTTGGGGTATTTCAACAAAGCCGTTTGGCCTTTGCAATTATGTAAACAGTCTTGCTTCTCAGCGGAAATAAAGTGAAAGCAAACATGAGCAAATGCCAGGCCCTCTTGTGGCTGGAGTGAGTATCAAGTCAACGGGAAATCCAAACACTTGTCAAGTCTAATTGACCCAAAACTTGGGTTTTATGTGTTGCAAAAGCATGAGAGAATTTTCCCCTGCATTGCGCAAGAATTATCAGACCACTTAATTGCTCTTATAGCAACTCTGTATACCAGAGATTATTGTTACCGCAATCAAAGTGCCTTACAAGTGGACTATGTTCAGGAAAATGGAACCTGTTGTGTGAAAATAGGCCTATCACATTTTGTACAAAATGTCAAGTGGTCTAGATTTTGCAATTTAATGTGACTTGGCATTTTTTCACTGGAGTCTTCCAGCGTAATTAAACTTGACAGCATGGCAGGTGCTTGAGCATTTGAAGAACAAGCGGTGTTTCTATGTGCCCAGGGTACACGACACCTTTTAACAGTTACCATGCATACATTGTACACTGTACTCGTGGGCCACAATATGCATACATTGGCAATATCAGTCCCAAATTCTCCAATTTTAGTATGATTTTTCCGCACACCCTAGGGATTAAGGGTTAAAAAACAAAATAAAACCTTGACCATATATCAAAAAAGAAAGAGAAGGCCCCTTTTTACTTCCATTTATAGATCATGCCAGGCACTGCTTTCCAAGATGCTAAAAAAAGAAAATAAATATGTTTTTATCTTACCTGCGACCACAAATGCCAGGGAAGGAACTGTAGGCAGGATGTAATGCATTAGCAATTACAAGCATAATCAGCAGTATGATTATACAGGAACAAACCCTGCTAACTGTTAACAGTTGTTATAGGGAGAGCAGCTGACAGACAGTCTGATTACTAATTAATCCCATTAGGGTCTAACCTCAAATCATTAGGACCACTCAGGTGAGTTTGTATATGCTGGCAATCGTGGACCTAGGACAAAAGAATTGGGGCGTAGACAAAGAGGTCCACGTTTGACCTAACGTCCACGATTGAAAATCGTGTACAAAACCAATAGGAGGCCTTCCGAAAAAGTTAGAGTATAAACAAAAGAGGAACAATGAGAGGTCCACGATTGCACCCGTTTACATGACTGGGTGTGTGTGTGTGTGTGGTGTTTATCTTTGTAGAAACCACAATCACATGATGGCATTTCTGCCCAATTGTGCACGTGCTTGCGTGTACATGTATGTGTAGTGCAGATGAATTTCTTAAATTTAGCCTCTTCTTTCCAAGTTATTTATTAGTAACCTACATATATTGACTTAAAGATGCCGAGTCTGTGCATTTTGGGCATGGCACTCCGAAAAAACCAAAAACGTTCAAATTAAATTGTTAATTTGTCAGCATCGGATATTATGAGCTTTGAGTTATTATGAGTTACCAGATATTATGAGTTATGAGCCTTCCAATGAGCCATTCCACACACAAAAAATCAGCCCCTGATACATTGTAAGTAACAGATGTGATAAGTTTCAAAATTTAGATTTAGGAGCCGGACGCTCTTAATTCTTAGTGTTAATGTATAGAGTACATGTAATCTTTGTGTAATCTGGGAAGACCAAATTGAGTGCAGATTGTAGTATAAGTGGTATTTTTTCCATCCAAAAATTGAGTTTTCTTCAAAATTCATCGGCCGGCGCGAAATCCATTGCGTTGAGATTTTCAGTCAGCATAGACATACACTTAGAAGCTTTAATATTCAAAATGTGTATGTGCAAAATACGGCAATTGCAGTTGGAAAGTCTGACATAATTTTGGGTGAATGTCCCGATTTCATTCAATCAATCATTTAAACACAATTTAAACCCACAAGGTAAACTTATATAAATTAATGCAGGGAATTTGAACAGAAAGTTAAATATGCATGAAGCAGTAATTGAACTTGCCACCTCGTACCTGTGGAAAAAGGGCACAAATTTTCTGAGTAATTAGGATACAAGATACGAGGTGACCAAAAAACCTTCAAACCTAGATATTTCTCAATATTTACATAGTTCAGAAATTCTGCTAATCGTTTTTGTTAATTTGATGGTTTTGTACTGGAAGTTTATGAGTAATGATTATGCGCCTAGTACATTTGAAAATGACTTCCGCAAAGTATCGTTAATTATGGGAAAACATTTGGGTTTTGGTTTTTTTTATGGTAGTATACAACATTTGTTTTTGCTTAAACTTTCAGAAATAAATAGATTTGGTGGTTAGTATTTTATAGCATGCTATACTGTATGTAACACTGACCTGTTTAAAGTTTTGTGTGCATACATTATATGTAGATGCTAGGAAAACAGAGAAAACAATTATGTTCTAGTCGTCTGGTTCCCTGACCCCGCTACTTTAGAAAAATCGGAGCAATTTATAGTTGGGGAATTATCAGATCGGGGAACTAGACTATTTCCAATGATTGTCTACTGACAATCGTTGGAAAAACGATATAAATATCTACTTTTCTTGACAACGACAGCACACCAAGTGCAATGATTTCACAGGATGCTTGAGACTGCTATTTACTTAGTCTAGTACGGTATTTTGTAATAATTCATTAGTTTTGGTTTTTGATATTTGCAAATGTTGCATACTACCTTTAAATCTGTACAGCGCATAACACACTAACATGGATGTTTTTGCTCATTATTGACAAACATGCTCTGGTCAAATTTAAAGGAAAATAAACAACAGAAGTTTCTTTTCGGTTAAATGCAGAATCTCGCCAGATTTTTGTCCCAGGTGCCAGCCAGCCACACAAATAATTGCCACAAAGTTTGTGGTTTTTAAAGTTCCCTCTTGCACAACTGACCCTACAGTGAACTAAATAGTCACCACTGAACATGTACATGTACACTATGGGTGGTCATTTCTTTAGATTAAATATGGTCTGTGGTCTAGGATAAATTTGTGCTGACAACCACATAACAAATAAATAATTTCCAGTGTGGTTATTGGTTAGCCCTGGGAGTTTTATGAGTCCTGTCTGGTTATGTTGACATGCTGTTTCCCTGTAGACAATTAAGTTCTAATTTTAAAAGGTTGAAAATGCTATTCAATTGAAATTCTGATGAGCTATACAGTTTTAGATTCTATGGAGGAAAAAACAAAAAAAGTACTGTAGTTTCACTTTCTATTTTAACTGACCTATCAAGGTACAATCGTGTCAACACAGCTTGTGAAAACAGTGTCCAGTCAAGTCTACAATAAGTTTGCAGGGAAGGCACTAAATCAGACGAAACAAAACTTTTGACACAACATTACTGGTAAAAACGTTTGATGATTTTTTGTTCCCTTCTGAAGTTATGTTCAGCATAAAAAGCAATTACAATTTTGTAAAATGGGTTTTATAGCATGTGAATCGAGTACACTCTCACCAATTTTAAAAGTTATTCAGTTTCTCAGATATTCAGATATTCAGTTTCTAGTGTAATCATGCAGTCTATTAAAACAAATCACACTGTTGTTTTACATATTTTTATTATTAGTTTCTTTTTTTGGGGTGGGGGGGGGGGTCTCTTTTCACAGTCATGTTTAAAAAACAGTCATTTTAATCTACATTCAATTACAACTCTGTGATTATGTTTTACAGCATACATACCGTGAGATTGTTCACGACAAAGACTACGCGTCCGGCAACACCGCAGGTCACAAAATTCAGAACATTCCTCAATTGTAATCCGTCAAAACTCTTTTTCCGCAAATGTTTTGTCCTCGCAGAGGCCGAGACTTAATCCAACCAAAAGTGTGAGAAAACTCACACAATCCGTTCTTTCCGATCTAGCCGCAAGGAATCCACTCCGACACAACCTCACAAACACAGACGACTTTTCCGTCACCTCTACAGTCGCGGATTACAAGAATGACGAATGACGACGGACAAATTAGCGGAAATTCTGCTGCACATTCTGCTCAATAAAGCGTTTCACACAAAAAGCCTTCAAAAAGGACAATATAATAATACTTGAAAGTACAAGGACAGATTGAATCACTGAGAAAAAGAAAGTCTTGTTTCTCTTTCAACTAAGGGTTTTGACCCATTTTCTACAGATCCCGGAAATGTTGGAGAGAATCTATCCGGACTATGTGCACACATATGCGTTCTCATTTCTTTCTCAAAAGATTGATTTCTACACTAACAAAGTATTACATTACAAATATACTTTCAGCAAAATGCAGATTACTTTCATTCCCTACCCCAACCAACATCAACACAAAGCTTGAATTATACACAAATATTTCCTAGATCCACTAGACTAATAAAGTAATTTTGTTTCAAAGCAGTGTCAAATAATTCACGGAGGATATTCTGCGCAGGTGCGTAGTTACTCTTTTAAAATTGTCCCAAAGGGAGACTTTTCAGACACTGGAGGGCAGCAGACACACTGGTCCTTTTTGCTTGTTCTGAGCATGCGTGGCGTAGTTCTACGCAACCCCACGACTGGTGATCTATGAGAACAATGTAATAGGACCAGTATATGTATGTACATGTAAGTCAGTTGCCACTAGTGTCGCAACATTATCCCAAATTTTTCCACTGAATGAAAGTTATCACGTCAGAGTCCCGTTATTCAAAGTCTGAAAACTGAGCTTTAAAAAAGAAATGCATGATATTTGAAAGAGAAACCACCAGCCCATGGTCTAGGCTGGTCTGAGACTCTACAAGGCCAGTTCGGTATCTCAAAGGTCAAAGGTTATTGGGACAAAATTGCTGACGTGATTTCACGCCATGTTACACAAATGCGCATTCTGATTGAATTTAACACACGTGCGCATTGTGCGACCACCTTTTGCATTCATACCCGCGCATTAGGTCACGCGGGTCATTCGGGATAAAATGTCATTGTGCACATGCGCAGTTGAAATAACGAACTGGCTTTTTATTGGACTTGGTCCAGTGGTCCAGTGTGAATTTCAAGTCCTGCAACAAACATGTGGAAAGATGCAATTTGCGTCATCGATGATGTCTAAGCATATATCTATATTTGTTCAGTTTTTAGATGTATTTTATGACACATGCACAATACACGGTACTTCCAATTAAGTTATAATCAACAACGTACACAAAGTGGGCATTCACTTGTGATTCTTCATAAAAATAAATTACAAATTGTCCTTTTCGTTTGGATTGCCAATTATATTTCCCCCTCTTTCCTTCGTGACATTTAAAATCGGGTTTCTACTTGGCTGAAGAGCTCCACGCCTGACATCCACAAATATTAAAAAAAGAAAACAAAATTGCTCCCGGGTCCATAGAGCGTGATGATTCACTCAAACTTAATGACTAAAGCGCCTGGGCATAAACACACTTCGGGAGAGCAATTCAGGTGCTGGAAAATACACCACGTTTGTAGCCTCATTGGTTTATGGGGGGCTGGCGGCTTGACAACTAGGCTGGTACATTTCAAGTGCTGACTGACTGAACGCAATTCACCATTCCGTCTTCTAGGACCCGACAAATGATTCAATTCTATGGCCTGTCTTTTAGAGCTACATGTACTATGTACGGCTACGTCTATTGTCGGCATTAGCCCTTGTACATGTATTTGCAACTGCTGCAGACGTACATCCAGCTCTCCAGACACATGATTTTGACACCAGTCTAAGAAAAGGAACTGTGCAAATTTGTGAAAACACTGAAAATATATGTGACCTGTTAGCACACAACAGGCGGAAAGTGGCAAAATTTGAAAATCAAGATTATGGAATTTTCTGAAAGTACAGGTTAGGAGCTTCAATTTGATATACATGTATTGCTTGTTGTAGTATCTCATTTCTAGCCCCCGATACAACCTTTTATAGTTATCAGAGTCTTAACCCCTTGTATTGAAAACATTTCAGAAAGCCATAGTGCGACTTGAAGCTCATTTTTGATCCTAAAAAGTTACAAAAAAAATACAAACACTAGTTATGTACATGTACACAGTGTATAAATAGACACTGCTTCAACTTGGCTAACAGGGGATTCAATTTGTTGCTATGGGAACAATCTGCCATTGTCTAGAATTGTCTGACGTACGTGCTTATTTAATTTTATCCTGAAAAAATTCCCACTTGTTTTTGAAGGTGAACTGCATTCAATAAGTGTACAACTTACAAAAAAATGCTTAAATAAAAAATAAAAAATAGAAATTGTGAGAAATGGCAGACACAATAGGACGGAACTATTTGGATTGGGTGAACAATTTTGTACGGAACTCCTCTACTGTATCCAACATCTCTCAAGAAGGCCTAATTTATTTTTAAAAGACAAAACGTTTCAGTTCAGTACATGTAAACATGTGTATTCCAGTGACACACACAAAAAAAGCTGTCATACAAAATACTGCCATATAGCATTACGGGTATTCCGGAGGACGCAGGTTCAAATCCTACTCCTGCCACTTTTCTTTGTTCACTTTTAAAATTCATAAAAATACTTACACTATCTTTAAAGATCTCGAAGGTATTGCAAGAAACAAGACTTTTAGTCTGCCACCCACCAAGTAGTGAAACCAGCCAGCCCTACAACTCCAGTGGGTTGTTACTATTCACACACAGGGCTACAGGAATCCCCCTATTGTGATCCTAACATTCCACAATGCCTGAGTCACTGAATACTGAAATGGGACTGCCCGGTCTCTATTTCATCATAACCCCGATCATGAACTATGTATAAAATGAATTGAACTGCTGCTAACTAGATTGACTGGATTGATATACAAATCAACAATAATCAGCTGGCCTAACATTTCGAACTTAAAGATGATGTTGATTGCTGAAAGAAGTTTGACTCATTTTTTGTTTTACATTTTCAAAGTAAACTAAGGAACTGGCAGGAGCAGGATTCGAACCTGCGACCTCCGGGTTACCATACCGGTGCTCTACCAACTGAGCTATCTTGCCCTATGTTGGCGGTCTCCCAAATTGTCAGTATCGGAGGTCGCAGGTTTGAATCCCGCTCCTGCCAGTTTTTTTGTTCACTTTGAAAATGTATTCAAATTTACCTAGTCAGTTTCCTTGGGGATTGTTTGACGGATTTTTTGTTTATGTAGATTCTGTATTGTAAAATAAAACAGCCATTTTTTTTTCTGCCATGAAATAACAAAAAGTGACTTTTGAGAGCTATTTTTATCAAGTCCCCTCTAGCGCAGCATAGCCTGCTGATGCCATTTGTCTAAAAGTTGTCGCTGCGGGCAGCAAACAGTACTAGACACAAAAGGGCGTTCGTCCTATGACGTCAGAATTGTTTGCTGCCCGCAGCGACAACTTTTAGACAAATGGCACCAGCCGGCTAGAGGGGGGAATTGATAAAACTGCTCTCAAAAGTCACCCGTTTGTTATTTCGTGGCAGAAATAATTGGCCGTGATATTTTACAATACGCAATCTACATAAAACAAAAAAATGATGCAGACTTCTTTCAGCAATCAACATCATCTAAAAGCAAGTTCTTTCTCAAAGACAAATGTATGCAAGCTGAAATGTATGCTGCAGTATCGATAAGGCTGATTCATAACGTTTGTTCATACATTACTTGGACAATGTGTGATTCAAGACACGAAATCACAAACCTGTGAAAGTTTGTGCTCAATTTGTCATCTGAGCCACGAAAAAATAGTGAAAACTGTTGTTTTTAAAAGTGATTTTTGTACACATTCATAACGTACCGGAATCGAAGTACATGTACAGTGGTGTGCACAATTATTCGAACACTTGACAAATCTGACGAAATTGACATTTAATGCCTTACAATGCCTGGTGTACATTTTTCACCTGTATTAAATAGAAAAGGTAATTGTTGTGAGCACACAAGTACATGTACATGTAGCTCACACTAGTATCTGCCAGTCCTACCATCTTTGTTATCAAACTTGACTCCAATATTTGGTGTGTCCAGTCCAGCCTTGGCAGCAATCACTGCGGCACATCTTTCGGGCATAGTGTCTATATTTCCTGAGAGTTTCTACACTAATGCTGTTCCAAGTCTTCTGAAGTTCATTCCAAGAGGGTTTCATTTGAATGTACATTGGTATATTGATTGCCATTTCATCACAAACAACTAAAGTACCTAAAATATGCCAAGTGTTCGAATAATTTTGTACACCACTGTACAATGTAAGCCACATTTCTGGAGATCTTCAGATACAATTTTGTCAAAGGCGACAGCATTTCAGATGGAAATATTTCTCAGGGGGATATGTACTTTAGTGGTACATTTCAGATTGAAACTATTGGTTCAAAAAATAATAACCTTCATACATGTAGAATAATATATACTTCTATGTGAATAAGAAAACAGACATTTGCGAAACTTTGCAAAATCAGCACTTTCCGTTTGACAATGCAAAGAGGGCAGGCCACAATTCCCAGGAATCTTCGGAGCGTAAGTTTCCAAAGGAATTTTGGGAATTAGAAATTTGGGGAAATTTTGGAGAACTTTTGTCAGCAGATGAGCAAAAAACTGTCAGTTGAAAACTGTTTGCTTCAATACTATTGTTAAAAATCCTTTTTAAAATACAACTGTATAAGTGTACACACACACAATGCAAGCAATATCTGAGCAAATATTATATCATTGTGACAACATAAATTTCAGGTGGCACTCTGCAAATTTTGTGTGTGGGAAGTTACACTGTGCACTGGTCCGTTTAACCCTAACCCTGCTAAAAAATGCAACAGAATGCACCAATGGTAAAAAGTTGTTGCATTTAGCAGTCAAGGCGTGTCTCCTGGTCTGATGCATTCTATGGTATTTAGTAAATACATAGCCTCTAGCAACAAAGCTGGTACAGATGAGTTCACTGCACAGTGCAACATTGCATTTGGCAGGGTTCTTATTTCAGCGGCGTTGCATTCTGTTGCATTTGGCAGGGTGCTCAGAGAATACCTCGTGGGGGTTAGTTAATAGAAGTACAATGTATACATGCTTTCAGCATGAAAGAGAAAGATAAACAACAAATGACTTTCTCTCCATTTCCAGTTATTCACATTCCACGTGTACAAACAAAAATGTACATGTATTATACAGTGTACATGTACATGTACAGTACATACTGTACCTGCAGATTTAATACTCAGAGTATAAAATACACAACCCAAGACAGAAACACAATATGCTAAAAAAAACAATACATGTACTTGAATGAACATCTCTTCAGTCTTCAAGGATGTCACAACACTGTGCCAACAAAGTGCCACACAAAGGTCTCAGGCTCTAAAAAAAGTAGAGGTACAAAAGAAGAAATCTACATGTAAGGTTGTTGACCTTGGGTGACCCCAAGTATTGTGTAAGTAAGGTCATCAAAGTCAAAACAAGTGGCTTTGAAATCAGTTTGTTTGTTTGTTTGTTTGTTTGTTTGTTTGTTTGTTTGTTTGTTTGTTTGTTTGTTTGTTTGTTTGTTTGTTTGTTTGTTTGTTTGTTTGTTTGTTTGTTTGTTTGTTTGTTTGTTTGTTTGTTTGTTTGTTTGTTTGTTTGTTTGTTTGTTTGTTTGTTTGTTTGTTTGTTTGTTTGTTTGTTTGTTTGTTTGTTTGTTTGTTTGTTTGTTTGTTTGTTTGTTTGTTTAATTAGTGGTTCTTGTTCTATCTGTAAAACGTATTTGTTTTTATTTTTATCTCAATAATCTAAACAAAAACCGAAAAGCCAGTCCTCAAAAGGCAATAGGATTTTTAAAGTACATTTCTGAGGAGGAAGATAGTGTGCATGAAATTACCCTAGTTTTAAATGTGATCGTATTTTAAAGTCATTTGTAGCTCTGATATCACAAGCCTGAGATTGATGTATCCGTTATATTTTCCTGAAAACTGAGCACATGAACGGGACACAGGGGACAAACCTGGGGCAATTGTCTCCACTGCAGTAGACATGTTCAATACCTGTGAAAGAATTCTACAAATTCTCCATATTCCGGCTCCTGAAATTTTATCGAAATCCAATGCCGACCCGAGCGCGATTGGCGCTGCGCTTCCATTCCACAAGATGCCCCACTTTTGACGGTGCGTACCCCCCGACAGGAAACACTTAGGACGAGCCGACTTACCGAGTATAATTGCTGGATAGGATTACACCTTTGCTGCACCATTTGGAGAGCTCAGAGTTTATTTATGGAGGCATATTAAAATAATCCCCTGTCACTTTGGGTTTCAAGTCTCAGGAGAAGGTGTGACTCATGCTTAAAGGCGGTCTAGCGGGTACCACCATCCTTATTTCCCAAACCTACCTGAGCTACATTTTGCGTTTCCACAACCTCACACAAACCGGGTTGTACATGTAGTACTGTAGAACTTCGCTATAATAATAATAATAATAATAATTATAATCGAATACCACTAGCAAACATTTGGATGAAACAGACATCTTTTTTTGGCTCTCAAGTTGTATATAAATTCATTATTTACTGTAGTACAGGGTAAGTCCAACAATTTGCGCATGTTAGTGTTAGAAATGGTCCATTTGCAGTCCCATACGTAACGCACCAGGTTTTCTTTATTTTACATAATCACCCCAAGGACTAATAACATCAATTCTTGTGGGTGTTCTCCTTGCAGATGGCCAACAAAAGAATTTGAAACACTGAAATCTTCAATTGTTTTAAGACGACTGAATGTCCCACACTCGCAAAATCTTGGACTTGCCCCTGCACATGTACTAGTGGTCTTCCAGTCTTGAACATGTTGAAACGAACAAATCCCTCTATAAGGGAAAGATAAATAGACCATATTTTTTGACAAATTGGGGAGCTGTCCAATGGTATTTGTGGGTACCAGAAGCAGTTAACAGTGTTGTAGTCGAGACTACAAAGTTCGAGACCGAGACCGAGACCGAGACCTGATGTTCGAGACCGAGACCGAGCCTCCCTTCAAGAAAAAAATGCACACCACACAGGAGGGCGAGCGTGAAACTTACGCTTTCGACGATTTGTTATTCTTATTGGTTTATTTTTTCTATTTTTATAATTTTATAATTTGGCCGATTATGAATTCAAGGTCTCGGAACAAGACCGCAAGACCTTTGCTCCGAGACCGAGACCGAGTATTCAAAATCGAGACCAGGAAACAGCCGAGACCTCACAAATTTTGGTCTTGAGACCGGTCTCGAGCCCTACATGTGTACAACACTGGTGGTTAATACATTTTTTTTATTGATTTGATAAAAGTTTGGAGGGTCTGTCATTTCAGTCTTGCAGAATCTTTCTGAAAAGCTAAACGCATTTTTTAAATTATTATTATTATTATTATAAGCAAGTTCACATCCATGTATTTAGTAACCTTACACCAATGTTAAGAAGAAAATTGCAAAACATACAAGTACAGTAGCACAGCATTTTTACAAATTGGCCAACTAACTACTAATTTACACATGTATCTACTGGTACCTTAGTGCATTACCCTTTGACTTAACCAAAGAGCGCCCTCAAGTGGTCAAAATTATGGACAATTGGAAGTTTTCTTATACAGCTTGAACATCTATCCAGCTCCAAAAAAAAAATCAATATTCATACGTTTGCTTCATAAAAAAAAAACACTCCTTGATCATAAACAACAAAACTTGCATATATACAGGTACATGTACACAAGAATGCTTGGGAACTGTAAAACAATGGAACTTACAGCCATTTGCGCAACCCAACAGACATACGTAGATATTTCCCTTCAACTGCAAACAAAAAATATATCCTGTTGTTCTTCCCTCCTTTGACCAGGATTTCACAATAAGTTTCCCTTTTCCTTTTTCTGTGAGAAAAACAAACAACTTTACAGGCTCCCATCCTCATGCCCTCTACACATGTAACAGGAAAACACACTTGCATGTCAACCTAGTTTCATACAGATTGTAAAAATGGAGCAAAATACCAAGGGCAATTCCACTTATTGTGGTTTTGAATTGATTGCAAAGTTACTAAGAACCTAGGGAAGTGCGCAGTAACCACAGAACGTTCATGCAAAAGGCAAAAATACAACACAGGAATACAGGACAATAGGAAAACGAGATCATTAAAATGCCATCACTATCAAATGAGAAGGCTGGGCTGGTCATGGGGGTGTGTAAGTGAATAACAATGGAGTTTTATTCTTATTTGGTGGGGGGGGCATAAAATGCTGACCGGATTAGCTGGCAGAGTAAAGGCATTCCTGGTAATGTCCAAGGACTCTCTCCTAAAGAGCAAAGGCACTAGGGGTGGGGATTCCCCCCACATTTTTTTTTCTCCCCCCCCCCCAAACCCCAACACTTTGTCTACAAAGAGATAATAATTCTGTTGATTTCCTTCACAGTTCAGATTTATACCTATTGTGTTAGAAGTAGAGAGTAAAGTTTTGGTTCTGTGCACACAATTTGGCCATAGCCATGATATAAACATTCATAGACAAAACATTCCACACATGCAGCCGTAGATGTTCTATTTAAATCAGTCTGCATTTGTTATACATCTGTTTACCACCAAAAAATATTTCCTTTTCATGCACTGAAGAATTTAATATCATATTGTTCATGTCTATTTACGGTTAGTTGCACAAGATTTGTATGCACCAACAACAGTGTAACTCAGTGTTCATAACTGTAACTACATATGAGACTGAAGCAATACTCTTTTAGGCGACTCTAGATGTCTACAGATATGCATGCTAAAATTCTTCTACAGTCTTGCCTATTAACAACAGCACAACCCTTTAAATCGTGTCCATGTTCAGGATGTCCGCAGAACAAGTACATGCTGAAAATGAGAAGTTTGCACTCCAGTAACTTAATACAGCTCTATGGATGACATTTGCAGTTGAGGTCAAATGTTTACAAATACCTGGAAATTGTTCCTGTAGCTGCGCCGGTTCTTTCATTTTTATCATAAATTATCAGCATATCAATAAAATAACATTTGAAAGGTCCTTCCTCATACATGTACATGTACATAATCATGTAGATTTGGCTCACAGCTTTGAGATGAATTGGGAATTGGTCTACAGGACTGCAATGTACATGTATGTAAACTTTCAACCACAAATTTCAAACTTTTAACCACAAATGTTTTTACTAGTGTACTACAAAGTACATGCACAAGATGTACAACACACAGTCGTACTTTCCCAATACTTCCGAGGACAATGCTTTGTGTTTCCCATTGTTCCTTTAATATAAGTATTTTTACGTATTTTTACATCCGAGGACCGATTTCAACAAAAGACTGACTGAGGACTTAAAGGTTCTTTTGTATTGTCTTTCTCCTCTTGTCCTCGGACGTATACAGAACCTGTACACCTAATACCGGCAATTGTGGACCTAGGACAAAATAATTCGGGCATAGACAAAGGGTCAACGTTTGACTGAACGTCCTCGATTGAAAATCGTGTACAAAACATATGGGAGGCCTTCCGAAAAAGTTAAAGTATAATAAACAAAAGAGGAACAATGGGAGGTCCACGATTGCAGGTATTTACACACTTACGTGTACATGTACATGTACATGCTCATGTACACTGTACATGTAGTTTGATGTGTGCAGTGATTTTTGCTGGGGCTGATATGTTTTAACCATTTTTCCACATGTGGAACCACAAACCAACCACTGCACTGACTGCGCATGTTCTTGCAGAACTTCCCATGAACTACCCATGTACGGTGTTTGTGAATATGAATTAAAGGCCTGCCATAAGCAGGCAAGGTCATACCCAAGAGTCTTGAAAACCCAGATGTACATGCATTTGGTCTTAAATACATGTAACTAAACCTTCTTTCCTCAAGTCCTTGAGCTGGGCCATGCACACACTGCTGCTGGGGTGTGCATAAAGGAATCCCGTAGCCGATTGAAACAAAAAACACCGGGTACATGTACCTGTTAAAAAAAGCCCTTCCCAAAATTACATGTAAATCTGGGAAATTGCTGTTCATATTGTACATAAAAGTCCACACATTAATACTACCATATCAGAGCATCAATACATGTAGGCCTACATGTATGCAGCTTCACAGTGTAAACTGCATTTTCGCAAGCATGAATGTTAATCTGTTTTATTTTTCCCGTGTACCCCAGTTTTCATTTAAAAAAAATCCCCACATACATGTACATGTATGACATTCAAAAACATTATTTTTAATTGTCTGAACAAATTAATAAGTAATATGTAAATTCGGTTACGGGTACTCGATTCTATGATCTGGAACCAGTTCCTGACATTAGCAGTCGGTTACTCGGGGACCCGCTTCGGATGCACAGCCTTAACTACTGCGATAACCAACATTCACCCAATGCAAAACAAATGTTATGTACATCAGTACACTGTGTCAAAATTGTTATCTCAAATTCACAATCTGGTACACTGCAAGCAAAATGTTCTCATCATAAACAAAAAATAATAATTCAGTAAAATGTCAGAATTCAAAGATAAAAATAGCAGCCCAAAAATCAACAAAATGTAGTCGGCTTTTTCCAGTGACAATCGATTTACCCAACACGCAAGTCCTTCAATTAGGCAGATTCAGGACAATTTTAAGTTGCTTCAATCCTTTTAAATATTATATCACTGGAAAGAGTAAACAAATTGAAATAAAATGAGGGGTCCATGGTCATGAAAGGTTAACCCTGTGCAAAGTTATGGATTTTTGTTGATTAAAATTTTGGGTCATTTTGGAGGCCAATTTTAGTTAAAAAGTTGTGACCATATTGCCAATTGCTACATTTTTAAATTGAAAATGTGAGCCTCATTTATTTCATATCAATTTTTTATCAATATAAATATAATTGTAGGAGTCATTTAAAATAGTAACAATTAACAAACACCAATTATTTGCCAATAAATGATCAAAAACTAAATAAAAACAAATTATAAGCCGGTCACAGTGCTGACAGAAGATTGGGTACCGCAAATAGCGCCGCCAACGCCAGTTCACGTGAATCTGCCTACTTCAATGCTTCTATTGAACCACTGAACTTTGAAGTAACTTCACTGGAGTTAATTACCTCGCCTGGCATACCATCCATACTTTCACCTGGGGAATCCTGCTACGTATACAGGTGACCCCGTTTAATCACTGGCATCGCTATCAATAACATCCACTCCTATTTTCCCCGAGCAGATTTTTGGTCTCTCAAAAAGGTTGAAGTATAAATATTCTGATGCAAAACACACAAGAGGCTGGGAATGGAGAACGTGGTGGCATTTATAAGAGAGTGGGCACCAATAGTAGGACTATGAGGACTAGGGGGTTGTTCATATTTTTAATATTTTATAGTTGGCCTCATTCAAAAAAGAAAAAATGCAAACCTAAAAGGTTTCTCTTTAAATTTTGTTTTCACTCAATCTGTCAGTTAGTGGGGGAAGATTTCATAAAAGATTCCATTCTGGCGTAACTTTATCACCGTAACCTCAGTGATCAAAAGACGCAGCAAGTATGTTTAAAAAATTGAATTTGGGTCTGAGATACATTTGTACATTTCAAACAGTTAGTTGCAACTGTTTAGGATTCCCTGGATGGCCAACAATCGGCATTTAGATACTTTCCTAATGGAGGACTAACTCCAACCAGCAACCGAGACGGTACACAGGCTGTGATGAAAATATTGGGCATGGTACATCATGTACAGGTCTGTAGGTGGATATATATGCACAAGGAGATCGGGGGAAAGATTTTACTTTAATACCCCCCACCAAAATCGGTCAAGAACAGCAAAATCTTGGAAAATAACCAACCCTCCTTGATAACAACTGTCTAAACATGTGGCACAACCTGTTATTTCAAGATTTGTGTCAGCAAAATCTGTAACAAATGAGGAAAAAATAAACATGTATTTGAACACTTTGAGTGACTTTACATGGTGCCAAGAACTTCTAACACAGAAAACACAAACTTTCTTCCGCCTATATTGCACTAAAATGTCCCAACAAATTCTGAAAATTAAAGGCTGTGCCAAGTGTTTATACAATTATAAACACAAATGGATGGTTATTTTCCAAGATTTGCTGTTCCTTACAGATTTTGGTGGGGGGGGGGGGTATTAAAGTAAAATATTTCCGACAGAACTTGTGTTGTCATGGATTGTGCACGAGCGGATTTACTTTAACCCTCCCCACCAAAATTGGTCAGGAACACCCAAATCTTGGAAAATAACCATCAATTTGTGTTCAGAATTGTACATTGTATTAACACTTGGCACAACCTTTCATTTTGAAATTTTAGTTAAGAAATGTTTGGACAATATAGGGGAAGAAAGTGCTTTCTGTTAGATGTCCTTGGCACAAATTTTTGCTGAGATTAATCTTAAAATACATGTAACAGGTTGTGTCACATGTTTAAAGAGTTGTTTATATGAAGGGTTATTGGTTATTTTCCAAGATTTTGCGGTTCCTGACTGATTTTGGCGGGGCATTAAAGTAAAGTCTTTCTTAGATTTGCTTGACAGGTCTGTTGTGAAGAAACGGGTTTGTGATCTTCCGACACCTGCACAATTGGTAGATAGTGCAAACTCTGTCTTGTGCAGTTCTCTGACGTTTGCCGGATCGACCAACATTTGCATAATTGACCGATGCTTTCACAGACGATAGACTGGTAGATGGTACTGCGCTGTCATGCGATTGCGCAGATCCATCAAACAACTCCAACAAAAACTAAACAGTAACATTTCCTACATCAGTAAATGTATCAGAATTCAAATGTGACTGAAATAGACAGCATACATGTAATTTTTGCCATTCTATTTCTTGATTATCTTTATTTTATGACAAATCTGAGAGCAATAAAACCGGAAAAAGTTCCATATCCGGACATCACTTATTTTCTCTTAATAGGACTTAAAAACTACCAAAAAGTGTAAATCTGATGAAGAAACACACATTTTGGAGGGGAAAAATTTCAACTTATTCTTTAAAATACTTTGACTTTTTCTGTAATGGCCCATAGACTTTGAGCACGAGGTATAAGTGATGTCCGGATACATGTATGGAACTCTTTCCATAAAACCTAAAGGGCCACGATAACGATGACGAAAACGATGCGAATAAACGCTCTTTATTGGTGGGTGAAACGCACGCGTGCTGTTACACGC
The DNA here is from genome assembly GCA_037893225.1 of Hippasteria phrygiana. Classification (NCBI taxonomy): domain Eukaryota; kingdom Metazoa; phylum Echinodermata; class Asteroidea; order Valvatida; family Goniasteridae; genus Hippasteria; species Hippasteria phrygiana. The sequence goes on along the minus strand of JAZGUH010000793.1, from coordinate 88,267 downwards.
GCGACAATTCTACCAATCAATGGCATTCATTCTCAACGTTTTTGTTATCGTGGCTAGTGTGGCCGGCCCTAAGTTAAGACAATACTTATCATGTCAACAAATTTAATTGAACTCACCCTTAATTCTCATCTTTGCCGGCGACGACATGTTGCACTCAAACTAAACAGCTATACTGAAGTCGTCTGCAGACGGTAATTCTAAATCATGATTTACCATCCAGCCGTATATTGTGTCATACAGTCAATGTCACGTTCATCACATCAGTTCATTGGTCGAAGAAGCTGCATGCGCATGCACGCACACGCATGCAAAAAAAGAAAATAGCAAGTGAAATCGTTCAAGAGCTTGCGCCTTATTGAGGTGACATCTGTAATCGACCTCCTTTTGGTTACCATGTGAAGCTAACAAATGAAGTCAAATACATCACAGCTGAGTACTATATTTGTACACTTTCAAAAGTTTTGAAGAGTTTGTGAGATTTAGTTTCGGTTTCACACCTGTGTTATGTTGCTAATGTACGTGTACGACGTACCGCATGCATGCGTCTGTACTGTCATATACTTCCTGATCCTGTATTGCTGGTACCCGTCTCAAAACCGGATACATGTATGCAGAGAAGTTGTAGTAGATACCAGCGAAAACTCTGCTCGAGCCTTTTGACTCTTATGACCAAGTGGTGGCGCTATATAACATTGCTAGCAGAAAAAAATACACTTTTTTATTTTTTTTTATGGCATATATCATGGAGGAAGGAACACATCCTCCATGCATATATCGATGGCATAACTTCTTTTTAATACAGATTTATTGACCCTTGACTTTTATGACCCTTAACTTTTATGACCCTTGACTTTTTTTTCTTGAAGTGTGTTTTAAAAAAATTTTGTGGATTTTCTTGGCCACAACTGGGTTATAAGTAATATAACCCTGCGGCGAGCGAGTGGTACGCTTTTAGTTGCAGTGAAAACACATTTTCAAGCCTATAAAAAAAATAAGGCATATATTGATACATTTTGATACAGTGTGTGCAACAGGTCACGACATGGATGTGGATGTGTTACACCTGTCTGTGTGAGTTTGTATATGCCGGCAATCGTGGACCTAGGACAAAAGAATTCGGGCGTAGACAAAGGGGTCCACGTTTGACCTAACGTCCACGATTGAAAATCGTGTACAAAACCAATGGGAGGCCTTCCGAAAAAGTTAAGAGTATAAACAAAAGAGGAACAATGGGAGGTCCACGATTGCACCCGTTTACATGACTGGGTGTACTACTAATGTTGAGTTTGCTGTCTGCTGAGCCGTATACATTCCTTCACCATGGCTTCATCAACCAGCAGGCAGAGTGATACAGATGTGCTGGATAACATTTTGTTTGAAGATAGTGATGTTTCAGAGGAGGAGGATATGCCTCTGATGATGCAGTAGAAAGTGACGGCGACGAGGACTTTGATATTGATGATGAAGAGAGTGATGATGAAAGTGATGACGGTGACAACAGGCCTCCAAGTCCAAAGAGAGCTCGGACTGCACCAGCTACCCCTCGTTGGACTGCACCAGCCCTAACTGCAGCTGCTACTCCAGCCAATCCACTGCCCGCTGCTGCTGCACCAGTCAATCCGCAAGCAGCAGCTGTCCCTCTGCTGGCGAAAGTCTACAAGGCTAAATCGGGCCGCACATGGTCATCAGATGTGCCCCCACTCATGCAAGCATGTGGGCCCAGGAATCTTGGAGGCGCAACATCAGTATTGGATTTGTGGCATCTCTTTATCCCATGCTTGATGATATTGTGCTGCACACAAACCAGGAGGGAAGACGAAAGAGAGCGTGGGTCGATATCGTCATAATGGAGCTGATGACGGTCTTGGCCCTGCTGTACTTCCTGGGCTTGTACAAGGCGGCACATGAAAACGTCAGAGATTTTTGGCGTAGGGGCATATTTGCCCGTCCCGTTTGCCAGGCGGCGATGGCGGGCACCCGCTTTCAAGACATCCTCAGCATGCTGCGGTTTGACACTAATGACACACAGGACATAAGAAGGGCACAGGATAAATTTGCTGCGGTGCGCGATGTCTTTGATGCTTTCGTTGAGAAATGCCACAGGCATTTTAGCCCTGGCGAAAACCTTACAATCGATGAACAGTTAGTGCCGTTCCGTGCCCATTCCGTCAGTACATGCCCAAGAAGCCAGCCAGGTATGGGATCAAGTTTTGGGCAAGTGTGGACAGTAAGCACAGCTACGTCACCAACATTCAACCGTACCTGGGCAAAGGTGATGGTGCTCGCGAGGTAAACCTTAGATCAAGAGTCGTCAAAGACTTACTGAAGCCCTTCTTCAAAACAGGAAGAAACGTCACTACGGACAAATACTTCACCAGTTGCGAGTTGGCAAGCGACTTGCTTGCAGAAAAGATCACCATTGTTGGAACAATCAAAGGAAATTGTCGTGAGGTCCCAGACGAACTGAAACCAGCAAACGTCAAGAAGAGAGCTGAGAAATCTTTGAAGTGTTCGTCTTCGATGGTCACATGACACTCGTGTCATACATTCCGAAGAAGCTTCGAAGCGTTCTCCTGCTTTCTTCGATGCATCATGACAAAGCAATCAACGCAAACACTCAAAAACCTGACATCATCCACTTCTACAATGGTACCAAGGCCGGCGTGGACACAGTCGACCAAATGTGTAGCTTGTATAGTGTGGCCCGCATCACCAAACGCTGGCCATTGCTGGTGTTTTTCAACATGTTGAACATCGCCGCGATCAACGCCTATGTTCTCTGGTGTTGGGAGAATCCAGCTTGGAATGCCAATTCCAGCATTCGGCGCAGTCGGTTTTTGGAGCAACTTGCTAAGGAATTGATGGAACCGCAACTTCTCAGGCGGGCTGGAAATCCTCATGGCCTGTCAAGACAAACCTGCATGGCGCTGACATCCGTTGGGTATGATGTCTTCCATCGCGAGCATGCCCTACCAGGAGAACAGCCCAGAGGACGACTACATGAGGGGCGGTGCCACCTTTGCCCAAGAGCTCAAAGCAGACGTACAACGAAAATCTGCACAATATGTCGTCGCTATGCTTGCAGAAACCACTCCACCAAAGGCGAAACCCCAATCCAGTGCGACTTCTGTCATCAGTAGACTGTAGCGGAACTGTGACACCCCCCCCCCCCCCCCCCTTCAGTAACAGATACTATATGTCATATAATTTTTTACTGTTACATTTCTCTCTTTCAATGATTTCTGTGATTTTGAAAGCAAATTATTTCATTTCGCCTTGTACTTGATAATTTTCTTATTCTCTTGTTGCCATTCGATACCCAAAAAAACTGAAATTCTTCAAAACTTGTACCGTTACATACAGCATAACTTATCTCTTCAAAATATGTTATTGTTGTGTCTTTCATGAGAAAGAGAAAAAACATTTTCTCATCCAACTAAATACTTAATGCTCTCTGCCTAGTAGAGACTAATCCGTTGGAATGCAAAATTACACAGATCATTGACAGGGAGTTGCCTTAAATTTAGACCATGCATGTATTGTAAGAATTTAGTTTAGTATTTTACTTGTCATTTATATTCAAACTACTTGTTTCATCAACATACCTATATTCCTTTTTATTTTAAGAAAATCTTGTAGCTATACTTTATACATATACTTTTTATTTTGTTATCAATAAATTGTCTTGTGCATCAGTGCAGCATAACATAAAGACAAACATTTGATGTGAAAGTGTACTCCTTGTCTAAATTTCATTGTCTTTTCAATCGCCATAGTAATAAATATTAAATAAACAAATATCGGCCTACTACTGACAATAACCATGTGATCAGTGTGGAGTTGTACATGGTTTATTCATCTCGTGTTTTTTGTACCGTGGGGTGAAATGTTACACAAACTACTGGAAAGTGCATGTTCTTAATCTAAAATTCAACGAGATGCACCTATTTAACACAACCCTTTGCAACATTTACAAGAATTCTAAAAACAAATGAATAGAAAGGAACCATGAAATGCAGCAGAGTATAATAAACTTTTACACAAATCTAAAGTGACAAAATGGAGAAATAGTTGACAAAGAATACAATTGTACAAAAGGAAAGGACAATGTCTGAAAACAACATGCAAAATAACCTCCAAGGGTACAGTGGGGAATTTGTATGAGATTGAAAAATGAAAATTGCTACCACTAGCACATTTTGCCTCACTCATACCATTTCATTTGTACTTTTTTTTTATCAAAATATTCTCCAAATGTATTTCCTTTAAATCATCTGTGACCAGAATAAAACATTTATTTTCATCATCTTTTTCCTAGATTTTTTACATTGATTTTGTACAGTTCTGATTAATATTCAGAGAATCACTATATTATATTATTATATATTATATTATAGTATTTTTATTGTCATATGTATATCATATAGTGAAATCACTACTTTATTCAGACTTCAATGAATAGCTGCCACCTGTGTATAGTGGCCACCTGTACATCAATGTATTTATAATTTTTTTAATCATCTCTGTATATTTATGTTTGTACAGAAATAAACGCACAGCTAAGTACATACAATGAATACAAAGTAAACAATTCCTCAATGAATCACGTCATGTTAAAAAAAGAAAAAACCCAATCGCAACAAATTCAACACCAAGAAGTTCTTTGACAAACAGTAATTATCCAACATTATTGGTGTTTTGGCTGTAGAGCTGCTTCAAGATCAATTCACTCTACTTTCAACTCCATGATACACATTGTAGAATGGATTCTTAAAGGTAGTATACAACATCTGGAAACATAAAAAAGACAATACTGAAGGACCTTACTTAACCGTAAGTAAATAATAGTCTCAAGCATCCTCAAATCAAGCAATTATCTCAAATCATGGCACCTGGTGTGCTGTCATTTACAAGAAAAGTGGATTTTTTGTATCAATTTCCATGAATGGTTGGCAAACAATCTGAAAAAAAAAAAGACTTTTTCAAATACTGTCCCCAATGACCAACTTTAGTTAGTCCACATTTTGTATTTGACAATTGGTTACGCATCCGTGAACGTGTTGCAGGCCAGTTAGTCTAGTTCGTCCCCACCCTGATAATCTATAAATTGCTCCGTTCTGTCTCAAGTAATGTCAGGGAACCAGAATACAAAGAATGGCATATTTGTCTGTTTTCCTTTCATCTATGCACACAAACCTTTACAAACAGGTCAGTGTTACAGTATTTGCTATAAAATACTAACCCCCCAAACCCATTCCATTTCTGAAAATTACAGCACAAGCAAATGTTGTATACTACATTTAAAGTGATGAACAAAAGTATCAAAATTAAAACATTCTTCCTATCCAAAGACAGTACTGGTGAGTTGCTCCATTTTTTCCCCGCCCCCACTCTACATTCCCCCAGATTGTGACCACAAATAAACAATTGACTATATACAAACATATCTTATTTTGTTATATACCGAATGAATCTTCAGTTGACCGTTATTTCTTTTTAATAATCAAAACCACAGCGCAATATTTTACAAAAAAAGAACCTTCTGTGCTCTGAATATAAGCCTCATGTTGAATGTCTTTATCATTTACACCTTTTAGCATGTTAAGTGTACCCTTTTTTACTGTTATTTATAATTTACATTTTTCTTCGTTTATGTATATATGCAAGTAGGACTTTTTGTGATTTTATCCTTAAATTTAACTTCTTAATCGGCACTTTTGTCTATTGTCTTTCTCATATACACATTGTTTTTTGTTGTATACCCGTTCAGGTCTCTTTTTATCTAATGATTATTTGGTTATGATTTCATTTGATCTTATTTTCTCAGTATGTTTAGATATTTGTATACACTTTTAATCCTTTTAAATTACTAGTTTTGTTCTATTTCTTATCTTCTTTGTAATTTTATGTTCAGCGCCCCGTGGAAGACCACATCTATGTGAACGGGCTACCCTGATAAAAGATCATAAATAAATAAATAAATAATCTTCATTGGCCATTACTTGAATAAAACATGGAAAAAATCCGAACTTTTGTACAAAGACAAACTTACATTTATTTAGTCGACGAGCAATAAATAAAACTCAAACCTACACACAAGACAGCTGCCTCACCAATCCTTTTACACAAACCTCAAGTTATAGATTGGGGGAAGGCTACAGTGCCATCTGAATATTAACCAATCAGATTGCGAGAACTGCTTGGATGCCAAGATTTTTCCACTCTTCCTGCATTTCTATTGGTCCGTTGACAGGATTACAATTGATGCAATGATGCAAAAGCTGCTTCACGTTGTCCTATATTTACAAACTCACACTGCATGCTTATCTTGCAGCCTTGCTTGCAAACACAGTACTCACTTTAATACTACTCACTAAAACACTCAAAACCCAAAGTAAACTACAAATAGCAATATGTATAAACTTTTAAAGCAAAATGAGCAGTTATTTGATGGAAATTTCTAGCCAATCATGATTGCACAAAACCAGACTTGGTCAGTTATTTCGAACTTGTAAGGTTATACACTGCGATACACATTGAAATTTCAGCAATACAAATCATTGCTTTGTTTGGAATTACACCTCAATTCACACGATGACCTTCGGGGAATGTAGAATGGCACATAAAATTAAGACAAAATACAATTTTTCAAAATCTATAAAGAATTTTATACATTTACACTATGTTTCCATCTGTGGGGTTCCAACCAGTTTTATCACCCACAATGCACCTGTACAGTATCTGGTGATAATTCAGTGCTGCGGTCGACGACAGAAACTGAAATCGTGGAGATGCTTGGCTCCGTCTTTGATGCCGTTGCTGTGGTACCCGACTCGGATGTCACGGGAGTCGTTGTCACGGTTTCCTGTATGTTGCTAACCATTTTACCGATGATGCGTAGCGATGAGATGTTTGCTCGGTTGTAGGCGTTGCATAAGCTAATTCCCAGATACCTGTCATATTGCAAAAAAAATGTTTTTTTAGAAACTTCTTGAATAAACTAGTGTTGTTAACGGTAACAACTACATTTATGTGGTGGTAAATAGCCTCTGAACAAGAACATCTTTCACATCACGCAAAGTCAGGAAGACTTCCTAAAACCAATCAACAAAGAAAAGTAGGGCCACACTGGGTTGAGGGGAGGTTAACTCCAAAAGTCCACTTTTCCTCTTTTTTTTTAAAGACTTTAACCCTAACTCCCTAGGGTATGTGGAAAATCATATTAAAATTGGAGGATTCAGGACTGTTAGGGTTAAAAAGCAGAACGTACACCCTTCATCTCTTGTGCATTGATATGCACGCATTCTATTCGGAGTTGGTGTAAAGTCTGTTCAACGTACTGCCCCTTCAAAATTGTGGTAACTTACACTCCCCTCTCCCTCTCCCTCTCCCCCAGATAAAAATCCTGCACCTGGCCCGGAAGACCACAGGTAATTAGTCTCCAAAAATAAGATAAAAATATGACTCTACAAATAAAAAAATATGAAGACATTTTTTTAATTTAAAACAACTTGCCTAAATAGTCCCCCTATTAATACTATTACCCGTTACAAAAAAGAGAAGACAAAGAGGGCAAAAATTTGTCTTCCAATTTTCATCAGCCCCAATGCAAATTCTATCTTCACACAAAATCTAAAATGTGAACTCAAAAATTGGAAGTACGGGCATCTTCAACTCACTTCAAACACACCATCTCCAGCAAGATGCAGGCTCCTATTGACACGACGCTGGCTGCATCCGAGGGATACCTCTGCACAATGAAATAGACAGCTACTGGCCCAGCCACCATGATGCCCAGGGTCATAGCTGTGAACAGGCCCTGCTTCAACTGAAAACCCTTCAAGATACAGGTGGAGCTAGTCTTCAGCTGGTACTGTAATAAGGGGGAATAGTATGAACAGGGGGAATAGTATGAACAGGGGGAATAGTATCAACAGGGGGAATAGTATCAACAGGGGGAATAGTATCAACAGGGGGAATAGTATCAACAGGGGGAATAGTATCAACAGGGGGAATAGTATCAACAGGGGGAATAGTATCAACAGGGGGAATAGTATCAACAGGGGGAATAGTATCAACAGGGGGAATAGTATCAACAGGGGGAATAGTATCAACAGGGGGAATAGTATCAACAGGGGGAAAAGTATCAACAGGGGGAATAGTATCAACAGGGGGAATAGTATCAACAGGGGGAATAGTATCAACAGGGGGAATAGTATCAACAGGGGGAATAGTATCAACAGGGGGAATAGTATCAACAGGGGGAATAGTATCAACAGGGGGAATAGTATCAACAGGGGGAATAGTATCAACAGGGGGAATAGTATCAACAGGGGGAAATATTGACAGGGAGAATATTACTAACAGGAGGGAAGACATCAATAATAGGGAGCAACACATGATGCTTGTGCTCAGCTAGTTAAGTCATCCCTATCATGGTACCTAAAACGACTGCATAACTAATGCAATCATTTATTGCTCAAGTCAGTGGACTTATGCACTGCGTAACTTTTGCAAACTTGACATCATAAATGTTACACAACTTACGCATTGAAACGTGAAGTGAATAGAGTGACTGGTAAAATAAAGTTGCCAAGAACCATTAGCTTGTAAGTGTCTAAAATATTTTTTTTCCCAATTGATGATAACATCCCTGTTGATGAAATTCTCTGTATTCACATTCTAATTGAAAAACTTAACTTGGAAACATTTTCTTCTCGCATGTTTCAATTTAATCACTCACCTACATGTTTTAATTTTATCAAGAAATTCTCCCTACCTTTGATTGGCAAACCTTGCAATGTAGAGCTTCAGGATTATCTGCAGACTAAAGAGAAATTAAAGTATTCAGAAAGAGAAGTCTTCCACACGTAAACAAAAAAAACCAATGTGCTTCCTGGCACAATACGACAGTCGAACCTGTTACTCTGGCCACCTTGATAAATAGCTACCTGTCCAATCTAGTCATTTTCGGTCGGTCCCAACAAAGTACCCACATTAATGCATCTTGATAATCACATCATCAGTGGTCATCAGTGGTCAGTTTATTTATATCCCAAACCACAGTATTTGTATCTTGGCATTCCAGCCCCAAAACTGAAGAGTGCCCTCTGTTGTCTTTAGGAGCCCACATGTTTCTCTTTCTATCCCATTTAAACAATGCCATGCTACTCCATACATTCACAAATATCGTCAAACAAACCACAAGGGAAACTGACTCGCTAATTTGATTGAATTTTCAAAGTGAACAAAGAAAACGGGCAGGAGCGGGATTTGAACCTGCGACCTCCGAAATACCATACCGGTGCTCTACTAACAGAGCTGTCTCACCCTATGTCTCACTAAATTGTCAGTCTAATGCTGTAAAGCCAGGGATCAGATGTTGACCAAAACATTATTTACAGTTTGTGTATGTACACGATACATGAATACATTATATGCGCGTGCAAATATACTTGAACTAGAAAACCTTGGTATAGTGGCCACCTGTTCATAGTTGCAACCTTTCTGCCTTGGGTGGCCCCTTTATCCAAGTTTGACTACTCTGATTCCTACCTCCATTAACCACCTCTTGAGGCACTCGTGATGCACGTAGGCAACATCTCCTTTACAATCACAGGGTTGGATCATGGGCCCAGCGTCCGTCCGCTGGAGATCATAACAAATCCAACACTCCATCTCTGCCAAAGATAAAAGATCCAAACTGATTATTCTGAAAATTTCAAACTTTCCTGTAAGCTGTTTACTCTATCTAGAAATTTGAAGGAAGAAAACAAATGGCTTGTTTTTGGGGTTGGCACTCAAATCAATTTCTACTTTATTATCTATTTCTTGTAATGAAACTAAGAAATCCTCAAAAGTGCATACAATGTCACTGGAGACCACTGCCTGAATCCTGCAAAATCCTCCAGTGGGTTTTGGATAAACACCCCAGTAACCTCAATCCTCCGAAATCATTGAGCACCAGATTGGGTCTGATGACCTGGATCCTCCATTTCCCTCCAGAGGCAAAATCCTCTAATGCCGTCAATCCTACAAAATCCTGTGATGCTTCAACTTCCAAAGACCCTCAATTCCTCCATTTAGCAAAAGAGGATTTTGGGAAGGTTAGGGTCAAAGGACAATTAATTAAGCACGGAGCCAAAGTTTTAAAACCTCCATTTGTTGGACAATGGATCACTAATAGGATAACAACTTTGTTTACGTCATTCTGGCAACGTTCCAGTTTGACTACTGACCTTTTTCTAACCTGGAGCTATCTGCTGTGGCATCGTACGTAGCAGCCCGCTTACGACACAACAGGCAATCATCTTCCTTCTTTGCACCCTGGAGTAAACAAGCACATCAGGTAAAAACAATGATGACAAAATGCCTCCTTCAGTTTGTTTGCTTCCTTAATTCTTACATTCCGGCAGTCAGCATGAATTCTCAGAAGTAAAGTCAACGAATAAGTACTGTGCTAGTCAAGAAGCTATCAAGCTATCTAGAGAAGACAGGGGTCAAAGTCTCTCTTTCATGGGAGATAACCTTAGCCTCGAGAGAGAAAAAAAACATTTGTGGGGGTGGGTTATTTTTCCTACCTGTGACCTTTCCTCATCTTTCGTTTCTCTGAAGAGTCGCGTGGGGTTCAGCATCCACAGCGACTCGGGACTTCTGCTCTTCCACAGGACGCAGGGGAACCAAAGCGCCAGACCGACCTCAACAATCCGGAACAAGACATCGTGGACGTTCCTCTTGAAAACTGGGAGGCTGCAACAAAGAATTGGTCCAGTTGAGTTTATTGTCTTGAAACCTACGCTAAACCTTGAGAAAGGAATGAATCAGTCATCCGGCTACTCCGATTGGCTGATGGAGGTCTCCTTTAATGGAATAAATGGCAAGGGCTTTTGTGGTTTTCACAATAGAAAATCAGCTACTTTACCCGAGAGAGAAAAAATTCAACTCAAACTTGGCCAAACATCTTACACAAGTGCAAGCCAGCCTTCCCCTGCCTCATTGGAATTAGATGAACTAAACAGCTGAAGGCTCCCCTCTCACAGGTCACTGACAATAAACCAATTTTGTTTTAATGGTCTTAGTGGTGTTCAATATCCACGGTAAGTTTGATGGCACTGAGCCTTAGTGTGTTAAATATTCATGACAAGATTGACTACACTCAGCCTTAGTGGTGTTTTGAATATTCATCAGTTTGACTGTACTTTGCCTCAGTGGTATTGAATATTCATGACAAGATTGACTACACTCAGCCTAAATGTGTTTTGAATATTCATCAGTTTGACTGTACTCGGCCTTAGTGGTATTGAATAATCATGACAAGATTGACAGCACTTGGTAGAGTTGAATATTCATAAACAAGCTTGACATCACTCACCCCTCTAGCCACTGCGGCTTAGTCACATTCAGCATCAGGAACAAGACCATTGCAATCTGTAACAACCCCTGGAACAACATCCCGAAACGAGACTGGTGCATGATGCTAACATCCACAGACTGACTGCTGGACGGGTGAACGGACAGGCCGCTAGACTGACTGCTACTTCTAGGCTGGCCTGCCGATTGACCGCCGGCATTGAGACTGTGTTGACCAACGGATAGAGTGGTTGGTTGACCGGTGGAATGCTTAACTGCTGTGAAGGCTCCTTTGATCTGAATATGCATAAGAAACATTGCCTCACATAACACACTTTATATGCTACATCCAAACACGACTTGATACACAGTTCCTCTGACATCACTATTTCACTGGTTACACCCCGACCAAGAACTCTATTTCAAAGAGGACATATAAAAAGCAAACAAAAATAATTTAGAGGTATAAAGTTTACCTTGAAGAAGACTTCTACTCCATAAACCAGGAAGAAGACGACCTCAATGCTCATGAGTCCCGCAAAGCATCCGTTAAAGACGTTGCTAAGGAGCTGATGATCCAAGGATGCGGTCTCCATGGTGATGAACTCGGCCACCAATAGGATGTACAGGAGGACGTTGAAGAGGATGAAGTAGAGGAAACTGTCTCTCAGGAAACCGGGGTTGTTGTGCTGTTTGTCCGACAAGTGGAATGCCTGGGGGAAGAATCATTCGATATGATTAGCATAGGGCAGTGTTGTAGTCAAAACTGTGACCAATGCCTGGTAGTTAATACCTTACTGTGGTAGCATACAAATTTTCTTATAAAGCCAGCACCCCCTAGAGACGAGATAAACAATACTGACGTACCTCTGCCCAAAAGCAAACGACCAATGACAGGCAAGATAGCAGCAGGGGATAGTACATACTCAGCATGTTGCTGGCCCACGTCTCCGGAAGATATTGCTGCAATAAAAAGAGAGAAGCCGGTCAAAAATGTAATCAAGTGAGAAACGGTGTTTATGCTTTCAAGGGAACATTTCAGAACATTGTGCAGATGCGGTTATTGATTGCGTTACCACTGTTTTTCTTTGCGGCGCTCTATTCCTTACCTCAAACCTAGCTGATGAATAGACCTTTATCATGGTACAGCCATCTTGTTTTTCTCCTATTAAAATCAATGTAACCAAACCGAGGCTGGAAGGAAAAATAGTCTGGCACCTTCATTTAATAATTGGAATCACTATTCATAATTGCTAATGCATACAGGGAACAAGACAAAGATGGTGACAGCATGATAAAGGTCTATGGGAAGCCAAGTGGCTTGGATAACTGAATTCTATCCCAGAATTCCATTGCTTGGAAAAATCCTGAAATCAGGAAAAATCCGGGGAAATCTCACCCCCGAAATAAATGAAAATTAACAAACGTGTTGCCAACAGAAGTTTTACATTTGTGGGAAAACCATAGGTTTCTGTCCATGAAAGCTATGCGAGGCTTAGTGACAAGACATACACGTACGACATGTTGGCCTGAGCATGCTGAATCCAACAGGATCCAACCAGGGCCATTGCCTGACTATTTTCAATGGGGAAGGTGTCATCCTAATTTTGCCTACGGGGCGAGCAAAAAAAAAGTTATCCCAAAATATTTTGCCATCTAAATAAATACTTTGAACAGCTTTTCTTTTTTTTGAAAGGGGGAGGGTGCCAATCAATTTCTGCAACAAAATCAACTAATTGGGGAGTGTCACCACCCTTGCCCCCCCCCCCCCCCCCCCAACCCAGCAATGACGTAATCGCCAGAAAAGGGTTAATTTTGTGGGTGGGTGTAGGCCCATGACTATTTTCTGTCCTTAGTCTAGATAATCCCTTGAACACAACTGGTCTCACAACCAGTTATAGCATTTTCCTATTTTGGTTTCTTTAAACCCTTTTCGCTAGACCTCTGTGGCGTATAGTGGTCTTTCTACCTGTAAAGAGAAGTAGAGAGCTCGACTCAGTGCCGCGATGATAACGAGAAAATATAACAACTTCTGAGTTGTGACTCGGAGAGCTTTGTGGAAGGACGGATTCTTGAGACGGCGGAAGTCGGATTGAATGCATAAAATCTGGAAGGAAAAGAAAAATCTTTAAGAAATAAAAGATCAAACTGCCTCAATAATCGGTGGACATTTTTCAAAATATCTGGTTCAACTGTTCAGAGTACAATTTGGTTGGAAATTTGACAAATTGTGACAAAATGTGAGTAATATACCGATTCTTGAACAGACACAAAAATCACAATTTGCATGTTGCATTTTTGTTCAACGGTATTTCTGTTCTCAACTTTCAAATTTAGAGCTTTTCACAGAGGGTTAATAAAAGAAAAAAAACACTTGAATATGGCAAGTTATCTCACATACAGTTGTGTAATAAACTGAAAAACAGACACCTATTTCATGTCTATTGTGTTTGCATTCAGTTATTAAACAGATATAATATATATATAATTATATTCTTTTAGGTTTTTGTTCAATAATTCAACAGCCAAGGTAAAACCGGAAATGTTTTCATCCAATTCAAAAAATTAACTGTCTACCAAAAATTCTGAAAAGTTTTCCAATCTCATGCAATCATTTTTAAGAATCAAATTTCAAATCTGAAATGATTTTGAAGTGATCATGCAGAAGCATCAAATGGACCTTTAATGATGACGTTCCACTGACGCAAGAACAGATGAACATTGTATCTTTGTTTAGCATACATGTTTACTTTGCGGTCAATGATTAACAAATATAGGAATTTCTTTTTTAGATTTTTCAATTATCAGTATACAGTGGCTTAAGTCATCACATGTTGATAAGGTACACATAATGGTGTAAAGTCACACTTGCAAAATTTGTGACACCAACATACTGTTTGGTGCTAAAGAACATTTTTGTTACTGACTTTTCCTCAATGGAAATTTTCCCCAAAAACAGCCCTTGACAAAAAGATGTATTCATGAATACATACATGTACCAGGTGTTGAAATAATAATTAATCATTTATAACCATTATTGGATACTATACATTCAGTAACTAAATTTTGTTTTTGAGAATGGGGTTGTAACCTTTATAGGTCTTTTCACACAAGAGCCTCTCAGCTGGAGTTGAGGTCAACCCGGGTTGAGGGTTGAGGTCAACCCGGGTTGAGGTCAACCCGGGTTGAGGGTTGAGGTCAACCCGGGTTGAGGGTTGAGGTCAACCCGGGTTGAGGGTTGAGGTCAACCCGGGTTGAGGGTTGAGGTCAACCCGGGTTGAGGGTTGATGTCAACCCGGGTTGAGGGTTGAGGTCAACCCGGGTTGAGGGTTGAGGTCAACCCGGGTTGAGGGTTGAGGTCAACCCGGGTTGAGGGTTGAGGTCAACCCGGGTTGAGGGTTAAGGTCAACCCGGGTTAAGGTTAATCCAGGATGAGGTCAATGCAGGATGAGGTCAACCCAGGTTGAGGGTCGAGGTCAACCCAGGTTGAGGGTTGAGGTCATTCCGGGTTAAGGTTAACCCAGGTTGGGGTCAAAGCAGGTTGAGGTCAACCCGGGTTGAGGTTAACACCCTGGGGTGCGTTCCGACGTGCATTCTGCTGTGCCGCATTCTGCTGTGCTTCTTTTCACACTTGTTTCAAGCTCGACCCTGGCAGAGCTCACCCTTGCTCATTTCACACGACTGTTCAACCCAGATGGGAAATCTCAACCCTGGTTTGGTGCACGATTGAGTTCAACCAATCTCGGTGCATGGTTGAAAATTTGCAAGTATGAAACGTCGCTTGCTTTCAATCCTGGGTCAATCCTGCATCAACCCTGGGATTCCTCGTGTGAAAATGCCTTATGAGTTACTAATGAAAGACGCAACTTGTGACCACGGTTAGAGTGGAAACATGTTGTTTTTTTTACCAGTTGAATGGTGCAACAAGCAGACAGCAGATAGAAGATTAATCCAAATGCAACAAAGTAAGCATTGTTGAAATCACCACACTCAGTCCCCTGAAACTCCAACTATAGAAATAAAAAAGACAGGAAGTTTATGGTTTTGTGGGGTTTTACCCGACAAATTTCCAAGAAATTTAAAGAGCTATTCAGAATAAATGGTAGGGCAGGTTGGTCTAGTATTATTTTCCTCACCTTCTACCGCTTTGACTCGGGTTCAAATCCTACCAGGGCCAACATGCGGATTGGATTTTCAGTCCTTGCTGGATTCCATGGGTTCCCACAGAATATCTGGGGTTTTCCTCCCACCTGTAAAACTTAACATTTCTTCATCTTATTCCTACAGGTTTCTTTAGTCTTTTGAGCTACAGTACGATAAACACTTTTGAGGAATCCTTGGTTTCATTACCAGAAAGAAATAAAACAAAATAAATTAAACAAAAAAATAAAACAAAATACATTTTTTTATTTACATAATTTGTGTGTGAAAAGGTGGTCAAACCAATGATCAAATTTGAAATTAAAATTTCAATCAATCAAGTGAACTTTGAAAGACACTGGTCTTAAAATCATTGCAGTCTAGGGATCACTTACCCATTGATCTACATGTAGGTGATATTTGTATGAAATTCAAGCCTTGGCAACCTGGTTATCAACAGTTATCATCATGAAGCCCAACCCCTTCGCGTACTGACCAATCACAACCGCGATTGCACTTTTAAAAGTCTGACAAATTTCTGACTTGTGCATTCATGTAGGCTGTGTGTGTGCGGCATGTTACGTGGCACTCTACGGCATGCATATTTTTTACCCAAATGCAGTGAGCGGGGGCTTAATGGGGTGGGGCTTAATGGGGCGGGGCTTAATGGGGCGGGGCTTAATGGGGCGGGGCTTAATGGGGCGGGGCTTAATGGGGCGGGGCTTAATGGGGCGGGGCTTAATGGGACGGGGCTTAATGGGGCGGGGCTTAATGGGGCGGGGCTTAATGGGGCGGGGCTTAATGGGGCGGGGCTTAATGGGGCGGGGCTTAATGGGTCAGTCTGTTATTGATTGCGATTGGCCCACCTGGCAGAAGCAAATGCCATCCAGACAGTCTCCATGCCCAGAGCAGTTGGCCGGGCAGTACGCTTGGTCCAATGGTTGCATCATCTTCATGAAGTAGGCCGAGGCTGCCCTCAACATCTTACGGAGACGAGCAACGATGCAGAGCACGGCTGGTTAAATTAATAGGCATCAACACCAATTGCTTATTAATTGAATGGAAATACGCCAGCCACTCACAGCAAACTTAACAGTCCGTCTGTGTAAAAAGAAGTCGAAGTGGGAACTACTGTAAGATCACACAATGTTGACAGGGAGTCCTGGTAACTTACCACAAATGAAAAGTCCAATGGAACATGGCTTTACTCTACACTGTACAGATTATTTGCAAACAGGTACACATACTTTTACTTCCGTCTGGTATTAGAAGTCCACAGACCATAAAAGAGTGCACAGAATGGCCCTGTTTACCAGATGCATGTCAATATACAACATGTACAGGTGGTACCATCTAGTTTCAAGTTTAAGTGATATTACATCCTACATGTAGGTACACGTGTGCAACGTTCAAGCTGATGAATGATAGAAGTTTTTGTACACGTGTGTATATACCGGAATTATTAGATCATCGTCACAGGTAAGGCTTGAGATACATGTACTTCAACCATGGCCTACGTGACACAAGCAGGAACTTCGGTCGTTCTAACTTTGTTCTCAGTTTCCCTTTGTAAAGTTTGCTGACACTGCCACTGATCTACACACACATCTGGGTCAAGAATTTATTTGGCAATTTTCAATGAAAGATTTTTGTAACTGGTGGCAATGAGTCATACATGTCGGCTTAAAAAGAATTAAGGCAATTTAACTTAGTGGCAGGACAAAACGGAAGCATATGGATCAGGTTGACACACTTTGCAAAATGGAAACAAAATAAACACACCAGTGGATTTTAGGGGGCACCCCAACATAGGGCACCCCTTTCAAATTATTTTCAGCAAGACATTTTTTTAGAGTAACTTTTTTGAAGAAAAAAGTGTGCTGCACAAGCCTGTATTGGCATACCACTATACTAGCAGCCCATTAAAACCCTCCTGTGCACCTGGCCAAAATCGACCCAGTTGTTGTACAGATCAAAACCTATCAAATGACAGATTGAAACACACACAAACTGTGAGAGTTGGTGTTTAGAGTTTTTGATAGGCTGTGATAGTTATAAGTATAGGAGGGTTTTAACAGAAGGGGTTACATGTAGGTAAGTTATGAGCTTTTCTAATAAGACATTCCACTCAAAAATGGCCGACGATAAGTAACAGATTCAAGAAGTTTCCAATTTTAAATTAGGAGCGGTACGCCATGCCCAAAAATCACAGACACAATATCTTTAACTGGTGGCTTTAATCCTAATTTGGCAGTAGCCGCAGAACGTCTGTTTACAGACCAAAACAATGGATACGCAAAGGGTCAGAATCATTGGCACATGTCAAAATGCTTCATTCTCTTCAAGCACTTACTCAACTTGGAGTTTTACACATTAACCAAGAAGTCAACA
Organism: Hippasteria phrygiana; assembly: GCA_037893225.1. Taxonomy (NCBI): domain Eukaryota; kingdom Metazoa; phylum Echinodermata; class Asteroidea; order Valvatida; family Goniasteridae; genus Hippasteria; species Hippasteria phrygiana. The sequence continues at coordinate 70,387 of JAZGUH010000793.1, read as the reverse complement.
CGGGACAAAGCAGCATTTGTGACGGACAGTAAGATTTTTAAAAAGTTTATCAGTTACTCTCTGCTCTCATTCTAAACGAACACTTGGATAGATAACTGCCTTGTTTCCAAACAATGAGAATATTAATGTGGGACGTAAAAATAGATCTTCCCCCCAAAAAATTAAGTAAACATATTTGTTTTCAACATTTCAGTCTGACGGTAACCATGTGAAGCTGCCAATAAGCCAGTTTGGTATCTCAAAGGTCAGAGGTTATTCGGGATAAATTGCTGACGTAATGTCACACCATGTTACATGAACGCCCATTCTGATTGAATATATTACGTGCGCATTGTGCGACCACCTTTTGCGTTTACAAGCACGCGTAAGGTCATTGTGCACATGCACAGTTGAAATACCGAACTGGCTTATTACAAAGCCAACATTTGTTTCCTGTTCGCAGACCAGTTCATCCAATTCCAACTTACAAAATAGTACCGGTATACAAATCATGAATATTTGTGAGTGCAATGGTGCAATGGTAATAATAATTTCATGAGGTGACGGATGCAATGTTCCATTCCACGAGGCGAAGCCCAGTGGCATGGAAAATTCCATCTGTCACCAAATGAAATTATTTTTACCATTGCACGAACGTGAAACATTCATTATTGTTTTAAACACCTGAAAAAAATCATTGTCATGTGATTGGTCAAAGCGCAAGCGATGGTGAGACCGTTGAATAGAACTTCTATTTTTGCGGTGCAGCTGCGCCGTGCATTGGGACAAATAATTCCATGCGCGTGATCAACGATCCACCAATCAGATGGCGGGGATTTATTCAGGCGTTGTATAAGTTGCAATAACAAAAACAATTCCAGATTATTTCCTTGGTGATGTAAACCCAACATGTATAGTGGCCTAATCAACTTTTATGAGTATTGCTTTTTTTATGTCGTTTGGGAAAATCACTGCCCCTCCTCCTTTCAAATAAAGAAAGTATTCAATTATTATTTGAACAAAAAGATCACTCCAAAGATCTGAACTTCGACCAAAATCCTTGGGAGTTCTGAAACTACTTTTTCCCTTAGAAACTGGGAACAGGACACTGTAGTGTAGATTGATTGAGTTTTGTGTCTTTCCACAAAAGTAGTTACAAAATTGTGACAAATATTTGAGGGAACCATGCACAGGAGTCCATACATCAAATACTTTGCCATATTCTCTCTTTCTCTATTCTCTCTTTCTCTAGAAAAATAAAGAACTGAACTGAACTGAAGGACCCCATATCCTTGTAAGAATATTGCCCACCAAAAGGTTTGATAAACTTCTCAGTATTCAAGAAATTACACAGGATCATCTCCAAGATTTCATGTTCATGGACAGATGTTTCATCATAAAGTGTTGGGAAGTAGTAAAATGAATGAAATGGAATAAATTATTTTGTTCCCAAGAAAAGCTATCCATTGAGGGATTTGCCACTCCGATCTACAAAATCAAAATCAGGAAATGATCAAATACTGTTGAAATATGATAACACTAAAGCGATGATGTGTTCATCCATGAAGGTAGAGTTTCCTGACTGCATTTAATCCATTAAGTCAGAAATATGTAACAAATTTGCAAAATCTGTCTTCGCTGATGACAAAAAATGAGTGTTGGTCTGGGTTTTCAGATTTATGTACATGTACATGTGTCGAAGTATGTTTCAACCTTTTGGGATATGAACAATTACTACATGCACTATGCCCAAAAATGTATGTGCCTCACATGATTTTGGTTTCAACCAACTTCTTTTTAATTCCAATTAACCCTAACTCCCTAGGGTGTGTGGAAAATCATATTGAAATTGGAGGATTCAGGACTGTTATGGTTAATGATTAATTTCAAATACATGTACTTGTCACTCATAGGTCCTGCCCCACACACAATTGGAGTTAAGCAGGGAGCCAAACCAAATAGAGATCACCTCACATATGTGTGGGTCAACACACTTTTACACAGACTACACATATTACTGGGCAGGCCACTAAGTTCAACAAACTTTGTGGAGGATGTGATAACAATGACATCATCATTAGGCAAACCATTATGTAGTGTTTGAACATTTGATGTTGTGGGCGTTTATGATAACACACAGCCTCAATGCAGCATACATGTACCAGTTCAACAATCCATTTATTTCTGAAAATTACAGCAAAAGCAAATGGTGTATACTATAGGCCTACCTTCAAAGTCCCATCGGGCGCGAATGGGTTAATGATTAACAGAAATCAAAATGGGGAAACTGCTATCCGATTTTAACATGTTTTTTCACACACCCTAGGGAGTTCGGGGTTAATGTTTCTGAAACAACAATGAATCAAATAAAAAAAGATTTTGATGTACATGTACCGTACATATACCGTACATGTACTCTTTTGTGCTAGATATTTACATGCAAGACAACAAAATGCATGGGGCAATGCCTCCACCCACAAAAGTACCCTTTTCTACTGTGTAGTCAACATCATTAAAAAAGTATATCATTGCTTGTTGCATTTAACTGCTGATTATATATGACCAGTGGCGTAACCATGGGGGGGGGGGGGGGGCACGTGCTCCCCTACCGGAGGTCTGTGACCCCCGGGTGCTCCCCCCATTTGAAACAATACATCTGTTGCCATTCGGTGCCCCCCCCCCCCCCTTAAAAAATTGGTGCCCCCCCCCTACAAATTCAACCCTAGTTACGCCGCTGTATATGACAGCCAGAAAGGCATATTTTTGTGGGTGGGGGACCTTGGAATACTTTAATTAACCCTAACCCCCTAGGGTGCATGCAAAATCATATTAAAATTGGAGGATTTGGGACGGTTAGGGTGTTAAAGATAAGTAACTTGCATTCATCATGGAGGAATAAGGAACAATTTTACTTTAATATCCCCCACCAAAATCGGTCAAGAACAGCAAAATCTTGGAAAATAACCAACCCTCCTTGATAACACATGTCTAAACATGTGGCACAACCTGTTATTTCAAGATTTATTTCAGCAAAATCTGTAAAAAATAAGGAAGAAATCAACATGTGCACACTTTGGAGTGACTATACACAGAAAACACAAACTTTCTTCCCCTATATTGCACTAAAAGGTCCTAACAAAATTCTCAAAATTAAAGGTTGTGCCAAGTGTTTATACAATTATGAACACAAATGGATAGTTATTTTCCAAGATTTGCTGTTCCTAACCGATTTTGGTGGGGGGTATTAAAGTAAAATCTTTCCTAACTTCAAAATGGCTCATCCATTTGAAACGTGGTGGAATGTATCCAAAGATCATTTATGTCAGTTATTATTTAAGTTTCATTTCAATAACTTGCAATGAGTTGCATAGTTTTGGAGTAATATAAGATTCATATTCTTTCCGGAAAGAGTTCCATATCCGGCCATCACTTATTTTCCCATCACAGCCTATCAAAAACTCTAAACACCAACTCTCACAGTTTGTGTGTGTTTCAATCTGTCATTTGATAGGTTTTGATCTGTACAACAACTGGGTCGATTTTGGCCAGGTGCACAGGAGGGTTAATATGACTTAAAAACTACCAAAAGGTGTAAATTTGATGAAGAAACACAAATTTAGGAAGGAAACAATTTCAACTTTTTCTTTGAAAATACTTTTTCTGTCATGACCCATAGACTTTGTCCACGTGGTCCATGTGATGGCCGGATATGGAACTCTTTCCCTATTTCCTTTTCCATGTTCCACTTCATCGTTATGTACGTCTGTACATGAACGTGACTTTATCGACGGAAATGTGACCAAAAACATAGGCCTAACATAACAACATGAACAATGTAACATGATTAAACAAAAAATATGGAAATTTTTTAATAAACTATAAATTAACCATGTGGCATGGTAGTCCGAGTAACTTGGACCCTTTATCGCCTTTTTAAACATTTGGACATGATCATGTCCAATGTTAAAAAAGGCGATAAATAAGGGTCCAAGTTACTCGGACTAGTGCCGTAGTGGCATGGATAAATCAATTAATTTCTTCACCAAGAAATCCCTGCTAGTGCTACTTACGGGTAAAATCTTTCAGTTCCTTCTGTCGACTCGTAACTAACCGCAAAATGTGTTGACAAACCCCACAAACATCCCATAAGAAATGTCATCGACTAAAATTGATTCGTGCAGCGCCGCGCCAATGCAATTTTGTTTACCGAATTTGTTGCAACGAAAACAGCTGTAAAATTTCGGCCTGGTACCTAGACTGTCGATAGACAAATTACTCAAATATTAGACAACATGTTTGGGGACAGACTATGGTTAAGGCAATCCAGTCAATGTGTGAACTATTGGTGGCGCTATGTCAGGGTAATGGTCCGAGCCAATTTTTATACAACCATAAGAAGATCACATTATTTTAATAGGCCGCACTGCCTTTGAAATTAACAGGTGACTGATCAGTAATAAACCATTACATCAGTAATAGAGTACCGAAGTCTGACGTCAGTTGCTGTGGCAACTGGTTCCAAACACATGCAGTTTAGAATGTATTCTGGTTCCCAACATTGCATTGATTGACGTCATCACTTCGGTACTCTATAGGGGACTGATATGAGGAGGGGGGGGGGGGGGGGGGGGGGCTGATGTGAAGAAAGCTTTTCAGGCTAAGCACATTTTTGTGCATGGCAGGTCCATAAAATTGGCCTTTGGAGTGCTACCAATTTTCTTTCAGAGATAGAGGGGAAAAAAATAGATTACATATTTCATAACATACTCTGATTGGAAACAATAGCAATTGCCTTTCTCAAGTTTTATTTCCCAAGATTGAAACATGGAAAATTACACAACATAAATATATACAATGGGATCGATTTAACCTTTCCCTTCCAGCTAGTCCATTGTTTAATAAGTGCCAACTTTATGTTTAAAAATCATTGGCTTAGTACTAGACGGTCCTTTAGAAGAAGTGACTTGTAACAACCACTCTGAGACCAGACTTATATGATAAAACAGCTTCCAAACTATTCTTTTTTGTAGCATTCTACTTAGGCTTCTTATATTTGGTATATGAAGCCAATTTGTTATTACCCTAACCCTACCAAGCACAGCACAGTGCATCTGTGCTGACAGCTCCACTTTGCTGAACTACTCCACACAAGTCAATTTGACAAAGTATGCAATCTGATGCATCTGGCAGGGTTCTAACCAAAATGCCCTGGATTTCTCAGCACAAAATGTCGGGACCTTCTAGTTCAAAGCCAATAGAAATCCATTGCTTTTCGAGCTGTTATATTGTCTTTTCATCTGTGATTGTCTTTGTCATTCCACTTCTTGGACATCATCATCAACATCCTCGATTTGTCCAACGTCTTCCTCTGCGTCCTCAGCATCTCCAATCTCTTCCAACTCATCTTCATCGTCTTCATCATCATCTTCTTCATCATCTTCATCGTCCTCATCGATGTCTTCATCGATGTCTTCATCTTCGCCCTCATCTCCATCCACATCCTCTACGTCCTCCCTGCTGTCCTCCATTTCGCTGGAGATGTTCTGCTCCGAGTCCTCTCCTTCGGCCTTCTCCACATCTGACTTGTTCTGCTTCCTCTTCTCGGAGGCCTCCTTCTTGCCTTTCTGCTCCAGACGGAACTCTAGAGAGAAAGAACAAAATTCATTAAGAATTTCAGGTTTTAATGCCCCAATCAGGGCTCTATTCTATACAGCTGCTTAACAGTCAGCAGGAAACCCTTAGACATATTTGTGCTACCAACATATTTCTAGTAACTAGATTTCTATCATTGTGTCACTGTTTCAAGGAAATTATGTAAAGGGCCTGTTAACCCATTGCATACGAATGACGCCTGTGGGCGCAAAAAAAAACAGTGTCACCAGGCCGGATGACACCACTGGCCGCTGTTTGTGCTGAATTGTGCAGTTTCAATCCATTGTTGGATTATTGTATATGATACACTTGACTGCACAAACACATTGTAGCGGGGTCGATTTGGCTGCCAGAACCGCCGCGACACCCCGACGTCTCCCGTAAAATACCGTGCCCAAGGGGTTAACAGAAAATTGTGTGCTCAGCAACCCTATGAAATTGGGCCCAAGTTCACTCATGGGTTCTTTTCTCAACTTACAACTGTGGTGACCTGCAGCCGTCTTTTTCACAAAACTAATCTCATCTTTAATTATTGTCAAGGGCTTGCATGCACAGTCACTATAGTGATTTGTATTGCTACGTCACTCGTTGCTTGGCAAATACTACTGGTACTCTTTGAATGTTGTGAAATCGGGCCAATTACCACCAGGGCCACTACAAGGATTGCGTGGTAAATCCCGATTCTGTACCCGATTCAGTTGATTTTTAACAAACAGTCTTCTCCTTCTGCTTCTAACACTGAAAATTCCTCCATCTGGTCTGCTAGATATTTGTATAAAATTCAAGCCCTGCTACCCATGAAAAAATAGACGCAAATAAAATAATAGAAACCTTCTGAACACAATCTAATGGTTGTTTTTACCTTGAAGACTTTTCTCCAGAGGTTCAATGAAGTCTTCAAACTCCATGTCCTTCATGGCGGCAAATACATCCGCAGCATTCAGCGTTTTCCTCTTTCCTTTCAGTGCATAGTTATTGGCACTGATGGAGCGATGGGTAGTTAAGGTTAAAAACAGATGATGTAAAAATCTTAGATTTCGCTCAACCCACTGTCACTCAGTAATAAGATACAGGAGACAGAAGTAGGCTCAGGTGTATGACTTGGACTCGAATCCAACTTGAGATGCATTTTCTGTGACTCGATAACAGACTAGGACTCAACTTGTTTGACTCGGGGGGGAGGGGGGGGGGGGTCACGTCAGGTTGGTCTTGCGGTACTTTCTTCGCCTTCCACTGCTGTGACCCCAGTTCGAATCCGACAGAGGCCAACAATAAACCTAAGATGTAATGACATAATGGCTTTGTTTACATGTGCGCTTTCCTATGGGAGCCAGGTCGGGATGCCAGACAATCGTCCCCACCTGGGCTCCCATTCAAGTTGAAACATGAATGGATTGAATACGTGCAGGAATGCACCTACAGATGTCAACCGGCCAGGTGGTCTATTTCAAACCATAGCTACGGCCGTCGTCCATATTCAGGAGGTTAACTTGAAACAGGTCAAAGGCACATTGGGGAAAAAGTACGCACCTTAATTCCAAGTTCATATAGTAACAGCAAAGTATTGATAAAATGTTCAAAGGATACCATGAGGTAGCATAGAGAACAAACACACTAGCTGCCTTGGAAACAGCATTACGAGCTTCCTTGGATATACTGACTCCCTCTGGAACCTGCAAACAAGAAAATGAAGTCATTTCAATACAGCACGCAAGCCGACCTACATGTAAAAAACACAGGGCGATTTTGTGAAATTAAGGGAGTTTTGGGCACTATATAGGGGCTTCAATATGTGCAGTGTCCCATTTTATGGAACTATTTGGCTATCTGATTAAGCTGTGCTGTGCAATAAAGCAATTTTGTTTACAATATTGAAAATATATTGCCAAAATGCCATTAAAAAGGTGCACTCAATCAATCAATCAAGTACACCGCTTTTGGGTAAAGACAAACTAGGGAGTAATTGCAGAAAACCCCGCTGCCCGAAAGAACCCCCCTAAAAATCAGTGGACACGCAGTCGAATCAGGGGAACGAATCAGACCATGGAGTAATAAAAATGTATTTTCATTCCTCTATGATCAGACTAACTTTCGTAAATCAAATGGGGAAGATCGAGAAAATGTCTAAGTCCAAAGCAGGTTGCCCGAGGTGGATACGTGGATACACAGTGGGAATGAGAAGGTTTATTGAGTGCAATCAATCGTGACCACGTATCCGCATATCCGGATACAAGGTGGGATCTAGACGAGTGGTGGGGTATTCTGCAATTGTGCCCAAACTAGAGTCTGTGGCTAGACTAGTCAGTGTTTTATTCGTACCAAGCATTCACACAAAAAGTGATTGTGAGCACATGAGATTTACAGTAATACACGCTCTCATGTCATTGACTTACACTGCCGAAAAAGAATTAACCATCCAACCAGAGAATGTCAAGAACAATGGGGTAAATTAGTACTGGAATCTATTTTTTTTAAAATCTGTCATTACATTTACAATCTGAAGACTAGACTTGGGGGTTGCCTCTCATTTCGGGATCTTTGAACTTACCGCTTCTTTCATGATTCTTGTGATGACAGAGTGGGGGAGGTTGAGATCCTCTGGTCTCTCTGCCATGGCGAGATGTTGTTCTTCTTTCTTGTCAGGCCAATATTAAGATATTGTGTGTGGGATGGTGAAAATCCTCAGCTACAATGATCCTTGTCTAGAACACGGCATAGACATGAAATTGAAAAGTACAATTAATATGAAATATTTTACAAGAAAGGGAAGTCACAAATACGATGAACAGTGTGAATAAATCAAAACTGAACACAAAAAAACACAACAAAACAACATGACAAACTTACCTGCTGATTAACACTGATAACAGAAATCACCTTCAGTCTTTGACAGTTTAAGTGAATTTAGAGATACAACATCGATCATGTCTACAAACCTCTAAACATACATTTATTTATTTTTTAGGCCTACCCGTACCCCGTACCCCGTTCCGCTTGCTCCGTCAATCAAAACAAAATGCTTTATCCGACCATGGAGGTATTAAAAGGATCCGACTAACGTTAGACTTCACTTGTTTCGCGCGGTCGCGGGAAATTTTACATGTAGGTCAATAACAACGACTGTTTGAAATTGCATGTACCTGCACATGCAAGAGTCGTAAATAAGCTGTTGGGAGCCGTAAAAGAAACTAAAGGGCGCCACCATTCTGCCAACTAAAATGCAAAACGAAGGGTGCGTCAAATTTAAAACTTGGTTTGTGGGTGGGTACGGGTATGGGATGATCAAGAATTACTTTTTAAAACAACTACCTCCTCCCGGATCCCCAAGTTGACCCCTCAAAATTTTGCGATTTAAAATGCGATGGTGGTGGCGTGGGGTTTATCAAGAACGGGGCGTCAAATGCTCAAAAACTAAAGATTCCAAAAAAGAAAATCATATAATTCACGGCTTTTTAACATGTACATTGTATACGTAATCAAACCGTGAACTTGTAACAATAGAGGACAATAGGGTTCACGGTTGGGTAAAGGTCCACAGTTGGAAAGTCAGAGCATAAAAAGCCAGAGCACGAACAGTTGACGGTATAGTTTTCACTTTTGAAAATTTTCAACGTAAAATGGCCTTGGGAAGGGGGAACAGGTGTACACGTGGTGCAAAAATGATCGTCAAAACAAAGTTTATTTTGTAAAAAAAAGTCTGAAAAGGCGCGCCCATTATAATGGCTGTTCCTTTTCTGTATACTAGCGCATGTGCAACTGCAAGCATGCAATTTTTATTTTCGTTCTTAAATTTAATTTAAAAATCGATAATTTTGAAAGAGCACGCCGGACCATGGAGGAAGGACTAACAACTTTTTCTTGCTTGTGAAATTTCTCACCAATGCTACTTTATGAGCAAATTGTTCCCGGCAAAGTCCTAGCTAGAGCCGCTATCTCGCCGTAGTGAAGCCTGCTGGGTGCCGCATCTGTTTCAAGTTGTGCAGCAACTTACGGAAACCTCGAAAAAAAACCAGCTTTTGTACGGCTGATGTATGTGCGTTTATGTTGAATTTCAATGCGATGAAAAACACAAAATTGTTTATCTCAAAGTATAGGCTAAGCAAGATAAACGTGCCAATTTATTGCGCGTTCATAACGCAAATAAAGCGAAGCTTTTATCAAGTGAAAGTTGTGGATGTAGAGCGGCCATGTTCTTCAGCCACGCACGCAAAAAGGCAAACCCCTGTCATGGCCGTTCTAGTAATTAATCATATAGCTCTATGCATGTTCCAGCCGAGACTGAAAATATAAATAATCGATCGTTTTCATCATTCGGCGCGATTCCGGTGTCATATGAATATCCGACTCCCACGCTACACCGGCGATTTCTTTTGGAGGTCGGGGGGGGGGGGGGGGGGGGGGGGGCTAACACAATTCGTTAGCTATTCGATCAGTTTTGAAAACCCAACTTCTTTAAATCTTTTGACAATTTTTTTCGGGGGGGGGGGGGCTGCCTAACTTTCCTAATGTTTTGGCAAAATGGTGCATCTCAATAAAGCTTTTTTAGTTCGTATAGGAAAGTCTTAAAGCTAAACAAAATGGTATGGTGGAACTTTAAAGGTTTATTTATTTGATTTTCAAAGATACACCGTTTTGCCAAATTAGGGTAAAGAGGCTTGACTTATTCCCATTACACCTGATTAACATACAAGGATTTCTTCTGTTATAAATGGCTTGTGTACCAATGGGACCGGGATGGATCCCACTTTAAGAAACCCATTTACCCAGTACTACAGCAGTGGACAGGAAAAAGCATTCAAAACCAACAAATTAAACAAAACACAAAATCACAAGTAGAAGTTTGGGAACTGTGAACTAAATCCTCTTGAAACTTTATTTAACTTCAAAACTGGAAATGCAAATCACACTGAACACATTGTAAGGAAGTCCATTTGATTTTTTTTTTTAAACCGTTGTCTCCAAATTTAAAGATATAAATGGTCCAAATGACTGGTTTGCTTTTATTTTATTTCATAAATCAAGCAAGTTTTTTCATATTTTTTGAGAAACTTACTAAGTCAGATTTGGTTCTGAAACATAAGAAGAGTTTGGTTGTCTTGTGTTTCATTAACTTTTTGGAGCTGTTTAGTATTCCTCGCCCTCCTCCTCAGCCTCCCCCTCAACGGAGTCGACACCGACCTCCTCGTAATCCTTCTCCAGGGCAGCCAGATCCTCACGAGCCTCGGAGAACTCACCCTCCTCCATGCCCTCTCCCACGTACCAGTGGACGAAGGCGCGCTTAGCATACATCAGATCAAACTTGTGATCCAGACGAGCCCAGGCCTCTGCGATGGCCGTGGTGTTGCTCAGCATGCAGACGGCACGCTGTACTTTGGCCAGATCCCCACCAGGCACGACGGTTGGCGGCTGGTAGTTAATGCCCACCTTGAAGCCAGTTGGGCACCAGTCGACGAACTGGATGGTGCGCTTGGTCTTGATGGTGGCAATAGCTGCGTTGACATCTTTGGGGACAACATCACCCCGGTACAACATGCAGCAGGCCATGTACTTGCCGTGGCGAGGATCACACTTGACCATCTGGTTGGCAGGCTCGAAGCAGGCGTTGGTGATCTCGGCAACGCTCAGCTGCTCATGGTAGGCCTTCTCAGCAGAGATGACCGGTGCATAGGTGACAAGGGGGAAGTGGATTCTTGGGTAGGGAACCAAGTTGGTCTGGAACTCGGTCAGATCCACATTCAGGGCACCGTCAAAGCGCAGAGATGCTGTGATGGAGGACACAATCTGGCCGATCAGGCGGTTGAGGTTGGTGTAGGTTGGGCGCTCGATGTCGAGGTTGCGACGGCAGATGTCATAGATGGCCTCGTTGTCAACCATGAAGGCGCAGTCAGAGTGCTCCAGGGTGGTGTGGGTGGTAAGGATGGAGTTGTATGGCTCAACTACAGCAGTGGAGACCTGTGGGGCGGGGTAGATGGCAAACTCCAGCTTGGATTTCTTGCCGTAGTCGACAGACAGTCGCTCCATCAGGAGGGAAGCAAATCCAGAGCCAGTACCCCCACCAAAGCTGTGGAAGATGAGGAACCCTTGCAACCCGGTGCATTGATCAGCCTGTTACAAACAAAAAGAAAAGACAACTTGTAACTCTTCAAATAAATGTTTAAAATATGATAGAACCAACAACGGTGTAACCAATTTGAAGCAGTGTCTCTTTTGGCCAATTTTAGACAAGCAGTTCTTTGCATGTAAAAAATGGCTAAGTCCTTTTTTTCAGCATATTATATTATAAACTTGGAAATAAAATCTTAATAGTTTCCCCAAATAGTGAGTAAAATGGCCGAGAACGCGAGAAAGGGCATCAGGCAGAACTTGGCTGGGAATGGACTTGCACACTTTTGTCTTTACTGGGTTGGCAGATTTTCAATCCTTAACTCTTTTTAGTCGGTTTTATCAAAAGAAATCTTACATGAAACTACAAGTCCCCCTTTTGGACTGCAAGTTGTTTGTAAACCTGATGCACCTAAACCAAAGTGTAAACAAAACAGCTTCAAGTCGGTGTGAAAACAAGCCAATCCAACCAGAAACCTGATATTTTGTACACAACCTAGCAAAGTATCCTTTCATCAACAAAAAAGAGTTCGGCTATTATCAGGTTCACTTGTTGGGGAAATGTAATAGCATGTCTCCAAGCACAGCACACAAAAGCAGGCTTCATGTTTGTTTGTAGGTCCTCAAGTTCACAAGTTCACATACTGCCTGCTTAATGCCCTCACTTGGAAAAAGGTCAACAAGTCCTTTTTCATTATAATAAAAATAATGCCATTTTAAAATCACTCCACTGACCAGCTTCCGGATCCTGTCCAGCACCAGGTCGACGATTTCCTTGCCAATAGTGTAGTGACCCCTGGCATAGTTGTTGGCCGCATCTTCCTTGCCGGTGATTAGCTGCTCAGGGTGAAACAACTGCCGATAGGTGCCAGTGCGTACCTCATCTATGCAAGAAAACTCACCAGGGTTAATCTATGTATTGTGATGTACAAATATATGGGGGTTTGTTAGCAAAAACTGCCTGTCCAAAAACGTTTTTGCCTGTGCCTTGGACAGGTGACTAGATGAGACCTATTTGTATTTTCCATTCTTCAAAGCACAGCCCAATCCTATCAAACACAACCCTTAAAAATGTATACATTTATTTCTGAAGCCTGACTTAGTGACCCGTCTCAAACTAGATCATATATTCATGGTGAATTTTTCCCATCAATTATGTTATCCTCTTAAAATATTCTTGTGCCCATAATGATAATATTCAAACAGTTCTATTTTATCCAAAAAAAGAGAGTTTTATTTCGAAAAAATAAGGAATTTCACCAACAAAGAAGAAGGTAAACAGGGTTTTGATGAAAAAGTTGTTTTCTTTTTCTTCCTTCAAATTTCTTTGTGAATAAAATGCAATTTGGATCTTTTCAGACTTTCTTTTTGGCGTACCTACAACAGTTGGTTCCAGGTCGACAAACACGGCACGGGGCACATGCTTGCCAGCACCCGTCTCGCTGAAGAAGGTGTTGAAGGAGTCGTCCCCACCTCCGATGGTCTTGTCACTAGGCATCTGACCATCAGGTTGGATGCCATGCTCCAGGCAGTACAACTCCCAGCAAGCATTGCCAATCTGGACTCCGGCTTGCCCAACATGGATTGAGATACACTCACGCTGTCAAGTGAAAAAAACACATGAAACTATAGGCCTATCGCTATGTGACCCTCTAACTGTTAGTCTGGAGCATAATGAGGAATGTTCCCCAGAGCCAGTTTTCGAGTAATCATTGCCTGATTTATAGGCCTTGGCCTAGGCCCTATGCTGTTTGTATGCATACAAAAAAATCATGGCAGAATATATTTTGAGATTTTGAGATTTTCAAAAAGCTTCACCACCATTAAATTTCTAGGTGCAATTTTGTTTGCAAAAAAAAAAGACACATAGGCCTAGGCCTAACTAAGTTACACTATTTGTACACATGCTACAGTTGAAAAAATGACATATTTTATTGGTGGCAATAGCCTACTTCCAAAAATGTAAGGCTCTCTAACGGAGAGCCTTACATTTTTGGAAGTAGCAATAGCCTACCGCCACACACAAGTGATTTTTTCAAAGCCATTTTTTTCAAACATGTTTGTGCAGTTGCAGGAGGGCCTACAGTGTCCTTTCTTTCACAACATAACGTTAGGCCCTATTTTTCGATAGGGCCTAAATAAAAAAAATCGAACTATTTTTCGCACTTAAACAAAGTTTCAAACAGTCCAGTCTAACGTTAGGCCTACTGTCTACTGTCGTTAGGCCTAGCCCTGAGTGAAGGTGTCCATGTCATGGTCACGGGCGCGGCCGCTATTATTTTATTAAGTATTATTTTAACATGTTTAAGGCCTAGAACTATAATGAGTTAACTGAAAGTTGGTGTGATGTTTCTTGATGGATGCCTTGCCAACTCAAGTTGGCCTAGGCCTAGCAATAAAATGCCTCACTAGGCCTAACGTTATCATGGTTATTCAGATTCAGATTCAGCACGTTCAGATTCAGATTCAGATTCAGATTCAGATTCCGAGTTGAACTTGGACACTTTTTTCGACACTTTCCACAAAGCCTGTAACGTTAGGCATCGTCCAGTCTGTTGTCAGTAATAAATATTTCTTTAACTGTGTGTAGGCTTATCCATCTTACCATTTTGATGAGGAGTCGGTGGGATTTTCGCAAAGGAAAAATCAAACACGTAGACCGTCGTTACGTTGTGAATTGAAGGCTCACACTCAGCAACAGAATGATTTGAACGAAAATTACGAATCTAGTTTATATACTGTGCGCGCGCGCGCCAACTTTTGGAGTATAAACAGATGATTTGATTGGTCAAAACTTTACAATGTTGCTTTTGATTGGTTGAATTGAGTGAACAGAAAGTTTGCATCACGGCCGGACACACCCATTGTTTCGAGAGGTAATAGTTCGTATGCATATGGGACGCATCTTGTAAACTAACTGAATCCACAGGTGACTGCGTTTTTTTGTTTCGATTTGTTTCGGTAGACAAAAAGTGACTTCAGACTCTCTACAGATATTAATTGTAAAATGTGTGAATATTTCGATAATTCATGTGTGTGTGTGTTCCTCACAGACATTTATGTCTGTGGTGTTCCTACATTAGTCTCCTTACGGGGTACCGGGAAGAAAGGGTAACAATGGGGACAATGGTACCCCACGAGGTACCCCACAAAGTTAACGCTATGGGTTTTCAGATTTCAATAGGGACAGAAGAAGAGTAAAGTCTACAATAGAGGTACCCCATTTTTTTATGGGTGCATGTGAGGATGTGTGCGGGAGGGAGGGGGGGGGGGGGGGGGGGGCAGGGGAAGTTTACGTTTTCACGAATAATATACCTTTTAAAAAAACTTAACAAGGGAAGTAAGATGACCAATCGTATATTATCAGATAAATGAAAAGTATACCCCAACAATGTTGGAGTTTTATTCAGGGTGCGTTTTGGCGGTCATAACCATTGACCTCCATTATAATTTTATATAGACGTCTATATAATGGATATCAATGGTCATAACCAAAAACTGAGTATTTCAGTGTGGTGCGTAATTCTCGCCTACTTGAAATTCCCAAAGAAAAATTCACCGACAAGAAACAATGACCGTCGCGCAAAAAAACAAAAAATGCATGACAAGGTAGGTACACCAGCCAACTTGCTCTTTAATACTTGCTCAGCGCTCACAAATGCCAGCGCTCCATCCGGCGCCAGCGCTCCTGGCCTAGCCTCCCCGTAAAAGTGCGATAGCGCCCTCTCTTGATAAACAACTTTTTTAGACAAGATGGCAGCTTCCATGAACTTTCACGACTTCGTCTGACATTTGTGTAATTGCGTCAATTTATGTCGTACTTTTAACGTTAAGTCGTAGGTTTCATATACATTAATCTGTTCTTAATATTTGAGTAGGTCGGGGTACATATTATTTTCAGTTTGGGATTAAACATAGCCTATCCAACGATATTGAATATGGCGGAGAAGAACTATGAAACGGAAAGGTGGGTCTTTTTTGTCATTCATTTCAACATGTCATTTGAGTTTAAAGGTAGGCCTACCGTGGTACAACCATACTACCTCCATGGTACAACATTTCCAAACATCAAAATAGTAATTATAGGCCTAGTCTCAAACATCCTGAGAAATCATAGACCTTATCATGCTTATCGCAAATACTGCTTGGTTGAGTGACATCACAATTGTCCAAAGGCATTGTGGGAAGGAAACAGGAGTGATGTTTGTGACTTTTTCTTTCCCACAATGCATTTTAACCATTGTGACGTCTCAACCAGGCAGTATTTGCAATTACTATGGGACCTGGTGTGCTGTCATTTTCAAGAAAAGTGGAATTTTTGTATCAATTTCCAGCGATTGTCGGCCGACAGTTGTTGGAAATAGTCTAGTTCCCCGACCTGATAATTCCCTGACGTAAATTGCTTTGTTTTGTCTGAAGTAGGGTCAGGGAACCAGACTACAAGAACAGCATTTTTTTATCCGTTTTCCCAGCATCTATGCACACAAAACTTTAAACAGGTCAGTGTTGCAGTATTTGCTATAAAATACTAACAGTAACACCCAAATCTATTCATTTCTGAAAATTACAGCAAAGGAAATGTTGTATATTACCTTTACTAATTGACGTGTAAGTAGGGGTGTGCATTTACGGGTATTAAAAGAACCGGGTACCCGACTGAAAAAAATACGGGTACCCGGGTACCCGTTAAAGAAACCCAACCCAAAACTTCCAATCCCGGAAGTTGTAATAATATCTTTCTCTGAATTCAAACAAAATTCTGAAAATCTCCAATCTCCATTTTTCATTGTCTGGGAAGTAACTATGCGATAATGTAAAGTTGTACGGGTACTCGATTCCATAATCTGGAACCGGTTCCTGACATGAACGGTCGGGTACTCGGGTACCCGGTTCTAATGCACACCCCTACGTGTAAGTTAAGACATAAACTTACTACAGAAACGAGTAGAGTGGAGAAGTACAGTTTGATCTCTGAATGAGTTAGAGTGAGGGACAGAATGAGTATCCTGGTACTAATATTTGGATGTAACTGTATTATGGTGATGGCCAAAGAGTTATTTTTGTCATTTTAATATTTTTTTCAAAACAAAATGTGATTGTGAAATGTTTCTCAGTCCCAAATTCATGTTTTTTCTATGTCGTTTTAGGCTAATATCATGTTAACATGTCAAATCTACATGTGTTTGCACTAATTGATCTCAATAATACTTGAATGGTAAAAATAATTGAATCATCGACATTGGCATTTTTCCAATTATTTTGGTTTTATTTCCTTTAGATATTGACAATGCCGCCACTTTACAACTGGTACTTTGACTTCCCCCTGGCAGAAGCAAAAAAATGAGCTCACCTTTTCAACAAAATTCCAGCACTAAAAAAAATTGGGGTCACATTTTCAACAAAACTTGCACTTTTTTCCCCCTTCCCCCTTTACCCCAAACCTGGAAATGCCACTGGGCTAGGGCTTAGGCTACATGAACACACAACAATTAGATCATTTCATTTCATTTAAACAATGTTCACACATAAAAGGTTTTGTTGTCATAACATCAAGTCCTTTCTTACGCCACAAAGGAGTAATTTTTAATGATGTCGCATACAATGCATTCACGCAAAAAAGTTTAATATACTTTGCATTGCTTTGTTTTAAATTTCAGTTCATAATGCATATTTATATTTAGGCTATGAATCTAGATATTTATTAATTTGTTTTGTTTTGTGTGAAATGTTAATTCCCAGAGCCATGTTGGAAGAGCGAGTTCGGATGCGTCTCACACCGGAGAAGAAGGCTCATGAGATTGTAGAGAGACTTCTTGATAATCCCATCACAGAGGACTTTTTGTTGGATTGTGTAAGTATGTGTATGTGTATTAAGTAACCATGCTAAATCCTACAAAATCCAACAGTGGTCAGTTTTGTTGGATTTTGTTGGATTTTGTTGGATTCAACAGCCTTTATGTTTGCGTTCCAGTGGATTCTTTTGGATTCCGTACATAGTTAGAGAAAAACCTGTTGGAGCATGTGTTTTAACATCTAATGATTTCTTAATTGTTTTGTAATAACTTATTGTTTGTAAGTTGATGCGGAGAGTGGTTTGGCATTATTTAACCCTCCTGTTCTCAGGGCCAAAATCGACCCAGCTGCTGTACAGATCAAAACCTATCAAATGTCAGATTGAAACACACACAAACTGTGAGAGTTGGTGTTAAGAGTTTTTGATAGGCTGTGATAGTTATAAGTATAGAAGGGTTGATAGGAAATTTCAAGGAATGTTCTTGTTGCATTTGTGTTAGAACCTTGAAATCAAGCTGAATTGGTCTCACCAATGATGCAAGTTAATGCCCTAGTCTATAGCTCTGAAAATTGGGATATTTTCTCTGCAATCTGTTGAAGAATTATCCTCTATTTAGATCTGGGCCCAGGAAAACCACAAGGGTAGTAGGGTTAAATTACAAATATTGCCAGCCCAACCACCTCTGATCGCAACCCTTCAGACAGAGTGGTTTTTGTATTAGGTGATTTCAATTAAAAATAACAATGAAAAAACTGGGTTGAAAAAAATCCATTGATATATTATCTGATTCCTTGAGTTCAGACTCGTGAATAACATTGTTGCAATCGTTGAAAATGTTTTGCTTTCTTTTAAAGGCTTTTTCAATCTACCCACAACACTACCAAGATGTGGTCGTTGAGAGATCCATCATCAAGCAGTGTGGCTATCCGCTATGTCAAAGGTCACTTGATAATGTCCCCAAGCAGAAGTATCACATCAGCCAAAAGACCAGTAAAGTCTATGACATCACAGAAAGAAAGGTAAACATATCATACATTTTAAAAGATTTTAAATAATATGGTGGATTATTCTGAGACCTGATTCTTACAAAGAGTTCAGTATGACACGCAAAAACAGATAGTTAAAAAAAACTTTTTTGATAACTTGAGCTTGTTCAAAGTTTAACAGCGAACATTTTGAAGTAAAGTAAACTGTTTGTTGTGGGTTTGTTTATTATTTGTACTGGTAAAGACAAAATATGGATTTCTCAAAATTGCTTGCCACACTGCAGCTTGCAAACCTTAAGAAACCGGTAGAGGAGAGATGATAAAGAACTGTTCAGTTTTAGACGTTGTAGGATAATCCCAAATTATTATTCCTTGGGGAAAGCAACCAAATCAGGCAGACGCTCAAACCCAATTGTGACTTATTGACGATTGTAAATTGCACATATCCCTTTTATGACATCCCGTATGGTATTTTGTGCGATTTATTGTGCAGATTTTGCACATTAAAATAAACATGTTTTTCACAAGTTGCATTTGTTCGATTCTACTGCGAAAGGTCGATTCACGTATCAGAACCTGGTCGGGATTTCTACCTGACTGTCTAAGGTTGAACGCGAGAGCACACCTCTTAGTCTACAAAAGAAACTTCTTGACAGGTTCAATCTTTAACCCTAACAGTCCTCAATCCTCCAATTTTAATATGATTTTCCACACATCCTAGGGAGTTAGGGTTAAAAAGCACAATACAGGTGTTTTAAATAATTCAATTTTTGTTTCTTGTACTAGTGTTTCTGCAGTAAATTCTGCTACAAGGCATCCAAGTTCTATGAAGCACAGCTGTCAGATTCACCTCTATGGACTCGAGAAATGGAAGAGTAATTATCAAAAGACAGCTCAGCTGCCTCCTCTTGTACTCTTTCCCAAATGCTTCCTTTCACCCATTCATTAATTTTAGGCGGCCGGTATAAGGTTAAACTTTTTTATCCAGTTCAGCCTACCCCGTCCCCAAACATTCTGATGCCGCTATTCCTCAGCCAGGGGCTAAATGTGAATAATGAGCACATAGGGACCATGGAGATGAGAATGTATTAACCTCTCGAATACAAACGACGGCCATTGCCACAGTTTTGAAAAAGATCACCTGGCCGGTTGAGGTCTATAAGCGCATTCCTGCATATATACTCAATCCATTCATGTTTTTATAACTACAAGTATATTGCTCTTGAATGGAAGTGTAATGAATAGATGGAGCTTTTTCAAATATAGCTTTCTTTCACATGAAGGGGGGGGGGGGGGCCTCCAAGTGTGATGAATAGGACCACTCTATTCAGGGTGGTGCCTATTTTTTGCGTTTACGCTTGGCTGCACAGCCTGTTTTTGGCATACCAGCACCCCATCAATAACAGCCAGGGGCAAGGGGGTTAAGAGTTTTCCCTCTTTCTCACCAACCACAGACCCCTGGACATCGAGCTTCTCACCAGGGACACAGAGGCAAACTCTACCGCTGCTTCCCTCATTGCCAAAGACAACGTAGTCCTCACAGAGCGAATCAAGCCGCAAGAAGTCGATGAAGTGGGCAGCGATGAGAGAGTCAGACCCCTGAAGGAGGAGGCGCTGGGCCTTCTTGAAGATGACCTCTCCAACTTGACCTTTGCCGATACAAGGAAGCGAGAGAGGTTACAGGAACTGGCTGAGATGAGTAAACTTGAGATAGTGCCTCCTGCAAAACAGGAAAACTCTGTGAAAGAAGGTAATCATGATGAGAGCTCAAAGCTGCAAAATAGGAGAGACGACACAGAAGTACTTATTACCAGTAAACCCTTCGCAGAAGAACATGACAAAGTTAGCCACGCTGGAGGACTTAGTAAGAAATCTGATACATATATTAAAGAACAGCAAACTTTGGAAAGTAGAGAACCGAAAACTCAAGATAGCTTGCAACAGGTCCACAGAGAAAGCCCTGATGGGCTTGATTCTTTGAATACTCCCGATGGCAAAACTACAGGTGCTGATCAACCAAAATCACCAATCAGTCAAGGTGATGTTTCTACAAATGTTCGAGGAAAAAAGAAAAGCAAGCAAAACCCTAAGAAGTCAGTCCCAGTGATGACCGAGTCGCCCTTGCTCGAATCAGTGAGTAGGATAATCGTGGAATGGATGAGTAGTGGAACAGTGGAATTTCTCTTTGGATTTACTTCACCGAGCCAGCAGCCATCATCGGAAAACGCGAGTAGTGTCAACTTTGAAACACAGAATTTGACCTCTGACCCCCTCAGCACCCCTGACCCTTTAGCCACGACCTCAGACACCCCGTTACCTCCAGCCAAGCCTTTGCCTGGCATGGATGAGTTAAGGGAAGAAAATGAACAGTTTGCGCTGAAGGTGCAGGAGTTTTATTATGGAAGGCATCTGGACGTCAAAACCAAAAAAGAGGTGGCAGCAAGTGGGGATGAGAAACAGGTTAATGAATTTAAACAGAAATTCTCTTTTGTTATGATTTTCCGTATTTTTACTAATGCCTATGCGAAAGGAATTGTAAAAACATCACTATAGTATAATCACCATGCTTGAACCTCCTCTCCCGAGGTTCTAAATATTACCAAAGTTTCCAAAATATCAAAAACTCATAGGCCCAAAAATGTATATCCCTTTAAAAAAAAAAAACATTTTAGGATAGGCTAGAGCTACATTCATGGAATCTCTTATTTTCCTTCTAAAACCTTTGAATTACATGTATATTTTAGATCGTTCCTCGGCATATCTGTCAAATTCGCATTCCATCAGCTCTGAGGAGCCTTCCACTGGCAACAGTGGTGTCCTGTTTAATAAATGCATACATTTAGACCAATTCTTTTTCTTTCTTTTTCGGATGTAAAAATTAATTGATGGAATCATTGACTTTGTTTTCTGTCAGGAGGGGGCTGTAGACAGAGTGATGCGACTGCCTCTCGTCGATTCCAAATCCCAGATGGCTATTAGGAGGAAGATACTCGGTGATCGACTCAACAGAGTGTAAGAAGCCGTCAATTTTTGTTGTTAAATAATATACAGATATAACATGGTTTGAGAGTAAATTTTCAAAGTGAACAAAGAAAACTGGCAGGAGCGGGATTCGAACCTGCGACCTCCGGAATGCCGTATCGGCACTCTACCAATTGAGCTATCTTGCCCTATGTTGGCGGTGTCCCAAATTGTCAGTATCTTTGTTTGGGGGGGGGGGTGCTAGTCAGAAGTCATAAACCCATAATGCCGTACACTGACAGTTTGGGAGACTGCCAACATAAAGCAAGATAGCTCAGTTGGTAGAGCGCCGGTACGGTATTGCGAAGGTCGCAGGTTCGAATCCCACTCCTGCCAGTTTTCTTTGTTTACTTTAATAATTTATTTGGAGAAACACAAAAGAGAGATTAAGGACCAAAGGAGAGTGGCAGCGGGTGAACATCAAAAGGAGCCCAGAGAGCCAGCAAAGAAGGAAGGAGTGTGGTTTGGGTGAGAATGAAAGAGGGAAGGGATTGAGATGAGAGGGATGAAGCTGGGGAAGGGGAACAAAAGGAGTGTGGTAAAAGGGGGGAGGGGGTATTCCTGGGGTAAAGATAACATAGAGTTAGCAACATTGATTTCAACCTGAAAAGCAATCCCTTTTTTTCTTTATGATGGAATTCTATCAGCATATTATTTATTAACCCTAACAGCCCAAGGCTTTTTACTAGAATCCTTCCCTAACCACACAAACTCCAACACTGTGTAGTAAACCAATGGCACATTCTTTGTACTTGGACAAAATCAGGGCATCAAGTCCCATGCAAAGTGATGGTGCCAAGGCTCTACAGTACCCAATCACACAAAATTCAACACAAATGGGGTGTTTGATTTTGGCAGGTTAGGGAAGGTTAGGGTTAAGTTCTTGAGAGCATTTATTTCAGTAAATACTGCACAAGAGGCATAAACTTTTCCATAATTTACTATTTCTCTAAGTTGTTTTCAAAAATTCAAAACTCATTGATCCATTTTTAGGTATTCTGAAATCCTGGGATCATTGGGGCTGTCCATGAGAGACGTATCATCTGATCTTCGGTCATTGATTCGCACCTTCCACCTCAGCAGTACTAACATCACCTTCAAACCGGCTGGCTGGACCATGCTTGGAATATTGCTGCTACATCTGTGAGTAGAAAGCTTTTTTTCCCCTCCTTGATAATAAACACAATTTGAACATCGCTTTTAGTCCCGTACTCAGAATATCCTATTTTGGGTGACACAATTTTAGGGCGTATTCGAAACCCTGTTCTCGAGTGACTCGAGTACCGTGTTCTCGGGTCGCGTTACTCGCGTATTTAGAATACGGAAGTACATGTCGGAGTGCTTGGTGGCACTTTAAGATGGCGACGCCTATGAATGATGCAGCGAAAGTCAAAACAATCTTCACAGCATTTATGTTGTTTGATTTTCCTGGTCAAGATGAATTAAAAACAAATAATCCGATATTTCCGTTTGCTACAACTTCTCTTATTCGAAAAAAGCGTTCCAGGATCACTGTCGGCCATCTTTGTTCTTGTTCTACAAAATCCTCTTCGCGAACAGTGTTCATGTGTTGGTTTTTTACATTAGATACCCCGTTCTCGGGTTCAGGCAACACAGGAACGGGGTTTAGAATATGCCCTTTAGATTTCCCAGGCTGTGTGGATGTGGGATCTGAGGGTCTGCTACGAGCAACTTCTCACAAGAACTATGGTTGGACTGCAGTTGGACTAAGGGGAAAATGCAAAATTGTGTAGTTTCTAACTCAAGGTTGACCTCAAGGCTGACCTCAAGGTTGACCTCAAGGTTTTACGGGGTTGGAGTGCCGTGAACTGCGAGGTAGCGGTTCAGTGGATATTTTTGAGACCCGAATGGCAATGCCGTTTGAAATCGTACACCCATGCTGGGATGGTTTTTCTATTTCCATACAAACAGTTGAGAATGGTGCACAGTGTACGTAGGAGTTTTATGCACCTTCAGTGGGAAATATTACCCCTGACTGACTGGCTGATTAATTTTGGGATCCATCTCAATTCCCAGGAGACCATAGACAACTTTAAGTACTCTTGATTGTAATCAACATGCATGAAGTGTATATGTACAGACTCCTTTGTGGGGAGTAGTGAGTACGGTCAGGGGACAAAATTAAAGAAACGACATTGTAGCAGTGTAAGACATTGTCTCGTGACTTACGTAGTTTTAGGAAAATGTGTTAGTTTCAATCAATGTGTTTGCAGATGTTTCATTTTTCTCCTTTGCAAAGTCGTAGTCTGTTACATTTTACGTGCGGTAAGTTCTTGCTTTCAGTGTGTGAATTGTACAGTATTTTTCTTTTCATTCATTTTATATTTGTTCAGTCTCATCGTGACAGTTCTAGTATTTGCATATTTATTCAGCAGAAAGCTTTTTCAAATTGTAATCAGATCAGTTGTCAATGGAAAAAAGAATCCTACAAATACATTCGTCGAAGGATTAGGTAAAGAATGCACTTACTTGATTTGAATCTTAACGTAAGTGGTCGATCTTGGGGGGATTAAATGCTGCATTTTATTCTTGCTGTGACTCATATTGCCGGCTCAACAGCGCCTCGCATCACCTACAATGTTTCATCGGATTTGTATATTTCACGGCACAGCAAACTTTTTAAGAGAAGCCATTCTTTGTTGTACTCAGAAGAACTAATCCGATCAAGTACCAGTTTCTAAAAGGATTGATATTGTGACATGTTCTGATTGTGGGAAACAAGTTGACAGCAAACGTCAGATTTTGTCTCAGAAAAGCTTTTAAATTCGAGGATGCTTGTCACCGTAGGCAAGTTTTGATGTTTATTTTTCCTTCATATCTGATCTGTACAATTTGAGTTCACGTGGTCAGGCTGGTATATTCCGGAAAAAAATTGTTTGCAGGGCCTGTAAAACTTGAAGAAAGATGCAAAACATATTTTGGGCATTAAACAGTATCTTCAACAGTTGGTTTTATACCAAGGTGAAGTTGAATTATATTTTACTAGTTGTCATCTGGATTATGGAAATGATAATCTCAGCAAAAACTCTTCAGGTATAAACCTGTGCACCTGTTGCAAGTTGACTTGCACTGTAGAGCCCGTTTCACACTATGCTCTTACCCGGGTAATTGCCGGGTTAACGAAAAAGTTAACCCGGCAATTACCCGGGTAATGTGGAGCATTCCCACTACAATTCTCCGGGTTAGAAATTCTCCGGGTTAGAAATTCTCCGAGTTAGAAATTCTCCGAGTTAACTGCCCCAAAACACCACTTAACCTGGGTAATTTCTAACCCTGCTCGCGAGGTGGGTTAACCCACCAATCTCGGGGTTAACGACGACCTTGAGACGATTCTCCGGGTTACCATCAGTGTGAATGCTCGCCGGGTTTTCTTCTACCCGGGTAGGTGGGTGCACTTCGTCGTGTTTTAGCGGCCAGCTTTGTGATTTTATAGTACGGCCGCCGTGGCTGGTACCTAGTTTATTTTTACGTATACATAACGAAAGGCACCAGTCTTTCGTGGATGATGCCTCGTCTTAATAAGTACATTTTACATACACTTAATGCAAGGCACCAGTCTAGACCGCACAGTTGAAGGATTATGCGTGCACGCTGCCAACGCTGATTTTTTTCAATTTGCATTGCATGCTCTCGCTCTCCCTTCGCTCTTTCACGACGAACCAATGGCGAGGGCAGAGGTCAAGCAATGCACATTCTCCGGGTTACCATTCGCATATAGTGAATGCGGCTACAAGTTACCCGGGTGCGCGCTGAAGCGGGTAAAGCAGAATTGCGGGGTTAATTTTGTAGTGTGAAACCGATTCTCCGGGTTAGTTTCTACCCGGGTAATGACAACTACCCGGGTAATAAATTACCCGGGTAAGTTCAGAGTAGTGTGAAACCCACATAGGTCTGTGTACCGCAGTGTCGTAAATCTGTGTCCAAATGGTGTGTGGTGTGACCTACGTGTACAGGTAGACAAGTGAGCTTGTTGTGCTCATGTACATGTATAGACAGGAGCTTACTCAGTACTGTTTTCTCCATTAGAAGATAAATACTTTTTCATTTTGCTTTTAAATTCAATTATTAATTGGAGCATGATGCGAGCAACAATGACAATATTCCCGAGGGATCAGTGG
Source organism: Hippasteria phrygiana (assembly GCA_037893225.1). Classification (NCBI taxonomy): domain Eukaryota; kingdom Metazoa; phylum Echinodermata; class Asteroidea; order Valvatida; family Goniasteridae; genus Hippasteria; species Hippasteria phrygiana. Next base: position 44,714 of record JAZGUH010000793.1, on the reverse strand, counting down.
ATACCTGGAATGGGGTCAGCTGTAATTAACAGATTCCTTATCCACACTAATCCTCTATAAACACATCAAGAGACTTAAACTTACTGACCCGTTGCAGATCGTCTTTAAAACAAGGCAGAATCCTATAAAAATGGTGCAAATCCACCAGTCGAAATCTAACGACGCCATCTGCCGTATTGCCCTCCTTCAGGCCGGACTTGCAACTGTTGGGTAAAATGGGCCACACACGCGCCTCGGTCCCCCGTGACAGCACGACACAGATAAGACTACTCACTGTCGCCTCCTGGTTATTTTATCTGTGCATCAAAGTGGAAGATTGTATGCTGCCGATTGGCCTTAAATCGCACAGAGAGGGTGGAGATGGTTATAGCTTTTTGCTATCGTCTGGGAAAAAAGGAATGTGTTTCTTGTCGTCAAGTGCCGAGAAATTGTTCTTGAAAACGTGCTTTTGTTACAAATTTGGAATAATTGAAATGATTGCAGAACATCATAATGATGAAGCCATTTTGCAAACAAAAGTGATACCTATTAAGTATTTGAAATCTCTAATTTTCAGTAACAAATCTATTTTCATTCCCGTGGACAATGGCAGTATTAACATAAATAACTTTTAACAGTCTTCACCCAAGGGTTGTAATCTATTGAAACAGCAGTAAACTGTCATTTTGTTACATTTCTATGGCTTAAAAAAACAAAACCAAAATTCTTCTCAATTTGTCCTTAAGGCAGAAACCTTTTTTTCTTTCTTTGTAATTCCATCTTGTTCTAAATTCACTACATAGGGCAACATATTGCCAGCAGTAGGGCAAATGTTAGATAAAGGGGAAAAAGCTTGTCCCTTGTGCCATATAACGCTGCGTTCAAACCACCCAAGGCACTTCCTCCATTACAGCCTCTTAAGACAGGCATCAGATGAAGATAAGGCCAGGGTCTTCCACCTTTTCGCTCTGTTTTCCTATCTCAGCAGGTTCTCTTGATTTTGTTTGCCACAGGTAATGGTCGAAATCCTTCAAGACTGAGACCCTTATCTGTGGATTTACTCACTTATCAAGCACCCATTAGACTTCCCTTCCCACTTTTTAGAGCGCTGCAAGAGGTCTTTCTGTCGGATACAAAGAGGAATTTGTTCTGTGAAAAAATCTGTTGGAGAACCTTGGTGATATAATTGCTAAATGAAGTAAAGGAACTACATGTAAATGCACAATGGTTGGGGAATTTTCTGAAAAGTATATATTTTTTTATGGGAGTCGCCCAATACAAGGCTAAAAGCCACTCCAGGTATATTAAGGGCTACAACCGAGGCGTCAGGGTTGGCCACATTTTAGGTTGCCAGCCCTACCACCCTTACGGTTTTCCTGGGTCCCAATCTAAATAGAGGATGAATCAGTACAGTAGATATCAATAAAATTATCCCGATTTTCAGATCTATAGACCCAGGCAGGGTAACTTCCAAAGTTGGTGAGACCAACTCACCTCCCCCTACTAAAAATCTGTTAAAAAAGAAGGGAGCTTATTAAATAGTTACAAAATGGAATTTAGCCTTTGAAAAAAATTCTACTCGGATTCAAACGTAAGGCCCTCCTAACTTACAATGTATATCAAAGTGGAATTTGAGTGAGTGAATGAATTTGTGTCACAATCTGTACCTTCACTAACATCAAATTTGAGTTCCCCGCCATATTTACGTTTTCAGCTAGCCGGTGATGTCATTACACCCGGGCAGCCACCAGAGAGACCCACTCGCTAGCTGGGGTAGTGGTGGTTGACACCGGGGCAGACATGAGTATCACGTGATGACTAATCGAACGGTCTGGTGTAAGTTAATCAGATGCACCCATTGTCAATAACCCTCTCCACATTTCAAATGTCGCCCTCTGTTGGCCATAGGACAAAACTGTTTGCCTCTTTGTCAGCATGCTCATTGAACTGAAGAATTGTCATTGTTGCTTGATGATCCGGGTCTACAAATGTAGCATAATAAATGTTGTATGCTGCCCTCTATATCAAATGGCTCCTTGATTGCACGCTAATTGGCCCCACTACCACGTGTCAAAGTCTACTAGCCGCAGCCATAGTCATGAGACTTGATAAGGGTCATTCTATACATTTGGGGTCCAAAAGTGAGACATTTTTTTGGTGTCCCTGTAATTACACCTGACCTGTGTGATTTCCCATCAAGTATCATTAGAATTGACCTCACACTATTTTCTACTTGTTTGGCAGGTACTTTGCTATCACTCTTGGAGATAACAATTTCCCTAACCCTCCAGGGTATTTTGGCTAGAAACCCTGCCAGACCCATCAGATTGCATACTTTTTTGTCACATTGACTTGTGTGCAGAGTGCAGCAAGGTCAAGCTGTCACCACAGATGCACTGTGCTGCGTCTGGCAGGGTTAGGGTTTTATTGAATATGTCCTGAATTGCAAAATCTTATACATGTCGGATGTAACAGGGACACCAAAATTGGACCCAAATTTATAGAATGACTCATAATGAAGGCTAGTAAATGTATGTTATACCATAAAGTTTGTGTGAAATCCATTTTTTTTTATTAGATAGACAGTTTTAAATTTATTGAAAATAATTCACTGCTACAAACAGCTTTCAAATCTGAATAACCTGAAATATAAATGGTAAAAAGTTAGGATGTCGTGACGTTTCGATCCCAGGAAAATGTTTCTTTAAAGGCTAAATCTATATCTGCAACTTTCAGAGAGATTCTGCTTGGATTAAAACATGTGTCCCTCCTACCTTTTATCATTTAAAGTGAACAAAGAAAACAGGCCGGAGCGAGATTCGAACCCGGCGCTCTACCAACTGAGCTATCTTGCCCTCATGTTGGCGGTCTCCCAAATTGTCAGTATCTTTGTTCGGGGGGGGCGCTAGTCAGAAGTCATAAAACCAGAATGCCGTATAGCCAGGGATCACGCCCAATTTTACGATGCAACTTGGGAAGCGACATTTAATCATTTAAATAAATTTGATGAGTTGTGGGTCTACTGTGTGTAACAAGTAGCTTTACTCTTGATTTGGATTGATGAAATTTGGTTTGATGAATATTTCATTCTTTTCATAGTTTATTTGTCGTCAGACATGGTTGAAATATCAACTATACCTGCATAATTTGAATGTTTTATTTATTTCTTTTTTATTTATTCATTTCCGGGCAAAATGTAAATGCAGTAAAAAATGCAAAAGACCATAAAAGTGAACTTAAGGGAACACAATGCTTTGGAGGCCACCAAATTGGGCTGCAAAAAAAAGCATTTGACCTAAAATTGCTGGGGTTGGAAAGATCATTCAAAAGTAGAATAATTTACACAACCATCCCTTGAAAAATGCACCGATAGTCTGAAAATCATGAACGTAAATCATTTCGGGGAAGCCAGTTTGGTTCGGAAAGTCGGACCATTGGTGGTGCCCTTGGTCTATTGCGCTTTTAGTTCCAATGTATACAGGCTGCACTACGTGCGATGCCAGTCTGAATGTCCGCATCTCAAAAGCTTACTTTTGTTCTTGTTTATTTGTAAATATTACACATTATGTGGGACTGGAAGGTTTGCATAGTGGATATGAACAAAGTATGGAAGGTTTGCGGGAACACTGTGTGAAATTGATCTCTTTTGAGTTGTGTGTTTCTGAGAAGAAACGGTTTGTTTTAACTGGAGGTTTTGAACAGTATGCTCTGATATGACGAACAGAGTATACTGTTCAAAACCTCCAGTTAACCCCTTGAAGCCGGCTATATACTAATCCGACAAGCAAAATTAGAAGCCATCTTTGGGTACCCAATCGAGCGGTACCATACACGCTCGCTCGTCATACACGCACTCATTGCGCCTTTGACCAATAGGATTGCCAAAGTAAACACGCACCTCAAAAGTAAGAACGCGTATGACGCGAGCGCAGTACCGCCCGATTGGGTACCTAAAGATGGCTTCTAATTTTGCTCGTTGGATTTAGTCTATAGCTGTGGTTTGAAAATTATCACCTGGCCGATTGATGGCTACATGTATACTGGCATTCTCTGCATTTTCAATCCATTGTTGAGTTATTGTGTGCATTACGCTTGGCTGCACAAGCCTCTTGTGTCCATTTCGCTTGGCTGCACAAGCTGGCCTAGCATACTGGCACCCCATTATAACAATCCCATTATAATACCCCCATTATAATACCCCCATTATAATACCCCCATTATAATACCCCCATTATAATACCCCCATTATAATACCCCCATTATAATACCCCCATTATAATACCCCCATTATAATACCCCGGCTCAAAGGTTTAAAACAAACCACTTCTTCTCAGAACTACACAACTCAAAAGATATCAATTTCACGCTGTGCCGCAAACCTTCTATACTTTCTTACACATTATGGTATAATTTTTACACTTGGACCTTGAAAATGTAACTAAGCAAAGATATCCAATTTGGGGGGATTTCAGGGCAATGTGAGTTTTCCAGAGTGATTCCATGCGAGTTGGTTGTCTTTATCAAGCTCGGAAGTATATCTACCTCTTGATGCTATCCTTTACCTTGACAAGACAACTACAATGTATACGTCCTCTTATGGAGTACTGTTCTCACATCTGGGCTAATAGTTCTGCTTGGCACTTACCTCTATTAGGTAGAGTACAGAAGCGCATTGATAATTTGGTTGGAGAAGAGTTGGGCTCATCCTTACAATCACTCTCTCACCGGAGATCTGTTGCTACTCTTAGTCTGTTCTACAGATATTTTCATGGTAAATGTTCCACCGGCTTGCCCAACTTGGTCCCTCCAGTTTGGTTGTTTAAGCATGAAATTTGCCTTCCAGCTGTTTCCACCAATTTTCTCTAGCAGTACCTAAAGCTATGCAAATAGCTGAACAAAAAGCTATTCCAATAGCTTTTTCCTTCATTCTGTATCTCTATGGAATTCTTTGCCTGGTGCTGCATACATTCCCTTCATCTTACGATCTTTCCTGCTTCAAGAGGAATATTAATTCCTACCTCTTGTATCTTTGATTCTTTTTCTACATGTACCTCAGTACCTTGAGTGACTTAGCTTTGTTCGGGGCGAACTTTCATTATGAAAACAAACAAAATCTCAAAACTCACACACCTGAAACAGCGAAAGCCAACAACAGAGGCAATAACCTAATGGAAGGTCTCCAAACCCTACTCACCGAACCATACCTTTGGTGAGGTTTTGTGTTTTTTCCACAGTTGATTTTGATCTCATATTTCCCTTCACATATCAATTCCCAAGTAGTCTAATGCCATGCTTTTTTCTTAAAAGCTTTGATGAATGTTTTATGATCTAGTGCAAGCCACAGCATTTATGATGCAGGAGTTGGGGACAGTTAGGTCTGGTATCGAGAAAGCTTACTGAGCCATCAATTGTTCATAGCATTACTTCACCGGCGAGTAATGACGTTGCCTTTTGGCTTTTAGCGAGAGTATTACTTAAGAAGGGGAATTTTCAAATCTTGTAGGTATTCTTGTGAGGAAACTTACTCAGTCTGCCAATCTCCAACTCTGTGTATTGAGGGACACCAAGCACTTTTAAATTTTATGGAAGTCGCCCAATACAAGGCTAAAAGCCAATCTAGGTAAAGGGCTATATTACAGAGGTGGTGGGGTTGGCCACATTTTAGGTTGCCAGCCCTACCACCCTTATGGTTTTCCTAGGTCCAAATCTTCAGTAGATACCAAAGAAATTATCCCAGTTTTCAGACCTATAGACCCAGGTGGGGTAAAATAGACCCATGTTAATCAGTCATTACTGGGCACAAAGTCAAACAAAACCATATGCTGGTTTTAATGGATTTGATGAGGGTCTGAACCCCTAGTCCAACACCATACATTATTGGACATCAGGCCCTATGCACATCAGTCGTGGCTGGGCTCTTCTGTCCTGAATCCATCATATCCAGCAAAATCAGGTTTTCCTAGCCCTGCTAAATCCAACAAAATCCAACAATGGTAAAAAGCTGTTGTAATTTGTTGGATTTAGCAGTCAGCGCAAACTACATGGTGTTGGATATGCCTGTTGGATTTTGTTGGATTTAGCAACTTACACCCCCCCCCCCCATGTACATGTGACCTTGTGGTTTGATATTTAAGTTGAGCTCATACGCAGCTCCTATGTAAGGATGCTTGTGATGGCTAATGTCTTTCTTCATTCAGTTTTTGAAGGAAGTGCAAAGCATTGTTGGTAACTTACCACTATCTTGCCACAATCCTTGCAAGTACCGGTACACAATGTGTGTACATTTTGTGTGATAAAGCCCCTCATTGCACTTTCTGTTGCTCACAGATCAGATATCATGGCTGTGTTATCTCCGAGTATCAAATTTCTCCAGCGTGTCACTATCGGGTTCAAAGTAGTGATGGTCTGTAATTCTCATTTGAACCGTAGTTGTATGCATTATAAAAGGTTGCTAACAAGTGTACATGTAGTTTGAGTATTGTAAAACTTTATATAATAGGCAAACTTTAGCAATGTGCACGATCAATTGACAGGAAGCCAAGGTCGTTTTTTTTCCCCAGCATCTATGCACACAAAACTTTAAACAGGTCATCAAAAGCAAAATCCTGTATACTACCATTAGAGGTCGTGCACATGATTAGTCATTGTTGCAATTTTCAAAAATGGGCGGATTTGGGGGTTAGTATGTTATAGGAAATATCGTTCCATTGACCTGTTCAAAGTTTTGCGTTGTTGGATGGCGAAAAAGCCGAGAGAAAAACGACGCCCGTATTCAACCGTCAGGCGGATGATAACCTTTAGTCAAGGCACGCGTGGCTACCAGCTGGACATGTGACGCGCCCTGAATGCCAGCATGTCCAGCGCGCCACTCGTCCGGGTAGCCACGCGCGCCTTGACTAAAGGCTACAGGGCAGTTTTCCAATGATTTCCAGCTGGAAATTGTTGGAAGACGATATACATTTCAACTTTTCTTAACGACAGCACACCTGGTGCCATAATTTCACAGGATACTATTAACTTACAGTCTAGTAAGGTATTCGTAATAATTCAGTAAAAAACAAATTGGAGAATTACCAATCGTGTACACTACCTTTAACAATGTAAGAATTGGAGCACCCCGCTCCTAGTGCAAAAATGAAACTCATTAACCGTGTTACTTATCTTCAATTGATTTGTTTGTGAAATTACTCATTGGGAATCCCGCACCACAAATTAACAAGTCAACGTGAACATTTTCTTTTTTCGGGGTGCCACACCCAAAAAGCATGGACGCAGCATCTTGAAAGTGAATTCTTAGAACTGCGTCTTTTTCTTCATGAGGTGGTTTTTCTTGGGGTGGGGGAGCAGTGATTTCAAGGTTGCAAAGAAAGAGGGCAAGTAACCAAAAATTAGTTTAATAATGCCGTGGAGTGGTTTATATTTGTAAATAGGGCCATCAGTGCAGTGTACACAGGTTGTGAGGTCTGTTTCAACTTCTACACCAATATTTGAAGAGCAATCCTGTCTCTTTGATCCTACATGTACATGTATACCCCTGGTGTGAAGTGCCTGTGTTGGCAGTTATATTGCACTCTCACTAAGCATCGTGACTTGTAGACTGTTACAATTCACTCCTCCATGTTCTACCACTGACACTCAACTCATTGTATCCCTCCTGATTGGCCATTTTGATTTCGACTGCCTGTTGCTACCGGCGATCGTCCCTATTGCAACCTAAGGGCGCATCACTCTGCCTAATTGGCAATGCCTGTAGTCTTTCGGCCATTATTAATATATTGCTGGGAGACTATATCCCCATCACAGCTCGGTAACCTCACAATCTAGCTAATGAGTGGTGGGGAGAGGCAGTACACACCCACCCTCGATCGCGACAAATTGCATGTATGTGTTAAATTTTGTATTTGATAGTAATTCACTAATGGTGTTTTTAACAAAATTGAAGACGCGAGCCACAAGTGACTGTTTTTGTTTTTTGGTTTTTTTTGAAGGACGCTAGTTTTTTGTAGAGCAGTGCAACAGTCTGTATCTATTATTAAGAACATGGCATTTGGATATTAGCATGTGCATAGCCATGCTCGTTGGGAGTACGGCCGGCTTCACTGGCTCTCGAGCTGATTGGCTGTCTTGGGTCTGTGGCTTCTGTCATTGACAGTCTGCACTTAGAGATGTTGGTGGGGGAGGGGGGGGGGAGGGGGTGTGTTGGCAACCAGGTTGCAAACTACATGTAACCCCCTTCTGGATTTTGTCCAAGTGATTGCATTATTATTCACCGATGTACATATATCCATTGATCAAAATATGACAAATGTGACCCGCTCTGCAAAAAGGGCACTTATGTTGCAAAATTTGAAAATAGTGTTTTATATATAACTGGAAAGGCCATTTTATAAGCTTTCATATGGTATATGTCTGAGGTCTCTAGCATTTTGCAATCACGAGATATTTGGAAATTTGCATGTTTGTTTTCAGGAATTTCTTGAAATGACTTAAGGAGAAACAAGCCATTTAAAAAAAAAGAAAGAAAAGCAATAGATGAAAGCACTCGACAAAAACACATTCTTTTTCCAACTTTATTTACTGAAATCAAAGATTTTTGTTATGAAATAGAATAATATAGGTATCAAAGATGCAAACAATTCCCTCCCTTCAAAATCACTTGTTTGAAGAATTGTTCACCCTCTTCACATTGAACGGCCCATAACTCGTAAAAGCATACAGCGACTTATGTGCCCTTTTTGCAGAGCGGGTCACAAATGGTTTATTGTCATAGTTTCTTTGTGGTTCATTTATATGTGTATATATAACTCGATCATTTCTATTCTTTCCACAAATTTTTCACCAATATCTACCAATATCTGTAAACTTAAAAAAACCATTCAATTTATACAAGTTTGATAAACACTAAAAATGATGAGAAAAGTTGGACCCACAAAACAGGCTTAATTGCTTTGAGAGAAAACAGCACAAGGTAGTACAGAAAGATGTCATTAATTAACCCTAACCCTGCCAGACGCAGCAGTCCATCTGTAGTGACAGCTTGACCTTGCTGCACTCTGCACACAAGTCAATGTGACAAAGTATGCAATTTGATGCATCTGGCAGGGTTTCTAGCCAAAATACCCTGGAGGGTTAGGGTTAAACCACCCATGGATAAAATGACAAAATAAAATGACAAAATAAAATGACAAAATATAATGAACAAACAACTCTGGAAGTAGATCTGGCGCAAGGAGTGTGCTGGAGGCAGATTGTTGGCGACCAGCAGCCACAGATCGACACAACGACAAATGACTGTGATTGCCTCTGCCCCACCATGCCTCACTGGATGCATTATAAAGCCAGGCAAAACTGTCTAATTTGAATTGCTCTGTAATTTGTCCTAATGGTCAGGGATAATGCTTCTTGTCAGTCTGCACGCAGCATATTTTATCGGTGACCTGATGAGCGGGTGTTCAGTGGGCCTTTCTTCGTCCCTGCACTGAAGTGCAACAAATTTTTAAAGTGAATTGGATACCGTTCCCCATTGGAGTGGTCATTGTTAACACTATACATGGGAAAATGTTACCTCCATCATTGCTTTGTCGTGAGTGATTTGTCCATTTTCAGATTAAAGTTCAGAGGACTTGCGTCCTGGCGACAGTCAAGGTCAGGGTAGGCTGTTGCTTGCCATGATAACCACAATCTCTCGGCCGTTAGCTGTTCATTGCCAGCCGTCTAGCAACTGGCATCAATTGGTTGGAGCATTTCCTAATATCGCCGGGCCACGCTTCGGTTCAGGAACATGCATTCATCAAGTAATGATGATGATAATGATTATGATGTTGGTAATGCTCCTGAAAAAAATTCAACCTTAACAAAGGATAAAAACTACAAACAGCACCCTAGTCTTCAGCCTTGGGCCTCTTGTCAAACAAAAAAGCCTGTCATTTTAAGCCGTTCATCTCTTGTAATTATCCTGCAAGAGATCCATCAAAATAATGCTCCATGGTAAAAGCATGCTTACATGCAGTTCTGAGTTTGTGATGGTTTCAAACTGCCAATGATGCTTAAGTCTTGGTGTCCCATTCAAATGAGAACTGCAAAAGTTTAAACTTAAAGATGGATCAAAGTGTATTTGTTGCCTTCAGTTAAAGCAGTGACAGGTTTTTACGCACAACTCAATCCCGCCAACTGGACATTAAGCGGAATCTGGTGTGTAAACCAACGTGCAGATCCTGATTCGTGTGAAACAAACAGGCCCAAAATCTCATGAAAACAAACAACAATTTTATTTTTACCTTTAACCGTAACCCTCCCTAATCCACCAAAATCCACTGCTGTATTTTAGTAGAGTTTGATGGATTCAGGTCTGTAGAGTCTTGGCACCATGGGCCCATTTCACAGAGCTGGTAAGCACAAAAATTTGCTTAGCACAGAAAAGCCTGGCTTAGTTAATACAAGTTTCCAATGACCATGGGATTACAAGCAATACAATGTATATATCGCGGCTGGTAAAGTTTTTACAGAGGAACAATTTTCATGCTAAGCAAATGTTTGTGCTTAGCAGCTTCATGAAGTTGGCCCCATTGTAAGGCGAGATGTCCTGGCAGTTCATGATAGTTCCGAGACAAAAATTACCTAGAGGGTCAGTGTTAAAGTACATGATTGACGATGAAAATTTGTCCTGTGCTAATGATAAGATTTGGCAGACAAAATTGGGGGAAAGAATGGTTGTGTTTAATGTTGGTGTTTGGAAAAAGGGGGGGAAAAAACGTCCAATGGGAACATGAAAGATACAGCCAAAAAGTGAGCAAATATGCATCATTTTATATTTATTGAAGATTTGTGTACTGCAAGGAGTATTCAGATCTAACAAGCAATCAGTGTCAGAGTTGATATCTTACACAATCTTTACACATGTTTTCAAGCATAGCAGCCCCTGCCAGTCCAGTTAAAATCCCCACCTTGTCAATATTTAACAGATTGTCAGCATTGTAAGCAAACCCCAGCATTCTGACCAGATGCTCTTCCATAGTGTCAGATTGATATGTTGAAGCATGCGCAAACACAAGTAATCCCACCAGGTTATTGATTAGCATTACCCCCCCAATCCTTTTCCTTTCTCCAAAGGCCTCTCCCAAGATTACCCCCCCCCCCCTCAGGCAAGGCTTAAGGGGGACAAAGTCATCCCTCTCCCCAGGCATTCACTCTGTGATTTAGCTCTATATAATCTTCTGCTGGATCCCAGAGCTGAGGGACTAAATCATTCCAATTTGTGAGGCCAGTCATCAGACGGTTTGTTTCACTGCTTTCCCCCAAACTTCAGTGCTCCCCCCCCCCCCCCCCCAAACATTCCAGTTCGGTCCTAATACATGTAGTAACATCCCCACTGTGAGTCAATCGATTGTGATGTTGTCTGAGATGCCATCGATCGGGTGGGACAGTTTGCCAGGCTATTAAAAAGCTAGGACCCTCCTCAGTCAATAACAAAAGCCGACAGAACTATAATGCGGAGAAGTCAACAAGGAGGACCTGTAGTGCTTTTCTGAAAGGCTGTCTTGAGTTCATTTCAGAATGAGCGGACAAAGTGAACCATTTTCTTATCCTGATTGCCTCTTGGTCTAGATGGTTGGAAAAAAAAAAACACATTGATGGAGGCTCACCTGAGTATCTTGTAATCCCCTGAAGTTATTTGATATTACTTCAAGATTGTGATGGATTCTTAATTACTTATCATTTCCATGTTGGTAATTTTTCCCATCAGTCTTCAAGATCAGGGCTTGAAATTCAAACCAGACCAATAGACGGAGTCCAGTAATTTAGGCATTGGTGTAGCAGATTGCCAAGACCAAACTAGACCAGTGGACTGGTCATTTTTCTTTCAAATGAACTTGTTTTTTCTTTAAAATGAGCTCTGATTTGACACTTTGAATAAATAGGGAATGCCTTTATTTTCATTCAGTCGACAGATGTTCCATTACAAGGTGGGACTCAACTTTGTAAAATAAAATTAACAGCACACTTGCAGAAAATATCAAGGTGACTTTGCTCCAGTGGGCTGGTGATTTGTCTTGCAAATAATCTTTTTTAAAGAAACATTGGTTTCACACTTTGAGTTTGAATGCAAGAAACATGCCTTGTTTTGTTTTTTCATTCAGTTGAAATTTTTAAAAATTCTTAACAAGATGGGACTCGAGTTGTAAATTTAAATTTAATTAATAGCACACTTGCAAAAAATGTCACACATTTGTAAGGGAATTTTGATATACACTGGTTTAAAAAAAAATGACACTCGGATCAAGTGGATTATTCAATCCAGTATACCTCAAACAGAACAATTTATAGACGCCAGGGAATTATCAGGTTGGGGAACTAGACTATTTCCAACGATTGTCGGCCAACAATCGCTGGAAATTGATACAAAAATTCCCCCTTTCTTGAAAATGACAGCGCACCAGGCGACCTGATTTCACAGGATGCTTGAGACTATCATTTACTTACAGGCAAGTAAGGTATTTCATAATAATTTGATAGTTTGGTTTTTTGATGTTTGTAAATGTTGTATGTTACCGTTGAGCAATGCAAGGATAGACCCTTGCATTGCGCCAATTCATACCATAATATTTTGTTGACAAAGTCTATACAACATTTACCCATAAAAGGAAGGCATTTTTACCCAACTTTATACATGTAACTGTTTAGGTTCATGCACACTCAATTTCACAGAGCTGCCAATAAGCGCAAAATGTTGCTCAGCACAGAAAAGATATGCTTAGCAAAAATAGGTTACTGGCCCAAATACCGTGGTGTGTGTGTATTGCTTGTGATTGGTTCGCAGCTGGCTTTTCCTAAGCGGGTAAATTTCCTAAGCAATATTTTCTGCTTAGCAGTTTCCTGAAATTAGCAATGACTGATAAGCAGACTGGTCAAAGGTAATTTGAGACCTGTCATATGATTGTAGTAAGCGAAAAAAAAAAAATAATCTTTTTGAACATTTATTTCACCAGACTTCTAGAATTAACACAAGCCATAGGGGAAGAAATACTGCAGTTCTTTCCATTGTAACGAACCACTCTCACCGTAATTAAACACAAAAGCCAATCAGCTCGGCTGGTACATTTACTGGTAGTTTTTAGAAACTCATCCAATTGAGTTTGCCAACAAACAATTTTCCACAATTAGATTGCGGTGGGCGATTAAATTCCATGCATAATGACACGGATGTTGACTTCTGTGAATGCGAGCGCTTGTTACGTTGTGATTACCCCGTCATTTGTGAGGGTAGAACAAATCATTTTTGTTTGCTTTTTGGTCCTCTTGACGAGCGTTCTATGATTTGGCGGGGGACGATTGGAGCGTTACTGCTTTGTTCAGATAAATGGCAAAAATAATTGGATTTTTTTGTATACAATTTGTTTATTCTGCAATTGCGTATTCAGTGATTGCCTTTCTCTTTATACTGTGTAAAACATTTTTATCTGAACACATGATTTGTATTAAAATGAATGCAAACATACCCTGACATGAGTCCTGAATCCTCCAATTTTAATATGATTTTCCGCACACCCTAAAATCCCTGCAAATTTAATCTCTTTGGTTAGTTAACAGTGCCTAACCTATTGTATTTCCAAGGTCTGAGTGTAAAAATGCCGACATGTGCAATATTTGTGACGAAATGAGGAAACAAGCATGAATTCGTGCAGGAGCCGCGTCGTTGGTGACTTGCGTGTGCGACAGTTTCGTCATAGACACATGCACAGTACAGCCTGCGGTCTCATAGACTTTGCGTGTGTGAGAGTTTCGTCAAGGAAAACTGTCACGTGACTAGATTGGCACAACAAGAAGAACAACGCTAAGCGCTTATAGAGCCCCGTCTGCGATGCGACGAGGCTTAAAAATTCAGACTGGCGCCGCACATAGTGCAGCCTGTACACAACCAAAGTACCATAGGCACCACTCTGAATTCCAACGGTCTGACTTAAATCCAAACCAAACTGGCGTTCCCAAAATTATTGTTGTCAATAATTTCCAGACAAATGGCACATTTGCAAGCGATGGCCATATGTACATTATTTTGAATGATCTTTTTAACCATAGCAATTTTAGCATTTTTAGGACGAATGCTTTTTGTAGCACAATTGGACGGCCTCTAAGGCAATGTGTCCCTTAAAGTTTTGAATTTCACACACCTCAAGAGATGTCGACAATTAACCTTTTGAAGTTTTGTTACACATCTTCCTTTGGTGTAGGAGTTTGTCCATAATAAAGCTCCATTATAGGAAATGATACACATTGGTGGTGTGTAAGCAACTTTTCAGAGTGAGAAATTACACACGCATATTATATTTGTGTAGTATGTATACATACACGTATACAATGTACAATTTGCACCAGTCTATAAACACCATTAACCAGCCTCTTTTTTTAGAGTTAGGGATTTCATTCTGAATTTTATTTCAGCTCTAGCCTTTACAGAGAAGTGCTAAAAAAATGTGTTTTTAAACCTCCATTGCTGTTGCTGTTGCCAATACCCCAAGGAGCTTTTTATCTGTCAGTGTGGCCATAAGATTTGCCATACAAAATGATTGAACGATTTTTTTTCTTCAAAGAATTCTCTTTACTTCTATTGTTTTTATTGTGACTTAAACTTTACTTTGTGACTGACTTTACTTTAAGTCAAAATGTTAGATCTCAGTTCAACATATATATCTGTATGTATATAAATCAATTAACCATGAATCAAGAAATCAAAATAGAATTTGTATAGCCAATAAGTGGAGGGGACTCCCAACAAGGAAAGCTTGTCTAGTGTGGCTTCCCTTTATTATAATAATAATAATAATAATAATAATAATAATAATCAGTGTATACCGTAATAATAATCAGTGATGGATGAACAATCCTATTGGGCTTACTGTCTTTTCATTTAAAATGGATAATTCCACTGATTCCGTTTGTTTTGAGGTTTAAGTGGGAAACTCATACACGTAGAGGTGTTTGAGGTTGTATATATTTTGGGGTGAGCTTCTTTGCAACATGCTCAAACTGGCTCAAACATCACTGTTGAGCTTAGTGCAAATGACGTCACTCCCTACAGAGTGGCATGTGCATCGTCATGTTGGGAGTCAAATTCTCCGTGATACGCATCATCAGCCGCACAGTGTTTCGACCAAATATAGAGCAGCTCACGTGTGTTCGCAACATTTTTAGCCTTGTTCAGGGCGAGCTTGCATAAAAAAAAAATACCATTTGACTTCCAAAATGGCTGTATACAAAGAATCAATAGATTGTTAAAGAGAAATTTCCTTTCTTGCTATTGTATTATTTGTTAATTTTTTTCCGAGAGAAAAAAAAGCAGCATCCAGCCTCTGGTTAGGAAGCCGGCAATGAAGCTAAAACATTTGTTATAACACTGGCCTGTTTTCAGCTTCCCTTTAAGCTGATCTCACTCACTCCCTAAGTGCACGACCCTGACCTTGAATCCTTTCATTTATTATTGAAAGTCACACCCCTGTGGTTCTTCCATAGAATCTGACCTCCGTCTGCCTCCTGGTCGTCACGGGCGTCGCTTCCCTCATCACCCAGCGCCCAGGCCTTTCTTTTCCAAAAATGCATCGTGTCATTACTAAATTAATGGACAGCAACAGGCTGATTGCTTATAGATTAAGGCTTGTGCTATTCCAAACCAATTTGGCTGTAATGCAATGATTTTAATGCTTGCTATACATTGTATGCAACAATACTCATAATGCTGTTTGTGATCTTTGGAATTTAGGTGATTCACAATATCGGAGAGTTGTCCTTGGTGGTGCAAATCTGTGATGCCTTAAGCCGTGTCCGCATTGGACTTGTTTTGGTAAAACGTACGGAGGCTGCTGTCAACTTTACCAAATTAAGTCCAGTGCGGACAGCCGGTAAACTGTCCAAAATGTCAAGTGTCGATCGTCGGTTGTCCGTTTATCCCTCCGGAGTGGGAACTTTTACAGGGCCAATCGTGCAGCGGAAGAGTTACGTGGCTAGTTTTACGTCGCTGAAAGTCCAGTGCGGACAGCCACTGTAAATGTAAAACGTGCATTTTGAACACTGCAAAGTTTACATGGCCATGGACTTTCCGCGAGCAGTGCAATCCAAGTGCGGACGCACGGAACACGGAAGAATAACCACAGTGGAATGTTAACAATTACGCACAGTAACTTTGTACAATTTAAAGTCCAATGCAAATGCGGCTTTAGTGTGTAAAGGGAAAAAAGTCAGCATGTCTGGTGTATGTCCCTTTTGCCAAAAAAAAAGTGCCGCCTGTTTGATGACAGAGCTTTATAGTTGTTTGGACAATTTTCTGTGTGTGTTTAATGACTGCTGTTGTTGGGCAAAGCTTCTGAAGGATCTTCAAAAACAACTAAATTGAAAGATACTGAAAAATACCCCTGGATGAACAAGGTAAAATGAGAGATTTTCTCCACTGGAAAATTTGTAACAGCTTACAAATGGCCCTTCCACGGCAACCATTTGGTGGTGCCACGGTATTGTAAATTACCCAATCTGTTTGAATATCAGGACAAGAACTATCACTATAAGGAATAGAACTGATATTGGGCACATTTTAGGATAGCCCCCTCAGTTGACCTATATTGTCATTTGCAAGTTATCTACACAGCTGAGCATGCAGTCATGTTTTCCTATACTACTGAGGACAATGCTTTGTGTTTCCTTATTGATAACACAACCCCATAGACTAAGCACGTATTTTTACGTCCGAGGACCGATTTTAACAAAAGACCGTCTCCCGAGGACAAGAAAGATTCCTTTGTGTTTTCTATCTCCTCTTGTCCTCGAACGTATTTACAGTACATGTACACACAAACAGGCAGCAAGTGGGTATGATGTGTACGCAGTCTTATTATGTGTTGCAAACATATTGCATGAACATTAACATGTCCGTGTGTTAAGGTTGTCTTAATATCTATTACTTGCTCTAAGAAATCAGTATGTTACATGCTTTATCTTTCTGATGAACATTTACTGTTTGTTGTTTACACATAATGACAGATTTATTATACTTTGTTTACTGTATTTTTGGTAAGAATTATTGCAAAGGGATAGAACCAGTAAATGCTTCCTACATTTTATAACCTGCAATGAAATTATTGGCCCTTGATAGATAGAATATTTTGTACTGAAAATAAATAGCACATAATGTCAATAATTCTTTTGTCAATAATGTCAATAATTGCATTTTACAAAGTATTCTAGGCGCCTGGGCTCACCTTGTCAGCGTATTGCGGCCACAAGCACAGTATCTTGTAGCAAACAAAGCCGTGATATTGGGCCCTGATTAAATTTTTTTCTCCTGGTATGTTGCAGTATCGGGTCTTGTCAGCTCTTTTTGCACAGTGTGAGAAATTTGTTAAATTGGCAATCTTTTTAGTGATTATAATTGCAGAAAATTTGCCGGTTGATAACTACATGATTGATTGGTGTGCCTGCGTGTATACTACCAGTAAATTTTCACAGGCAGGGGGATTAGTTCGGGATCTCATTGGCGTCTCTGTGTAAGCCGTACCCTGTGGTCTTCATATGAAATTGGTTTTTTCTTCTTCTTCTTCTTCTTCTTCTTCAAATTTCATTTTTTGTCTAGAAAGTCTAGATGCAATGATTATTTTGCAAGAGAGAATTCAGTTGCTGATGCAGATGTAGTTGAGGTTGAAAGTTTACATACACCGTAGTCCTGCAAAGAAATTCACCCTTTTCTTCCCAAAGCTGTGAACCCAATCCAAATGGTCATACGTTTTGTTTTTTAATTTGAATCACCCAATAACAAGGCTAAAAGCCACTCTAGGTAGAGAGTTGACAACTGTTTGAATTGCCAACCCTACCACTCTTACGGTTTTCCTGGGCCCAGATCGAAATAGAGGACAACACTTCAACAGATGTTTGTCGGCTCATTTTCATGATTCATAAATGATAGTAACTTTCCTGGTCTATTATATCAACTCATGCTTACTATTCCAAGGTGTTTTATTTTCCCTGATTTATTGTAAATTCAATTTCAGATTTTTTTTTGCTTTTTTGTATTTATTTAGTATTACATGTATTTATTCATTTCTTCATTTAATTATCTTTTTCTTATTTTATTTTTTATGTTATTTTATTTATTATGTAACTTTATATATTTGATTATTCATATTTTTATTTATTACATAGTTTTCCTTTTAATATATTTAGATAGATATAGATATATATATATATAACAAATGTGGGGATGCTGCGTAGCACTGTAGAGCAT
This sequence comes from Hippasteria phrygiana, assembly GCA_037893225.1. Lineage (NCBI taxonomy): Eukaryota > Metazoa > Echinodermata > Asteroidea > Valvatida > Goniasteridae > Hippasteria > Hippasteria phrygiana. The sequence continues at coordinate 26,473 of JAZGUH010000793.1, read as the reverse complement.
TGAAAATATATATGGTAAAGGTGAAAGAGTGCTCACCGGATAGTTTTACCCGAGCTTTCGGTGCAATGCAGCGTGTGATGTTCCAACTGGGCACGCTCCACCCTGACGGGATGAACGTGGAGTTTACCGCGTTTGTTCTACCAGCGGTTCACCACAACAAGCCATAATTCCCCTGAAGAAGGTGCATTGCACCGAAAGCTCGGGTAAAACTATCCGGTGAGTACTGTTTCACCTTTACCCTATATATTTTACATATATATATATATATATTTTTTTATTTTTTTATCTCAAGTGTCTTTATTGTATCCTTTTAAAGCTTGGATAGACAGGCTTTCGGGCCACAGTGTTTCAGTACACTTTTGTCTATCCTGGCCGGCTTTAAATTGATTGTTTTTGTATATCCCCCTCCCACCAATCTCTCCTCTCCCTACATCCCCCCCCCCCCCATACCACCAATCTCCTCCCTAACCATCCCCCACCTATACCAGTCCCACCCGTTCCCATACCACTCTCTCCTCCCCCTCATGTATTTTTTCTAAATTTTGTATTTTTCTCGTTTTCTTGTATAAAGTTGTTTTGCTGTTCATTGAAATTTGGCCGATTAAATAATAATAATAATAATAATAATAACGGATTCCAGAGAAATTCTCCCAATTTTCAGACCTATACATGTAAATCCAGACGTGGTAACTTCCACCGTGGGTGTTACCCACTCACCTCCCCCCCCCCCCACCCCTTTGAGGAAGGACTTTGGGGCATAATTTGATTGATATACTGAGAATTTCCAGCAGAAAAATTGCAAGAAACAGAACTGAAGGAACAATTTCCAACAATGCATTTAAACATTTGGGACCGTATCTGTATGTGTTAGTGAAGCCTGTGTACATACATGTACATGTGATCTGGGATAACCTAACCCTTCAAATGATGACATTTGTCATTTTGTATTATATAAATTAAATTAATAAAGAGGCTTTTCTGTTTTCCAAACTATTCTCTTCTGGTTTCTAGGATGTCTGTAACTTGAGTTACACTTGAATTAAGAAAACCAGCTGACATTGTGAGAAATTAAGCTTTAAACATCAGAGTAAATCATTGAGTTTGCACAAAAACTGAAAGAAAGCTAAGCTATTCGAGTCAAGTCGAGATGAGCTTCTTATTCATATGTTCAGTAGTTGCATGATAAAGTGCCTTACTGAAGTAATTGGTGTGACTTTTTCACAAATGAATTGTTACCACACTAACTAAAGATGATAGACACCAAGTCTTAGACAAATTAAATGACTATTTCCCTGCGTTCAGGCCGAGTGATAGGTTTTGGTGGGAAAAGTTGTGCTTATCTCACCTGTTGTAGTCTTGCGGTAAAACAGTCAATAGTCATAAGGCAAGTATTGATCACAGCTGTCGCCATAAGTATACATCATGTACTACTACATTGGTACTTCACAGCAATTTATTTGAGGAGTCTGTTAAATTAACCCTAACCCTGCCAGACGCAGCACAGTGCATCTGTGATGACAGCTTCACTTTGCTGCACTCTGCACACAAGTCAATGTGACAAAGTATGCAATCTGGTGCTTCTGGCAGGGTTTCTAGCCAAAATACCCAGGAGGGTTAGGGTTAATACAACTCATATTGTCTACAATAATGATGATAGAACACACAGTGCTGGGGATGAGCAGGGGGCGGGGGGCAGGGGGGGGGGAGAGAACTCATAACCATTGAAATGATGACATTTGTTAAAGCTGTCCGATAAAGTTGGCTGGGAAAGTTTGCCAGGTATGGTCGTAGCTTTCAGCTGTTAACAAGATGGATAAGTTCTATTTTTTTTATAGCAGGGTTAATCTTGTTCTTTTAAGCCACTCGAGGTGAGTGAGTGTCTTTTAACTCCTTGCGTACGGATGACGGAATATGGCGCAAAAAAACAGTGCCACTAGGCCGGATGACGCAATTGGCCGCTGTTTGTGCAGTTTCAATCCATTGTTGGATTAAACAGTGCCACCAGGCCGGATGACGCCATTGGCCGCTGTTTGTGCAGTTTCAATCCATTGTTGGATTATTGTGTATAGGTTACGCTTGACTGCACAAATACATTGTAGCGGTTCGCTTGGCTGCCAGAGCCGCCGCGGCACCCCGACATCTCCCGTAAAATACCGTACTCAAGGGGTTAAGCCACTCGAGGTGAGTGAGTGTCTCTTCCCATTGTTAGGAGGCCATGTTTTGTACATAGCAGCATTGCGGAGACACAACATTTAGAGATTTGTGCATTTGTTGCCATTCAGCGACAATGGGGGCTCTTTGAAAAGTTCTCAAAATCCGAAAATCTATACATGGCACATCTATAAAGGGTATGAATAATTGAGCATGTGGAACATCGATAAGGTTTTAGGGGATTGCTTCGGGAATGGCCTGGTTATTGACAAGGTTGTAGCTTTGATCAAAGTGATTACAGTAGGATTTGTGTGTGTGTGTGTGTACGCGTAATGTAGGGGTTGTGGGGTACATTTTAGACAGGACAACAATGGGTACAAAAGAAAAAACCTACCCCACATCTTTCCTTTAGAAATTTTTGTACCCCACATGGACAACGCTATGGCTTTTGAGAATTCAATTGGGACAAAGGAAGAATAAAACAAGGGATTAGGAGAACACAATAGATGGACCCCATATAAGTACCCATCTGTGCGCCTGTGAGTTTGTATATGCCGGCAATCGTGGACCTAGGACAAAAGAATTCGAGCGTAGACAAAGGGGTCCACGTTTGACCTAACGTCCACGATTGAAAATCGTGTACAAAACCAATGGGAGGAACAATGGGAGGTCCACGATTACACCCCTAGTCGTACTTCCCCAATACGTCCGAGGACAATGCTTTGTGTTTCCTATTGTTCCTTTAATATAACCAACCCCCATAGACTAAGCACGTATCCTTACGTTCGAGGACCGATTTCAACAAAAGACTCTACGTTCGAGGACTGAAAGGTTTCTTTGTGTTTCCTTTCTTCTCTTGTCCTCGGAGATATATACAGTGCACGTACCCGTTTACATGACTGCGTGTGTGTGTGTGTGTGTGTGTGTGTTGAAGTTTCTCTTTAGTCGCATTCGCATTGGACTAACTATTGTCAAAAGTTACCGTGCATGATTGTTAACATTCCACTGTGGTTATTCTTCCTTGCGTCCCCATTAGGATTGCACGGCTTGAGGAAACTCCTTGGCCACGTAAACTTTGCAACAGCACGTCCTCTCAAAATGCACGTTGTGCGTTACAGCGGCTGTCCGCACTGGACTTTTCAGCCATGTAAAACTGCCACTTAAAACTGCCACGTAAAACTACCCTGCAGAGGGATAAACCGACAACTGACGATCGGCACTTGACAATTTGGAAAGTTTACCGGCTGTCCGCGCTGGACTTAATTTGGTCAAGTTGACAACAGTCTCCGGACGTTTTACCAAAAAAAGTCAAATGCGGACACGACTTAAGTCCCTTAAAATCAGTGCATCTTATAGTGTAGTGCCGGGTGGATCACCTCATCCAAATTCAATAACTTGTCGGACAATGTGAATGGCCACAGATAAGGCAGTTACATGGTTTGGAGTGTACTCCAGGCCTGGGTCGCAATGTGGGGGGTGCTTAAGTGATTATCCGGCACTAATCCCATTGAATGGAAAATCAGATTGTCCCTGTTGGGCCAATACAGGGCCAGTGTGGCTGTTGTGCTGTGGCCATGGATTTGGGGCCAGCTGAAGACAAAATTTTGTATCTCTCCCAGCAGGGTGAAATAAAATTGAGGTAACTTTTGTTGAGAATTAGCTTACTTTCCTGTACATGCTACTTTCTGTTGCTTATAATGTGATACAGCACATTGTAATGACATGTGCCCTGAAAACCATACGAATTGCCATGGTACTGTTTTGCACAATCCATTGTTCCCTTTTTATTTTTATTACTCCGTCAATTTTTCTTCAAAAAATATGTTCTATGTTCAAACATCGTATTGAAACATGGTATATTCCTTTAAACAATTAAAGATTTTTTAAAGAAAAAATGACTGAGTAATTTTGAAAAAATGCACAATGGACTGTACAAAACAGTACCATGGCAATTCGCAGGGTTAATTAAATAATTGCTGTCAGTCAGTATTTTACAACAACTCTATTGAGTTGGATTGTTATTGGTATTGTAATGTACACCACCGTGTCTCTTCAAAGTCTTCGGTAAATATTGACATCATTGATTGTGTAAGAGAATGTGTGGCCCCGGACTCCTCTGACTTTGAGTCATCTATGAATGATGTTTGTGTGAATTTAACTTTAAACTTTTGCCAAATTTAATATATGACGGTGCATTGCATACAACTCCTTTTCAAAATACAGTTTCATCATGCATGGGAATACAAATAAGTCTTCCTATTATTTCATAGTTTAACTCCTTGATTACATTTTTTTTTACGAGAGACGTCGGGGTGTCGCAGCGGTTTTGGCAGCCAAGCGAACCGCGACTATGTGTTTGTGCAGTCAAACGTAACATAAACAATAATCCAACAGTGGATTGAAACTGCACAAACGGCGGCAAATGGCGTCTTCCGGCCTGGTGGCACTTCTTTTTTTTACGCCATATGGCGTCATCCGTACGCAAAGGGTTAATATTCCTTGTTTGCCCTACAAATAACAACCACACTCACACTCGGAACCAAGGAAAAATCAACAAAACAAGCAGGACAAACGAACACAACATGGCATTCTGAGTTACAAGCCGAAACAACTTTTTCCACTAGCGAAGTCAATTGGATTTTAACAACGTTTTTTCTGGGTCCAGATCTAAGTAGAGGATAAATCTGCAATAGATACCAGAGAAATTATCCCAATTTTCAGACCTATAGAGACTTTAGGTGGGGTAACTTCAACTCACCTCTTCCCTTTAAGGCTTTAACAACTTGCGTACGGATGTCGCCATAGGGCGCACAAAAAACAGTGTCACCAGGCCGAATGATGCCACTGGCCGCTGTTTGTGCAGTTTCAATCCATTGTTGGATTATTGTGTATGTCGTGCTTGACTGCACAAACACATTGTAGCAGTTCGATTTGGCTGCCAGAACCGCTGCAACACCCTGACGTCTCCTGTAAAATACCGTGCTCAAGGGGTTAATGATTTGAGGCAGTCTATCTGACAAATTCATACTTGAGAATCAGCCAGGCTTTGACAATATGCAGGAAGACCTGAAACCCTGATTCTCTCCCACAAACGAGTCCTTGATTCTACCAAGCCACCCCTTCTCATTCCTCGCAGGCTATAATAGGCCTAGGTAGTAGTAAGCCTACCTTGAGACACATCATACAAACTCCACCACGGGGAGAAAGAAAACGAAGATTGTTCCCCACATTGTACCTACACAAATCCAGTGACATGCTCCCATCAATGGGTGTGTAATTGGCCCCCCCCCCCCCACTGTTTGGTTATCCAAGCAGACTTTAATCTTAAGAAGGTTAACATGGGTCTAAAGTGAATGAGAATCCCCCCTTCAAAAAGACCAAAACCAAACAAAACAGCTGTATGTTTTGTGGCCGTGTTCCCATCAGCTCCAACAATGAGACAAGCCACATCTTTCTTCTTCTTACTTAGTGAGGTAGAGGTTGTAAAGAAGCCCTATAAGTCCTTGATAAGTTGCTCCCGAGACACCGAGGACACAAGACTGAAATCTGTCTGGAAGGCTTCTTGTTTCTTAACAATGAATGCAAGGGGATTCCCTTGGGGCTCAAATGTCCTGTTGATATGGTCTTTTTTTTGGGGGGGGGGGGGGGGCTGAACCAGCCTAACAGACCACCCTCATGATACTGTGCCTGGCCCAGGGAGGATTGAAAAGGATCTTAGTTTAGGTTTGAATGCGAGGGGCTGAGGTGCGGATCGAACTGAGATTTCTTCTAAAGCAGCTTGGAGGGATAATGACGGGGTGATTTTAGGACGGAGTCCTGAATCCAGCATTCTCTGCATTCTTCCTAGAGTACCTAATCAGCTTCCCTTTCAAGGGCCTGGAACAGTAATTATTTGGGCAGAGATGTCACCTCGCATAGGAAAAGAGAGTGTGATTTGTAGGAACTTGGCTAAGCTGAGACAAGTCTGAGCTTGTACATGTAAGACCTTGGAAGTTTTTTTTTTTAGCACTGTATGCGCATGGCCTGCTCTGGGGTGTGGAAGTTTTGTCAAATTGAATTCAAATCATCCACAAATGTTTGACTTTTTTTGTGTGAGAAGTTTTTTCTGTTGAAACAACTACCCGCTTTTGGTCATTAACCCCTTGTGTCCGGCTGTTATTGATGGGGGGTTGGTATGCCAAGAACAGGCTGTGCAGCCAAGCGTAAATGCAAACAATAGGCACCACACTGAATAGAGTGGTCCTATTCATTGCACTTGGAGCCCTCCCCCCCCCCCCCCCCCCCCCCCCCTTTGTGTGAATAAAAGCTTTGTTTGAAAAGTTCCATCTATTCATTACACTCCCATTCAAAAACAATATTGTTGAAACATGAATGGTTTGAGTATGTGCAGGCATGGAGGAAGGAAATCCCTCCTCCATGGTGCAGGTATGTGTACAGACGTCAACTGGCCAGGTGGTCTTTTTCAAACCACGGCTATGACTGTCATCTGTATTCAAGAGGTTATTTTTCAGGCTCTGTTAAACCTCTTTAAAGAGAGCAAAACAGATTTTCAGAATTAAACTTGTATTGAATCAACTGCAAATTGTATTAGAATTTGTTAGTGCTGCAAAGAAAGCGTCTCTTGGAAGCCTCCTGTAAGTGTAAGTGAAATCCGCACAGACGCAGAATTGACATATGAAGTGGGTCTAACTTTTTTAATTACTAATTACTCACCTTCTGTTAAAGAAAAAAGACCACCAAACATCTTTCGTATCTTATATGTGACCTAGCGCCACGAAACAACTGGAGCCAGGAGCAACCACTGTGATAATGACAGTATAATGTTGGGATATAATACAAATATTAAACTCTCCAAATCGACTCCCCAGTGGACAAATTGTTATATCTGCTTTTAACTCAGAGTGCCATTTTCCGCTCAGTTCAATGCATGCGCATTTATATTTCATTGTTTTTCTCACATATACAAAGGAGTGTATCATAATTACATTCACCAGCTGGTATAACTATCCTTGTAAATAGAATCATTCCACTGATGACAAACTGTTCTGCTATTAATGCAAGGGCCATCAGTCTTCATGTAGTTTCATGTAAAAGATGATGTGATGCTGTTGAAATGGCCAATTCCATTTGATTATGGAGGTGAATGACCTCAGACTAATTGTATACCCTTCTTCTGACTGGTTTTCATTAAAGGCCTTTGTGGTTGTACTTTGTGGCCTTATAGTACCCTTCAAATTGAATTTTCGTGGTTTGGTGGTGGTGTGGTCTCGTTATGGTCTTAAGAAACTGTGCCACAATTGATAATTACCAGGTTGGTCAGGATTATTCAATGCTCCCCTGCTAGAACTATACAGGGCATGGCTCGGCTCGCATCTTGGGCTTTTGTGCTTGACCCAACTGTGTCTGCTGGCCTATTTGAGGTTTTCTCAGCATGATCTTAGAATGAGCCCCGACTCTCCCATTGATCCACACACCGATTCTTCAAATCATTCAAGCCCCATCCAATAATGAAAGCCCCCAAAACAAAATCCAGATTTGAGAGTTAGCCTTTATAGAGCCGAGAGGATTACCCAGTTGTCCTTGTTGGGAGCATCACATCATCAGTGGCGGAATGTCTTCTCTTTTGATTGAACTATAGTATAAGTGCCCTTGATTAGCGTCTCGAGGAAATTGTCTGGCCGATCATCATTGGTTGAAGATTTTCTTAAGAAAGTTTCATCAGGCAAATTCTTGAGGGTCTTTAAGCCAGTGGATTTTGAAGTTTGATCTTGGGATTTGAGGGTAATCTGTCTGAGTCACAGCTTTGATAAAAAGTGGTGTAATTTGAGGAATGTTAAAATCATACTTTATAAGATATGACAAAAAGGTGTTTGATGTACACTGCAAAAATAGTTGTCTTGTTTTGAGAAAAAAACCTTAAAATAAGATGTTATCTCGGGAGTATAGCAGGAAATCATGTTTCTAATATCCTTAATCAGAAGTTTTTCTCAATTTCTTGATTTAAGAAACTTAAATAAGTTCTTTTTTCGTAAACGTTCTCAAATTAAGAAACAAGGGGAATTTTTTTCTTGTCAGAAAAAAAATTCTTAAATGAAAAAAGCCAGAAGTATTTTCTTATTGACAAGAGCATGACAAGAAAACTCCTTTACTTTTCTGGAATCAAAAAAAAAAATCTGATTCCAGATAAAGCAAACAAATTTGCAGTTTTCCTTCTAGAGTTAAATAATTTTTTATTTTTTTAAATTGAAAAAGAAACTGACAGGAGCGGGATTCGAACCTGCGACCTCTGGGCTACCGCACCGGCGCTCTACCAACTGAGCTATCTTGCCCTATGTTGGCGGTCTCCCAAATTGTCAGTATCTTTGTTCGGGTGGGCACTGAATGTATTCAAATTCACCTAGTCAGTTTCCCTTGTGGATTGTTTGACGAAATAATTTTTTAGGAAGATTTGTTTCTTAAAAGAAGAAAAGCTTTCTTGATCGCTTGTGGAGAAAGTTTTTTTTGCTTTCATGACAATTTTTTCTCACATTGGCAAACACTTTCCTATTTCAAGAAGAGTAAGAAATTATTTGTTGCAGTTCTAAAAATATATTTCTTATGTAAGAAACGCACTCTTAATATAATAAAATATTCTTGAATTGAGAAATTTATAATGGAAAACAAATCGTAAGTAAAGAAAAAATGTCTAGAAGTATTGGATATTCAAAAACTTTCAGAATTGTTTTATAGTTTGTATTAAGCCAAGAAACAGTTCCTTATGTCAAGAAAAGTGTTCTACAGTGCATATTTTCGGCAGGGCATATACAGCAAAATACACCTTTGTCACCCATGTGACAAGATAGCATGAAATGTAAACAAAACCAACTTGTGTGGACCTCCTACATACTACCATCATACATGTATCATATGAGCCAGGTTAAACCACATGCTTGATTAATTAACTTGAATAAGCACTTCAACAGCCTCACTGTACTATGCAGTCCATGACAACATGTGAAAAGGTCTATAGTGCTGGTGCTGTAGAAGCTAGCTGAATTATAGGAATTCATTGCGAATATTAAAAAGTCCCAGCTTAAATCATGACCTGTGGTGTATAAACTTACAATCCGTGGCACAGCGAAAGGACATGCAATACATAACATGTGGATCGTATGTTGCACGTGAAACATTGAAACGTATCCGCACAGCAACTAATTTCACTGCAGGGGGCGGAAAGATTTTTGTAGCCAAACATGATTTCCAAGCAAAATTAAAACATCCAACAAACTACAGGGGAAACTGACTGTGTAATTTGGATAATGTTTTTAAGTTGCTAGAGAAAGCTTGAAGGATCTTTGTTCAGGGAGCGCTAGTCAGAAGTCATAAACCTACATGTATAATGCTGTATATGTATAACCAGGGCTACAATTAAGGTCATTTTCTTTGAAAAGAAAGTTCTCTAATTTTTCATCATAACTGTTTATCACTTGCGGAACACTTACTTACAACTTTTACCTTATTTGGGTATATGGCTAATTAGACAAATTAAGTAACGAGCTTGAAGTGTAGCTCGGCAACCATAGCACTTACAAATGTACCTTGGGCCAATGATGCATGCATATCAAATTAAAGCTTTTTAAAGCAGCAATATGACATTCTTTGATTGTCAATATTATCAATATTATATTAAAAACATGAAAAAAGTGATATGAGTTTGTCATACATCTCATGATGTCAGCAATACTCGGCATGTTTTGATGGTTCATATGAAGAGTTTAATTCCAAAACGCAATAGATCCACTTGATTAGATTTGAGAAAAGGGGAGGCTTTTGAGACACGTCATGACATTGAGTTGAAAAGGACAAGGGATTAAACCCTCATAAAAGATTACACCCTACCTCACTCACTAGAAGCCAAATGGTATATATTCCCCAGTCTTGTTTGGTTTGATTTTGCTATAAAATGAGATACCCCATGGTGTGGTCTTACATTGGGTCTGTCAAGATTGCAATTCTTGTCACAAAATGACAACCTTTTCCCAAAATAAAACCAAGCTCTCGTAAACCCGATAGCGTTAATTAAAAATTACTTTCATGGTGTGTGTAAAGCGGGGTACAAGTACATCTGCTACCTGTAGATCTGTACCCCGGAACACATTGATTATAAATCAGCACGTATCGCACGCATCGCACACATGTCAGTGACACGACTGGGCAGATGCAGAAATAATGATCCGATCCAACCACGGGTGTCAAGTAGCTGTAAACTAAGCTACCTGGTGCATCTGGCCCACCGTAATCCAACCTGCTGACTGTAACAGACACCTGTAGCTAACTTCAATTAATTATAATTTCATACGCAAAATGCCGGAGGTTTTAAGTCCGGACACCGTATTCATGCAAATGCAGATGCTCTATAAATTTTTAATTGTGTTTGCAATTCCAGAGAACCTTCAATTGGCTTGTGTTTCAACTGGTTGTGTTTTCTATTGATAAAAGTGATGTTCCCTTTGGCTTGTATTAATATGTACAAAGGATTTGATTTCATTTGCCTGTTGAAGAAAAACATCTGGAAAAACTGGCATCAAACTTGGTGAAGTGCACAGAATTTCTGCCAGACCGTCTGAATTTTGGGGTTTACTTTGTTCATCTTTAGAGCACTCGTGTGCGTACAATGGATAATCAAGATTTTTTTCATGCATGTACACTTTTTCTGTTAGCTATAGGCAACTTGCATGGTCAGACAGTGCACTCCTTTTGGCCTAAACTGGTAGAACTTTCTGTGATCAAGACAATTTAATGGTGTTGTAATGGTTGAGCTGCAAGTTAAAGTGTTAAATAATTAGAAAGTTAGAGGGTTATTAACCTACATGCACACTGGGCCCAATTTCAGGCAGTGTGTAAAATCGCTGCTATTCTACTGCAGCAGGAAATTCGGTTAACGTATGTATGTCATAGGTTAACAAGGACTTTGGGTTTAAATTAGATCAAAGATGTTTTCTCTTTTTCCGCCCTGTCCCGACGTAATATAAGAAGCACTGTACATGTATGTATACTCAGAATAGCAAAAGAAAGGCTGGAAGAGATGATCCATTGCATATTCGATAGGTGCATGTTATTACAGATTCAGGTAATATAAATTCCATCATAGTGGGCCCCTTAATGTCGCTTGCATTTTCAATGTCACTGTTGTAACAACTTCAGTGATCGACAAGAAAATGTCTCTAAGGATGCATGTTTATATGAATTTCTTTCCCCATGTTTTGTTTGGTCCCCTTTTGGGGTTCTGGTTTAAGTCACATTGTTCATTAGCATTATTTGACTCTTTTGAGCCTGTTATGTATATTTTTAGTATATTTTTTATTTATTTTAATTTACTAGTAAGGTCTTATCACACTGTAGCTTGAAAGCCTTGAAAGACAGAGAATTGTTTAGTTTTAGAGGTGGGAGGAAAACCCCAGAATGATATACTGGGGAAAAAAACCCATTGATAATCAGGCAGAGACTGAAAACTCAATCCACATGTCAGCCCAGGTGGGATTGGAACCCGGGTCACAGTGATGGAAAGCGAGGAATGAACCTTCAGGCGCCCACCTGACTCCCCGTGTACAATACCTGACCAATGGTCACAACGGTTTACTTAATTAGTTTTCCCTTCAAATTCCAGCAAAATTAATAATTCACTTCGTTTTTATTTACCAACCCACCAAGGCAGATGTGTTAATTCTGCAGTGCATTACAGCATGGCTTCATAGCTCTTCATTCTGTTTAAAATAAATGCACAGTATACATAATGCTTCATCTGTTGTCATTTACTTCATCGCCAAGTCATAAATTCACTCCAATTATTTACATTAAAGCTGAACTATTCCATTTGTTCAGGTGCTACATGTCTCCAGTTTGCGTGTCGACTTACTCTTTTTAATACTCTCCCTCCCCGGAGAGTAATAAATGCAACAAGCGTTAATTACTTTATTTTTAATCCGATACCGTTTCCCAATTGGGATCGGTGTTGCTGAGGATATAAATCAAAACTAACGCTTTCTAAGATCATGGAGGGGTTGGCCAGTCCAGCAGACTGGGGATCGTCATGGCAACGCAGCTGGTGTGTCTGCCGAAATTACCAGTATTGCAATGTGCATGTAGAACAGACAATGCTCGTAACAGTGGGCCGAGAGAGTGTCACGTGTGATACACATTCCCAGCTACGTGTAGAACATGTAGGTTGTCAGGACGTGAGACAAAATAGAAGAAAATTAGCATCACTCTGTTTTCATCAAGCGAAAGGAAGAAGGCCCTTTTATATTTCTACTTTTAGATTCTGCCAGGCAGTACTTTCCAAGATGGCTGGCCCTAGGGCTGCAGTGTGCATTTACGGGTAGTATGGGAATTGGGTACCCAATAAGCCAGTTCGGTATCTCAAAGGTCAAAGGTTATTCGGGATAAAATTGCTGACGTAATGTCACGCCATGTTACGCGAACGCCCATTCTGATCGAATTTAACACGGGCGCGTTGTGCGACCACCTTTTACGTTCACACGCGCGCTTTGGGTCACACGGGTCATTCGGGATAAAATGTCATTGCATTGCGAACTGGCTTATTGAAAACAAGCACGGGTACCCCAGGTACCGGTTAAAGAAAGCCAATCTCAAAAATTAAATCTTGGAAATTGTTATTCATATTGTTTGTACACTAAAGGTCCACACCAAGGTTACTCTACATGTAGCACATTTGTACACCTCTGCAGGAGGTGTGTAGAGTGAGCTCTATAGCATCACGGGGTCAGTTGCATTTTTGCAAGCGTCATAGATGTTAATCTGTTTTTGTTTTCCAAGTACCCCGGTTTTCAGTTTGAAAATTCCCCACTAATGACATTTAAAAACTTTCTTTTCATTGTCTGAGAAATTACTACGTAATATGTTAATTCTGTTACGGGTACTCGTATTCGGGTACCCGTGTACCTGGTTCAGCCTTCTGATGCACAGACCTACAGGTATAGCTGACCTTATTTTTTCAAGATGGCTTGCGCTGAAAGTTTAATTCTCCAAACCAATTCATATCATACAACAGATTGCCTGGGAGGCTCTTTCTTTGTTTCATTGATTTTTTGGAGAACGGCAAAAAACAACAACCAACCAACCATAAGGCCATGTCGCATACATTCATTGTAAACATTAATAGCTTACATGTGCATGTACATGTAATGTAATATGTCGGTCCTTATTTTATGCGTATGCTGATATGACATGATAAGTCCCTCTGCACCTAGTGTTACCAATGCAATTTGTAGTATGTGCCCAGTTGTACACAGTTGTATCTTCATGACGTTTCCTTTATGCACATAGGCTTTCTACATGAGTTAATCCATGTGACTTGTGGGTTTCTGGCAGTGAGTATTCTCAATGCATTTTCCACTCGAGTATTGAGTTTTCACGCAAGTTTTCTACATGTGTATTTGAGTTATTTTTCATCTGTTTACTCATCAAATCTAGAAAAATATACCTGGTGAAATTAGAGAGGGCCAGGGAGGAACAGATATAAATGCCTGCTACTTCAATGCACAATCCTAGATTGCTTTATCTTTTATTTTTGGATAACTTGTAACTATGTGTAAAAAGTCTGATGTTGTGCTGTAATTTCAGCTGATCGTGCAGATAGCCGAAGGACTGAAAAAGAGACATTTAAGAACTCTGAGTACAACTACGCCACCAGAATTACATGGACACTGCTTATGAAACATTGTTCATGCGCATCAATTGTAGTGTTAAAAATCATATTGAAATTGGAGGATTCAGGACTGTTAGGGTTAAAGGTGTGTTCACCCTAGACAAATCTCAGGGCTGGTGTGAGGTTGACGGGGGGTTGAAACCAAACATTGTTTCACACTTGACAATTTTTAACCCTGCACATACCCTGAAGGCCTTTTCATATTACAGACTTTCAACCCCGATTGAAGCCTGATCATTCACTCTACTGCAAGTATTTCAACCCGGGGTGACAATTTCAATGAGGGATGAGTTCAACCCAGGCCAAAACCAATCTCGGGGTTAAGGCGGAGTCGGCAGCATTGAAAATTGTCAAGTGTGAATAATTGCTTGTTTTCAACTCCACATCAACCCCAAGATTTTCCTAGTGTAAGAAGGCCTTCTGTCAATCCCGAGTTTTTGTCCCAGGTTGAGCTCAACCCTGCTCCGGACTAGGGTTGAGGTTTCTTGCCCTGTATTGAAACTCTCAGACAGGTTGAAAACAGTAGTGTGAAATGACCAGAGGTGAGTTTACCCGTATTGAACTAAAAAAAAACCTTCCCAAGTTGTATTGTAAAATTGGGCATGATCCCTGGCTATATGGCATTCTTGGTTTTTATGGCCTCTGATGACTAGCGCCCACTAAACAAAGACACTGACAATTTGGGAGACCCCCAACACAGGGCAAGATAGCTCAGGTGGTAGAACACTGGTACGGTATTCTGGAGGTCGCAGGCTCAAATCTCGCTCCTGCCAGTTTTCTTTGTTCACTTTGAAAATAAACAAAACAAGTGTGGAACAACAACACGGGGTTGGACGCAAGTTGAAGATTTAACAAGGGCGGCCCTGGGGTTCACCCCAGGGTTCAGCCTGGGGTTCACCCCAGGGTTCAGCCTGGGGTTCACCCTGGGGTGACACAACCCAGGTTGAAAGGCTCTAGTTTGAAAGGCCTTAGACAAGTGAGAAGTTGTTGGGAGTGTCTAAGTGATGTGGTCAGGGGCTAGTCAGTAATAATTGAACAACTTGTGTATATTTTCCTTTTCCCTCCCATGGCCCCCTCCCAATATGAAGAGGTGGGGTGGAGGATTGGGAGGGTGGAAGAGGAAGTTTGTTTCTGTTCTTCCATCCTTGTAAAGATCTAATCTAATCCACATACATGTAAAACAGTTTAGGCATTGTGCAGTTGGTGAATTTTGTATTGCCTGATATCGAGCTGTGATGTTCCCCATATGCATATAGCAGCATCATTGAGAGTTGTTGAAACGATTCCACCTTCATCACCAACCCTCGCTGAGCATCATGAGGCTGCATACGCTCTCCAACCAATGACTAGAGCTCGGGGAATTACGAGTTTGTCTCTTTGCATGTGCTTTAGTTAATATCTCCGGCGCTGACGATGCGTGGCACGCTGGCCCGGACAGCGGAAAAGATCCTAATCCAGCCCTGTTCCTCTTAGTGTTATTACCATGCCTCCGGTATTCTCCATGGGGTTACCCCTCCTATAGCTAGCTACATGTAGAGAAATTCTTCATTACCTCATGATGTTTCAAAATTGGTTTCCTCGGCCGCGTCACCCATCCTCCTCCTTTCCCCCAAAGTAACTCTGGATGCCTGGCTGGCTTTTCTGATATCGCCGCTGCTCCGCAGGGAGAGATTTTGCCCGGGAAGTATATTTACGATTTCTCTTGTTCGCCTAATCAATCTGACAGGGTATACATGAGGGAATCTGGCAGGATTTTAAATCAAAACATGGGGCTGGTCCGGCGGCATGCGCAGGCATGCCGCTGCGGCCCGGCACTCCAGTCGGGACCAGAGGGGCCCCGCAGTTTTATTGCCGGCACACTTGGCCGCTCCCGCCGTCATCACCTCGACATTTAGGTGACCATCCGTGATATTTGCCATCCACTTCGATGTTTTGCTAAGATTCTGATCAAGACGGAGTCCGCCGAGCCCCGGCTAATAAACCATTCAGGGATGTGACTCTGGTTTTTGATTGCCTGCTGCGGACGGGGCTGTCAAAATAAAGGCCAAGCTGGGGGGATACCTCTCATAGCCACCTGTCCCCAAATTAAGCCGTGTGTTTAATAAGCTGATATCATCAGGAGATTTTGTTTTAGTCAAATCCAGCCAGACTAACTTCCTGAACCCATTTCATTCCACCCACAATAATGGTATGCCTCATTTCTTTCCTAATATACACATAGTATATTTTATTTTGGCTTTTTATTATTAGTTTAATTTATTTCTGGTGCTGAAGTAAAGAATTCCTAAAAAGTGCATATCACACTGTAGAAACCTGCAGAAGAAACCTGCCGGGAGAAGATGAAGAAATGTTTAGTTTTAGAGGTGGAAGGAAAAACCACAGAAGTATATTCTTGTGGGAAACCCACGCCATCAGCCAGGGACTGAAAAACCCAATCCACATGTCGGCCCAGGTGGGACTCAAACCCAGGTCACAGAGGTTCCCAAATTTTCAAAAGGGTTGGATAGTTTGGGGGGGATTTTTTTGAATCATTTTCCCAAAATTATAGAGATGAAAAAAAAATAATTCCGGACAATAATATATTTTTGACAGAGCCAAAATTGTGTGGTGCTGATTCTAAGTTTTTTGGGAAAGGTGTAGCCCAACCCGACCACCATACCCTGTAGAATGGCATATTTCTCAATCTCTAGTAACCTTAGACTGAATCTGCCCCTAAAACATATGGCCACTAGTCTAAGCTAGTATACATGTATACATGTATTGTAACTAATATCTTTCTATTTTAAACATTTGGTCACTCCTTTCATTCTAATTTGAATGATGAATATATTATTTTCTTTGAGGCATGTGCGTTCTCACAAAGGGCCTGAATATCACAGTGAATCATGGGTATGCTGCTATGCATTATGGGTATGCTGCTATGCATTATGGGTATGCTGCTATGCATTATGGGTATGCTGCTATGCATTATGGGTATGCTGCTATGCATTATGGGTATGCTGCTATGCATTATGGGTATGCTGCTATGCATTATGGGTATACACAAAGCTGCCAGGCGTGGATTAACCTATCAAAGGGAGGAAATGGACTGGCACCCAGTCTGGTAAATAACCCACTCCCGCCTTTTGGTCAAATTTTGGTCCATTTGCCTCTGTCTCTGGCCCCGTTATTAATGTTTCTTGTTTTCAGAATGGCTGCCCCTCGATGCGTGTAAATGTCAATGGTTTCCATCCTTGTATCCTGGAGTGAATCGGACGGCTTGTTACATTACATCAAACGCACAAAGCTTGCACTTCTTACGGAGAGACGGAGTGTGACAGGAACATCAATATTTAATATTTGATGGATTGCTTCCTGGCTGTTGTTTATGAATAAAGTCTCTTTTTCCGTATGGGGATGGAATCATTTGAGTCCCACCATTAGCAGAGAATCTGCTATTAAACTCCTCCTTCAACACCACCCCCCCCCCCCCCCCACACCCCCTCCCTGACTCTCAGACAACACCAATTTAATCATCATTAAAACTGGATCCATATGAACATAGATCATAATTCCTGTCTGCCCAAGCTATTTTAGTGATTGTAGATTTTTTTTCTCCCCTCCTCAATTATAGAACCATCATTGTGTTCAATTCATGCATTTTAATCGTGCCTTGCGGGCGCGTTTGCTCAAAATCGCACTTTTAAAAAAAAAGCAAGGCTTTGTGTTTCATGTATATATTCCTTTTCCACGATTCCCCCTGCCCAGGGGAAAAGTGGGCTTCTTTTCTGTGTACTTTTGTGGTTTGGAGTACTTACCAAGTTGAAATTTGGTACCAGAATTAAAACATTTGGTGTCTGTGAAAAATGTGAGCTCAACGAAATGAATGGAAAGGTGCCCTTTGATATTTTGATTTGCACGCAGGCAGAAAGAACTATTTTTTTTCACTGGGAAGTGAACATTTTTAAATAAAAAAAAAACCCTCTTCTGTCATATGCTAAAGTTCTGTAACTGAATTCATTCTCAAAATACTGTTTTGGGAGATTTTTATTTTTGCACCGAGAATGTAACTCACACAGTTCGCCGACTTTAAGCTTCATTTTCTCAAAACAAGTGGCAAGTGGTCATGACTCGAACGACTTCAAATGCCTCCATGACATTAAGGCTTATAACTTATACTTTCAGGAAATACCTGTGTCTCAGTTTTCAAACGTTAATACTTGCCACCAGATTTGTGGCTCCAGTTCACAAAACTGAAAGTTGACAGAGCTGTCCTTTGTTGATGCATGTATGTGTAATCCTGCGAGTACATGATGTGATCTGTGAAAACCCTTTACATGTCGCCGAACCTGTATTGAAGTCCCCTGGATTTTTGTTGTTGACAATTTGAGTTTCTGCTACCAATTAAATTATTAGCTGTAAAATGTCATATTAATTTTGCTGTTGCAGTGACCTGGACAGCATTTTATTTATTTTTCCTCCGATCCAAATCCCAACAGTTCTAATTCTAAATTATTCATGCTTGGCATCATTCTTGAATGTGAAGTAAAAAAATGAAAACAAAAAAAAATGAAAAAAAGAAAGAAAAGAAAACTTACTTGCTTTTGTGTATCTACATTATATAAACTGCAGTTTCTTTCTTTTTTTGGCCACAACAATTTGTTCCGGTGCAATTAATCATGTTGCCTTGTTCCTGTTGTTCTCGGATTGGCTTTGCTTTTCAGGGACTCAACGATGGATTGTGCTTGTCAATCTAATTACAAGGTGGCCCCAAGACCAATTGTTGAACTTGATGATCATTATTTATAAATGAATAGAAAGTGCACGCGGTGATTGCCGAGCGAGGTTTTCCCAGTTCATTCCTCTTTCATGCAGATGCATTTTTTCAGGCAGAATATCAGAGGGACACAGTTTTTGCCGTGCCAAGTAGGAGAAAAGTGATAGGCTATCGCAAAAGTCTATCGAACAAGTTCCATTTATTGCATAAATAAGAATGACTTTTTATTACATTTGTTAAAAAAAAATTTAATGTTAATTTTTTTTATTTTAAAACAATTTTAGTCTGCTTTACACTGGCAAAATACAAAGGTTACTTAAATTAAAAGTAAATTTTCAAAGTAAACAAAGAAAACCGGCGGGAGCGGGATTTACCGGAATACGGTGCTCTACCAACTGAGGGGTCTCCCAAATTGTCAGTGTCTTTGTTCGGGGGGGGGGGGGGGTGCTAGTCAGAAGTCATAAACCCATAATGCGGTATAGCCAGGGATCACACCCTGACTTTACGATACAACCTGAGAAGTGACAATATGAGGATCACTCATTGAGGAAACGGACTAGGTTGTACTGTAACCCTAACCCCACCTATGACTGCAAAATGCTGCGAGAGTAAACTGTAGTATGCAGTACTCTTACTACACAGGCAAATGAGGAATTGTGTAGTATTTCGTAGTACAGTGTACTTGACCATAGGCGTGATCCTTGGCTGTTGGTGTGTTCAATTAGCTTACACGTGTAAGGGAAACTTACATGAGAATCATGTCTGCCCCAGTGTCAACCACCACTACCCCAGCTAGCGAGCGGGTCTCTGGTGGCTGCCCGGGTGTAATGACGTCATCGCCTAGGTGAAAAACATAAACATGGTGGGGAACTCAAATTCGACGGGAGTAGATGTACAGATTGTGTCACAAATTGGAAAGCAAAGAGTGTATTTTCCTGACATTGACAACAGTTGGCGACTAGACTGTGTGCACATTGTGAATTTTTTAATTATGTCGTCATGGTCACGATTTTTAAAGTTCCCACCCCCCAAACGACGCATCAGCTGATTGAACGCAACCTATATGGCATTGTCAGTTTATGAGTTCTGACCGCGACTGCTATGACTTGACTACAACTGGGTCTAGAACATTTCCTAATTGGATGTCTAAAATGGCTTATAATTCTGTAAAGAAATCTCTTTCATGTGAGAAACCAAGTAAGTGGCTTTCCATGATTGTCTTTTCAGTTTCTTTTAGGCTTAATGGATGAACTGTACTCCAAATATGCAGTGGGCACAAAGCATATGAAAAAACAGCTTAAAACAGGACCACCAAAGTGAAATCTAGATTGAATTTAACTCATAATACATTGCATTCAGGGCACTGGTCATACAGAATCTCAGTGTCAGGATTATTACATGTGGTGATCAGTAGTGTCATTGTAGCATGCACAGTTAACCTCATGACTCAGATCACAATAGAATATATACACACTTTAGTACTGTAACCCAATTGGGTAATACTACAAAAATTCTGAATTTGTGTCCATGGATTATTGCCACAGGTAGTTCCACCCACGCATTAAGCACATCACCATGATTGGACAATCACATCTCATCTCTCCCCCCCCCCCTCACTCTCTTTCACAATCTCCCCAGGCTATCTCTCTGCAGTCACCAACCCTACTCCTTGATTCCCCGAGTTCCTGTTATATGTCTTGTCGACTACCTGCTCCCACTCGTTCAGACCAATCCAGGCAATTTATATCCCATCCATTTTGTGCGCCCGAACATGTCCTTCTCTTTCTCCCTCTCTCTTTTTATGGGAGGCCGGGATAATTACGCTGATTGGCTTGTTGTAAATACTAGTTTCACACTCGGCTTATTAGGCTATTGATCACGGCACAGACAACGAGTGGCTGCTTGGGTCGTCCCTTGCAGAGCCTTTGTTGACAGTGGATCAGCCAGGTTTTTTTCTTTATTATTGTTTTTTTTTTTAATACACGTAACTTTGCCAGAATCTGCATTGAGCAACAGGCTTACCATCTGTCTTCCCGGTTTTGCAGCACGGAACCGCAGAGGGCCGTGGATGGTGAAAAAAAATCTGACGCAAAGGAGGAATTGAAAAATTGAAACTGTCAATTGTAATTTTTGGCTTGGCCCATTTCTAAATGAGCAAGCGGAGCCCAGTAAGCTGATGTTGACTGTGTTTGACAAGCACTCGTGTTTACACGGTTGACAACTGTATTGTTTCAGTGCAATGCATCCCCCACCCCTACCCCCTCCCCCCCCCCCTCCCCCTTGGTGCATAAAAGCAGAGGCACTGCAGTAGCCTGTTTTTAATCCTGATTACATCGTACATGAATGTTCGATGGCAGCTCAAATGATTTTGTCGTTTGTAAAATTGGGTAGCTAGACTTTGCGCAGTGATGGAAGATTACACGTGTTCAGGCAATTGGGCCGTCAAATGTGCTCGCTTCTGCAGTGTAAATGCACCTGGTTATATCTGTCAGCCACAGGTGTGGGTAAAGCGTTTCAGAAAGGAAGGCATAACCAAAATTGGAGAGTACGTTGACTTAACATTTTGAAAATTGGTTTAAATACATACATGTATGCCAAGATTTTTTTTAAGAGGATCTCATGCCTTTTGACAACTCCCAAAAAGCAATATGAAAGAGGAATCGCTTTCCAATTTCCCTGTGTAAAGGTTCACAGAAATCAAAAACGAATAAACCTGTAAATGGTTTGGAAATAACGATGTTAGAAATATAGATTCTGATGCATTTTGGTGTTAAATTCATCATTTATCAAGATTTAGGGCATAAATATTCATGGGGGGTGTTCTTACCTACAAAAAAAATGTGATGTCATCAGCAGTACAGGCATTGCTTGCCATGCGCCAGATGTCTGGAGCTATGATACAAAATCCATGGTGTACATGGTGTAGGGAACTGGCGCCACCAATATAATTCCCCCAATCTTGCTCCTTATTTCATTGTATCGTGAAAATGTAACCGGTCCCTCCCAAACTGAAAGTGTGGCTTGGCACAGATCCATCTGTGGTGACTCCTGAAATAGCCAGGAAACTCTGCCTTAAACCCATCAATGGCAGTAACAGAGCACTCTTCTTCCATATTCTCACACTTCGAGTTCCTGCATCATGAAACAATCACCTGGGGCCCTTGTATGCGTTCACAGCTCACATGATGAATAATGTGTAAACTAAATAAGTTATTTTGGATTTGTTGTGAGGGCCGTATCGCCGAGCTGTTAATCAGATACGATTCTCAATCTCAATTTTTTTTTATCGTGGTTTGATTTGAAAAGGGCACTATTGGATGTTTGTATTGAATTGTTCTTCATCCTCTATATGTAATAGGTATCTTTGGGAAAGATCCTGGTTGAATTGAAACATCGTAGCCCAGTTTCATAGCTCTGCTTATCGTAAGCGAGGAATCATCACTAACTGTAGCGGAAAATTTGGCCAGCGTATTTCACCAGTTAGAAAGGAATTTTGGCTTACATTCCGTAAGTAAGGATTCTGCGCTTATTTTGTGCTTATTTCTTTTCGGTCAGCTCTGAATTGCAGGCCGTTAGCACAGAATCTGACATAACAGATTCCATGAAATTGAGCCCAGTCCCGCCTAACGCTTATCATTTATGTGTATCAGGCTGTTCCGGCTGGCAAGCCGTGTGTATCATGTGCATGAAGCACTGTATGCTCAGTGATTTCCGAGAGACTTACTCGGGTTGGACTCTAAACCACAACCTTCCTGCTTACCAGTGCAGACGTCTTAACTAAATTCCATCTTCTCACAGAAGTTACCTTTGTGATATTTGATTAATCCTTTGGAGGCCCATTTTCTTAATTAAATACACTGCCGTAGCGAAACACTTGTCGGGTCACACACATACACACGTACATTTCTAAACACAGTTTTGCTCTGATTTTTTTTTGTATAAATGTATATATCAAAACTGTGTTTTGAGATCAGACCACCTTTGTGAATCAACCCATGGCACTGAGTGGACTTGGAGATAAACTGCCGCGTAATTAATCTCTCATTTTGTACACACCCCACTTCACAATCCCGAGTGTTATACAAGTTGTTACTGATGCAGCTCTCACTACATCCAATCTGAAGCAGAGTAGCAATGGATGCAGCGACACTTAATAGCTGCCGCAATCCCCCCCCCCTCCCCCCTCCCCGTGCCCTGTGTGCAAATTTATCCCTCAACACCCATCCGGTGTAGAAATGACCCCCTGCATGTGACAAGGATGGCGGCGAAAAACTAGCAGAATTGGAAACACTCCCTTCCGCCGTGCCATGATATTGATACACGTTAAAGCAAATTTACCCCGAGCAAGTGACTTCAGCCGGTCGACTCATCTCCCGCAAACTGTTAAACCATGGATTGTCGAGACCCACCCACCGGGCGTTGCGACCGTGCCAAGGCAAACTCTTCGGTGCGGCCCCCTAGTTGTGAAAACTCGCCCCTCGAGGGGCGTCCCAGGAGAGAACGATGATTGATTGTGGAGCCACTTGCACAAAGGGAACCGGCTTTTGCAGATGTGCCGTCAAACTCTGTATAATAACTTGGGTGTCGAGTCGAGCAGAGCATGCTAAATTCGCAACAATCATGGAGATGTATCCTCGGCTCGGGGAGCGCTTTGACATCATTACACCTGGCTCTTCCAAATGAGATTTATTATTCCAATTCATATTTTATTACCAATCCTATTGATGCATTCTTTATCTGGGTTTCTGTGCATGCAAACGTGTATCGACCTCCAAATGCAGACGTCCTATTGTTCCCTCTTTTGTTTGTACTTTAACCTTTTTGTAAGACTCCCATATGTTTTGTACACAATCTCAATCGCGGACATATTATGGGAATCGCGAACGATATTGTTCCCTTTGTTATACGTCCACATTTGTTTGGGAGAACAAACGCATCTATGTGTGTTGGGCTGGGTGTCCGTGCCGGTATCTAATCAGTAATTCTGATATCTAAAAAACAAATGTCACGGATTACAAAATTTGCCATTTGAAGTTGGCTAAAGCTATCACCTGTTCAGCACAGCTGGACTAATTATAATGTCAATGATTCCAGACACATTCGATATCTGCGTGATAAGGGTTCTGTCAATAGTAATGTCCACAGTAATATTTTTGGTTTTTTTTCATGAGATGTTCCATGCTAGGCTGCACTCCTTGAATTCCTGCCGCCAAACACCAATACATGTATCCGTGCACACTTTTATTATTGCATGCACATGTCCATTTTAATTTCACCTGTAGTGCGTATACACTCATCAGAAACACAAGCGCAAAAATCAGTGTTGTGCATGAATTTCAAGGAATCTGTTCTATTATGTCATATATGCAACCTTGCTTTCGAATGTAAAAAAATTTCGGCAAGGGAATATAAATTTTTTTTATTGATAACACAAGAACTTGTTTTTATCTACTGTGAGGGACGACTATATCGTCGCTGTATTACTCAGTGTAGATTTTATTGAGACTAGTTGCATTGGCAGCCTCGCTTTCGTAGTTTTCATGAATAATAGTTTTCACGAGTCATGTCCATTTCTCCTATGTTTTATTTTCAAGTGGTCATGTGACTTTAATTATTCACAGAGTAAGGTTGCAGCCCTCAGTATTGATACTGAGTTGTTAAATTCCTCCACATTGTCTTGTCGTCAACAGTTAATGTACACGTGTGGACGTGCATAGCCTCTCTTTGTTTTTACTAATGTTAAAACTGGCCGGAGAGGGATTTGAACCTGTGACCTTCAGATGACCGCACTGGCCGTCTCCCAGTTTGTCAGTATCTTTGTTAATGGGGCCGCTAGTCAAAGCCCTAAACCCATAATGCTATTCATCCAGGGATCTTCATTTTTAATATTTTGAATTTCTAATCACAGGGTGTTAAATTCAACCTGGAATGTTAGTGGTGAGTGGTTTCATTCGTCAACATGTATCTTGTCAGCAGAAATGTGGGGTTGTCTTTCACATCTTGGTTTTTTAATGTTCAAATTAAAAATAGTCCCTCTTAAAACAAATTATTGCAGAAGTTTAATTAGTTAGAGTGCAAGTAAACCTTGTGTTGTGGGGGGGGGGGGCTGGCTTGATTCCACCACACCATCCTGAATAGGAAGGATTCAACAACAGTTGTGAATGCTCGCGTGTTGAGTCTCCATCCCCCGCCGGTCCTCCTGGGACATCCCCCTCTTACCATCTGCCTCCCATCGTCCTGGATGCATCCCCAGGCTCCCCCCTTCGTCTCCTCATCAGTATGCCGCCAGGATGCGGTATTCCTCATTGGTGATTCCAGGGGCATGCCTGCCCTTGCTGTGATCATCTGTGTGCTGGGGGACTGCGTGGCCGATCTTTTCTAGTCAGGTGGATGAGAAAGGCAAAGCTGTGATAGGAATACTGATTTCTGCCCCGAGGTTTAGTTTCTTTTATATATGAGTGGAAAGAGGACAGCGGTGTTTACCCATCTTGAAGATCTAATGAAGTGAAGATTTGTGTTTGGTCCTTCAGGCTTGATCTGAAGGCGGGCGTAAAATGATGGTTTTGCTGGTGACGATTTGATTAGGCAAGACCCGAGCTTTGCGGTGGGCATCTGTGCTCAAGATGGGCGGGGCGTGCTCAATTTTGGTGTTGTCATCACAGTCCAGTCTGGTTACCGGAAGGCGAGATAATGTGTAGTGCTTGGTGGGGATAATGATAGCCTGACCATTTTAGGATCAGCATCACCATTGCCTCATAAATCTACCATGCTATTCAAGTACTGTGGCCAAAGTCTGCAGGAAGCTTCCTCAGTCAAATCATATTGCTGCTGTCATTTGTCATCAGTAAATCTCCTCGTGAAAAAAAAATCAAAATGATATCAGAGATTCAATGCACAATCATGATTTAGCCGCAAACCAAGCTGGCAAACGCATATTAATGCACGGTATCTTTCAGAAAGACTAGCAAGTGTCATTGAGGATACGTGTCACCCATGTGAATTCCGTGACTCGGGAAAGTGTTGACAAGTTATAGGGCGCATGGATGGATACGTTTAAATTGGCTGAGGTCATTGATGGGGGTTCATCACAGTTGTAGACTCCGTTAGCCTTTTTGAGATATCATAGTACTGGTTTTGTTCATTTGAAGCAAAATGACACATACGGTTGAGATGGACGTGTCGACCTTTTCAATTGCACAGTGCGAAAAATGGCCTCTCTGTGAAAAACTCTCGTTGGCGTGTTTTGCATTGCAAATCACCCCAAGCTAATTGTGTGTCAAAGTTAACCCATTGAATACGTACAACGGCCATAGCCGTGGTTTAAAAAGATCACCTGGCCGGTTGACGTCTATATGTGCATTCTTGCCTGTATTCAATCCATTGTTTCCCTATTGTTTACGTTACGCTTGGCTGCACAAGCCTATATTGGCATGCCAGCACCCCATAACACTTACAGCCGGACAGAATGGGTTAAATGGATGCGTTGCCTTGGAGGCGCCAAATGGGCGACAAAAAGCCTTCGGGTTAAAATTGCTATGGTGATTGTTAATAGTAAAATGTAAAAATGTACACGGCCATCCTTTGAAAATGTGCCATTTGTATGAAAATCAAGTGTGAAAATACTTCTGGGGGACAAAGTTTGGTTCTAAAAAGTCAGACCGTTGGAAACCGGATTAGTACGCATAGTTTTTCGACAGTGATTTTCAGACAAACGATGCATTTTTAAAGTGGTGGCAGGGGCGGATCCAGGAATTTTGTGCATTGGGGGTTTCTGAAAATTTTTTACGGGGGGGGGGGGGGGGGGGGGGGCTCGATACACTTTTTCACTGTTGGTAGGCACCATTTAACCTCTTTGTTTT